>CAJQZP010000987.1:2060000-2470000 GCA_907164705.1 Parnassius apollo
CGTGGTTGGTCAGGAGCTGAGGGAAGGAAAAAATCGTGAAGAAACCTGCATGCCTGAGGAATAAGTTATTACGAGAATATATGAAGCCCACCATTACACATTAGAGCAGCACAGCGAACGAATTGCTTCATAATCCTCTCAAAATTAAAAGGACACCCGTCACTGGGTACAAGTGATGAGGGTGTCTATAGCAGCCACTTACCATCAGGTGAACCCTTATTCTATTTTTTTTAAACTCGAAATTGCAGTCCTGGTGTGGTAAAAGTTAGTGGCGCCAAAAAAATTGAAACCAATTTAGTTGACCTGATTAACAGCAGGGAGCCCCACTTTTTTCTCTGGATTATCCCTATTCACATCCCACCAATTATAGTTTGGCCTAACACTAACTTGGTCTTGTGTAAAATCAATGGTCACTTACACAATACTGTAAAATATTTCTAATTAGTTTTCTACTAAAAAAAAATATATACATAAATAAATTCTCATATCACACGTTTAGGCATGGTTAGGAGACTACAGATTCCTATTTGGCACAATCCTGACCTGAGAGCCGTGGTAGCTCAGATGGTTAACGCTCGCTGTAAATATAACAGAACGCGAGTAACCTGGGTTCGATCCCCGCCAGCACCAATGAAATTTTTAATTGCAATTTTAAGTGTTGATTTACCACGTGCTCGGCGGTGAAGGAAAACATCTTGAGGAAACCTACATGTCTGAGAAATAAGAAACAAAAATTTCGAAGACAAGTGAAGTTCGCAAACACGCATTGGGACAGCGCGGCGGACACTTCCTTGCTCTAAACCTCTCAGAAGTGAGGGGAGGCCTGTGCCCAGCAGTGGGACGCGTATAGGCTGTAACTTTACTTTACTTTTTACAATCCTGACACATCTTTCACATTCATATATTTACACACACAATCGAGAACATGTCGAATCGAGAAATGTTGAACAAAGTCTCGAATTGGGGCGACTAAATCTAGTCAGAAAACATAAGATTGCGCGTTTACCGCTAAAAAGAACCCTTTTGTCGTATTTCCTCAGTTTCAGGGCACTCCCCTTGTTGCCTCAGCCAGTATTGGTATTCTCGGCGGCGACATATCGAGTGACGTACAGTTTCGTGGTCACTTAAAGAAAAGGCCAAAATTGGCCTTTAAAAATCTTGGCGTGCTCAGCAGAGCGGGACAAGATTTCATGCCTGCAAATCGCCTGAAACTTTACAAGGCACAGGTTCGGTCTCACATGGAATAATGTTCCCATCTATGGACCGGGGCTTCCCAGTGCTAGCTCCTTTCATTTGATCGCATCCAGCGCAGAGCGGTTATAATCGTCAGCGACCGAGCACACTCTGATCGGCTTGACTTACTGGCGCTGCGAAGAAATGTTGCATTTCTTTGCGTATTCTATCGTGCCACGGGGAGTGCTCAGAGGAATTGTTTGGACTAATTCCAGCCGCTCAATTTCACTATCGCACTTCGCGACAGAACTGGAGATACCTTGTCTACCACCTGGATGATTGGCGGTCCACTACTGTGCGATTTACAAGGAGGTTTTCTTCCTCGCACATCTTCCTTGTGGAATCGACTACAACCAGTGATTTTTCAGGATCGATGCGATTTAGGGACCTTCAAGAAAAGAGCCTACTCTTTTTTAAAAGGCCGGCAACACATGCAATTTCTCTGGTGTTACAGTTGTTCACGGGTGGCGGGTGTTACTTACCATCAGTGGAGCCGCATGCTCGTTTCCCTTCTCAAATAAAAAAAGAGAAAATCTAATGTGTGAAGGTTCGTTTTATGTGAACCTACTAGGCTAAAATCCAGCACAGACAGAATTTTATACGTGGTAGAGCCATGCTGCAGCTATATTACAATTAATGCACGAATTTCTTGAAAGCGTAAAATAGAAACTTAATGCTACTGTGTTTCATATGGTGAGTGTTGAAAACCGGAGACCCTTTTGCTGATAGCAAGGCATTACATCTTAGATATCTATTCGATTAAGAATCAAAATATTTAGATATATATTTTGATTCTTAATCGAAGATAGATGTAGATGTCTACGCGCCACATCATACACTTACCGTGAAGGTGGATTAATTTGTCAGCCTTATTCTATAAAAAAAAGCAAACGAAATATAATAAATACCGGTATGTTCGAGGCCAGCTTGCACTCTGTACCACTCGCTATGAACTATCTTATGTACATATCTCATAAGTTCGTAGGACGGTTCATAAACAAAACCGGTGCATGAGGAGTGTATATCCTTTGTTGATTCCCGGCTCCAAGCAGCTGACTGAATCGCTTTGCATATTTGGGCGAACGGACGCTCCATCGCGCTTTTGTATAGAGGCTGAAAGTATTTTTAAGATATCATTTCTTTAGGTTCTTTGGGTAATACTTGTTGGACAGTGGGCAGAAAGACCATGGGCCCAGGGACTCGGTATTTTGAGAAAGAAGTCAGCTTTCCTAATTATATTTTTAATTGATACCAGTTAAAATGTTCAAGTGTGTTTAGATTTTTTTATTGCAAATAATAAACATGGTTGCATTGAAAGTTCTGATAATGACAAAATGCATACAATGTGTCAAGGGTAGGGATAAGTACAAATAATCCATAACACATTAACTTATATATTGCTAATTTGCTGTCAGGTGGGATTGCTAGACGAGTGGGTGGTGGTAGGAGAGTGTTATAATTTATAAATTTATAGTTTTTAAAAAATAAACAACTATCCATATTGTTATATAAGTAGGCTAGATCACCACCACCACCACCACCATCATCATCATCATCGTTATAGCCTATCTAAATCCACTACACAGTGTAGGATAGATAAGTAGTATAAGTACATAAATATTAAATATATCTGAGTAATGGATGAAGCATTACTCGAGTTTATAAAATTGTCTCAAATAACTAATTACAACGTCGTCTTAAACAAAAGTACTATTTATTAAAATGAAAATATTTAAAATCCTGAAATAAAATTATTCTTACCACTATTTCGTCATTAATAGCGCAAGTTAAAACAGAAAGTAACACCGCGTGGAAGTATGCACAAAGTATATCATCTGTAGATGCACTTTCTTTTACCAATATGTACATAATGCGGTCTCTTATACTAGGACTAAGTACGTAATTTCGTTCTTCGTAAATTTCCTTTATTTTTTTTAAATAGCACGCAGCAGGCTTATCCTTTACCAACTGTTTCAGTGAATATCCCAATTTTATTTGAAATCCACATAACTTTAAATCTGTAATTTAAAAAATACTAAAATTTTACGATTTTAGATAACTTTACCGTGTGAGATATTAGATAGATTAGTGATTTTCCCACGTGAGTGTCATTACAGGCCACTGGAGGAAATGTTATAAAAATCTTAGATAACGGCACACTACTTAGATCTAGATCGGCGACGTACACCAACGTCAAAGTTGCGAGACGTCAGGCACTGCAAGTAATATACCGAACCGAATGCAAAGCGTGACTATTATTGCAAATATTCCTAAACAGTAGGAGAAGCCCTTGATTTACAATCTAGTGTAGAATAAGAAGAATTAGTTTTCATCATCTTTATCATTACAGGTCTTTACAAGGCCTTCCTCAAGGAATGATAGAAAGCATGGTCCTGAGCTACCTGCATCCATCGCATCTTCCTGCATATTTACCAGGTCGTCACTCCATTTAGAGGCGGACCGCCCCTCACTTAGCCTAAATAAATTAAGGTGACCGACGTCCCGATGTCACTGCTAAACCCAGAGTACCTTCAGCTGTTTTAATTATTGTTATGGTCTATGGTCCGATGAACGTATGGTATATGATACGCGAGTGCGATTAGGCGCTCTCCACCAATCCTTCATTTCGAGCTTTTCTTTCGAATGTGTCGGACGCATTGTTGTGTTTTTAAAATGAACAAAGAAAAACTTATAGAAGAAGATCGGAAGTATAATTTATTATATGATTTAAGGGTCAGTCGTTGATCACGCGAGGTCCACTCGTTGACGACGCGAGGTCCACTCTCACGCGTCGACTACGAGTTGACGCCTGGCGACGAGGCGGTGAGGGTCGGGTGCCGGGTGGCTCTAATGAGCTGTGACCTTTATGTTCACTGTTATAGTTTGACATTAATTGGTCGTGTTTATCAACGTTGCGCATATATTTAGTATATTTGCTATAGCGTTTGGCTTTAGCGTGACTATATCTGGTCGCCGCGGATTTTGTACAGGAATCATGTCGCAATCGTCTTGATGAAATTTGGAATATTTGTATTTTCTAATAGCTTTGAGGGATAGTTTTTGGAACAAGTTAAGATGAGATTTAACATGTCACGATCCATAACTAAAAAAAGTAATCTATGGGTCCTTTGTTAGTGATTTCCACCTTTAAACCAGGACGCTGTTCGAAATAAATTAGGTTGACGTCAAATCATGATATGAGGCGAGCTTCGACGCGAGTTTGCAAGGGAACAATAGGGAGTCAACAAATGACAAAAATAAATTCGTCTAAATTATGAATAACTATTATTATCGGATCTACAACATCCAGTAAAACAATAGCACGGCGTCTTAAAAGGACCATAAAACACTTGCAGGATGGCCATGTTTATTGCTTTGGTATATAAACCATATTTTCTCACACCGTCACTTAATAAACTCGGTGACGATGGTCGAGCCTCACCTTCAAATTACGTTGCACTAGAAATAGTATGTAACTGAAAACCCTTCTCGATGTTTTCTCTTCCCTTCAACTACTAATTAAAAACACTACTTATTATACTTATTACATATAAAAAAATCGACTAAATACTATCATAAAAGTTTTTTTAATATCAAAATATCAGAAAAAATTTTGCAGTCCCTGGTCATATTTCAATAATACTAAAAATTCTGTCTAAATAAGCAAGAAATTATTTCATGTGCGTAAACGCCGATCGGCGTCAACGCGTTTAAATATGATGCGTTCGACGCCTATCGGCGTCAGTCCTTTAAACCGCCCGTCCCTACGTAATAAGGACGATATATTGAGCTGCCTTAAATGGGTTAATAAGCTATTTAATTTTCTTTGCAAGCCGTTCTTTTCAAGTGACAGTTGACAGATCGCGGTCATTCGAGGTCATTGAGGTTCCCTATTGCTATTAGAATCGCATTGTGCCAAGATTGTGTACACCTTACCTAGTAAATTTGGTCCTAATTGATAGAATATAATCGGTTCTTTTCTGTTAACCTCACAGGGGGCGGCTATCATTTCCTTTGTTAGATATGTGTCGATGACTTGCAGAAACCTTGGCTCGTTTAAAGTTCTCAGGCAAACTGCACGCACGGCGAAGTAATTGAACACAATATGTAGCACCATCATTAGAACGAATATCAGCAAGGAGTTCCTAGAAAAATAACAACAAACATATAGTTGCATTTCAGTACGTTCGGATTCCGGAACGAGATGCCGGTAACCCAAGCATTCATATTCATATATGGGTCATTCTACGATAAGAGGTTTTGCGTCCATATAGGATGCGGCCAAGTAGAAAAGTGGGAGTTTTTTTATTAAACACATATCTAAAGACTTTAGCCCCTTTAATACACACATCCACGGAAGGGCAAGTCCATTTATACACATTGGGCAGGAGAGATACTTGAACAAAATAAAACAATTATTAAAATGTTCTTTTACTAAACATTGTACTGAACTTATAATTAAAATATCATTTTTGTATTACAGTCTTTCATTTAATCTCATACTAGAGCTTCTTTAGTGTTTGTGACAAAAATGTTTCTAAATTAGGTAATAAGAGACATTATACCTTCAACAAATAATAAAATATTCTTTAATCAATACTAAGGAGACTTGTAGATCTACATGTACGGGAAAAAAATCGAAGACATGTGAAGTCAACCGATACGCATTGAGGCAGTGCGATAGACACTTCCTTGTCCTAAAACCCTCTTAGTGAAAGGAAGCTTGTGCCCAGCAGCGGGACGTAAATACGTTGTAACTTAACTTCTTTAATTTTAAGGAGACTAGTTATTTTGTAAGTTCACTATTTCATAGCTTGTTTTCACTTTACGTTTATATTCCATTAATCGTCTTTTCTGAATTTTCCAATTTTTTAATAATCCAAATTTATGTATTTGTATTATTATAACAATTTATTGTGCAATGATGACAATCGAGCACACAGTTGTTGTGTTGGTAAGTGGATGCTTTGGTCATGGACATTTATTTTTCCTAAAGAATCAAAATATCTACAAGCGCGTTGTCACCCCTGAGAATTAAGATGTAATGCCTCAAATTCAGCCAAAAGGGTCTCCGGATCTCTACTCACCATACGTACCAACCAAATATAGCAGCATTACGCAGCTATTTTACGCTGGTGTTATGTGAGAATGTTATCATTCCCTGGTCAAGCTGAACTATTCCTTCTACCACAATAATATAATTGCAGCATGCCTCTATCTTTATATATATATAAAAGAAAGTCGTGTTAGTTACACCACTTATAACTCAAGAACGGCAGAACAGATTTGGGTGAAAATTGGTATGGAGGTAGCTTAGAGCCAAGAGACGGACATAAGATACTTTTTATCCCGCTCGACAGCGTTTCCGTGTGACTTGACATGAAACGTCAGTCACTGTAAAACGTGGTATAACAAAAAAAGAATCAGACTTGGAATAACAAAACGCAAATGATAGCTATGTAATTGACGTATAATGACAGCTATGTAATGACGTATAGATGACAATTTAATATTTGTAAGAAATCAATATTCAAACTATTTCTATTAAATAAATAATTAACAATTATAATGTAATGATAGTGCCATTGCCCATTCGTATAAACAGTGAAGTGAACTATAAAACTCGGTATGGTTGAAAATTTGAGTTTTGAAATAAATTTTTAGGTGAATTGAAGTGAAGTGAAGTTTAATTAATAATGCCGCGAGCAAGACGATCGAATCTTTCCCGACAAAGCCGTAATGCAAGAAGAATACGAAATACTGCAAATGAAAGGACTGAAGAAGAACAAGAAATTGCACGTGAACAGCGCCGCGATAGTATGGCTCGACTTCGTGCTTCTCAATCACGAGAGCAAAGTGAAGCAGCCCGTGAAACAGCTCGATTGGCAATGCGGAATCGTCGAACGAACAACAGAGGTCAACAGATAGATAATTTGCGACGCAGAACAAGATATTTATCAAGTGCTGATTTGAATCGAGCAGCGTTTCGATACGATTGCAGCAATGATTACAGCTTGCATCCTAGCGTTTGTATTGGGCAAATGGACGTTGTTTGTGAGTATTGTGGTGCATTAAAGTTTTCCGGAGAAACGGCTGGATTATGCTGCCTTAATGGTAAAGTGAAATTACATTCATTCATTCATTGCTTTGTGGCGAAACACAAGAATCACGCCACTTTCTTGCAAACACTCAAAAATACAATGGTTGTTTCCAAATGACGTCATTTGGGGCAGATATTATCGAAGAACGAGGATTTAAGAGGGCATATGCGTTTCGCGTCGAAAACTACATGTTTTATGGTTTTTCCAAAGGCGATATCGTAACGACGTGAGGAGATTATTTGCTGAAAATTAGGGTTTTAGAAAGATGAAGTCTTTATTTAGTACATAGCAATGCAAAATCATAGTTTTTAATGACGGTTTTTTAGGGCGAAGACAATCTCTTCACAGTGTTTTACAAAAATATGCATCAGAGTTATCTTTTAGGTTGAATACAACCATTATTATAAGCTAAAATACTTTATTTTAAGCGTTATTATAATGGAATATATAGTCTTTTAGTGTATAGCAAAACCTAAATTACGAAAATATTTCGATTTAATATTATAAAATAATATTATAAAATCACCAAAACTGTCTACTTCAATGTAATTTTTTCCATGTATTTGCTTATAAACATATCTATTTTAAATTATTTTATCAAAATACATGTAATGTTAAATATCCAATAAAATTTTTAGCTCGTTTTATTTTGTCAATTATTTTATATAATTATTTTAAAAATACTATAAAACATCATGTGCAGACGCCGTTCGATTTAGTACGCTCCGGGTAATCCCAACGACAGGACGTATTACTTTTTCTCACCGACACCGCGCGATCGTGTTGATACACCGATAGGGCTATACTACACCATACTATAACTAGATACCTATAGCACCATCGAGCATTTTAAACGATTCAAACTTTTATAAGCGATATTTTTGGTAGTAAGTAATTTTGAAATATGTTTATGATTGTAATATTTAAATATTAAATGATGTAATGGTGGCAAATTTTCATTTCATATATATTTTTTTTAGAAATGAGTAAGTAATGAACGTAAGCAATTCGGATCAAGTAAAAATACAAAATCGTTGGCTTTCACCTTTGGCTCCGTGGCGGAGTGACTTGGTAATGATTTGTAGCGCTGAGCGCCGCAGGTTCGAATCCCACATGGAACAAAAATTTGTATTACCTACAAATAATTGTTCCAGGTCTGGATGTTTGTCCTTGTGAAATTAATGTATTTAAACTGCCCCAACGATGTACTTAGGAAAAATTCCTAGTGTGGAGATAACGTTATGATTAAACAAAGACATGCCATCAAAAACATGACTTGTAAAATAACCAAGTCTCGCAATGATGATACGGCCGAGCCGCTGTTTTGGTCGACATGGCGGGGGCACTACCGTGCCCCCAGATATAAAACATATGAGCCGTGCTTGAGTTGAGTAGCTCAAGGGCGTAGTGCTCGCCGTAAACGCGAACAATCCGGGCTCGATCCCCGCTAGTGTTGCCAGGTGTCCCGATTTGCGCGGGACGTCCCGATTTTCAAGGGTCTAGTGACACGTCCCGATTCACCCTTGATCGGGACGCCAAATGTCCCGATTTTCACTAACCTTGTTATTCTATACTTAACTAACTATAAATAACTATACTAACTTAAATAACTATTCCATAATTTTGACAGCAAAAATGATTATATCTGTTAGCTACTACCACATTAAAATATTTTTACTACGACATTGTCTCACCAGTCGAAAAAAAAACCACAAAAGTTTTAAACAGAATTATATTAAAATGAGTGATTTGAAAAAATTCAGGGACTGCAAAAAAAATAACAAATAGTTCAAAATGTTTTAATTTGCCTAAAATGAAAAAAAAATCAATTTTTACGATGTTTGGATGAAAACTTATTCGTTTATGAGATCAGACCCGGATAATAATTATAAAGCACAAAAATAAAGTAAAGTTACAGTCACAATTTCTCGCATTACTCGCATACTGTGATATTTACAGTTAGCGTTGATCGTCTGAGCTGCCACGGCTCTCAATAAAGCACAAAAGGCTACAAAGAAACCTATATTTTGTAGTCATTCTAGTTGTCCGGATATGAAAACCAAATCCTCGATTATTTTTACCTTCCGTCCCGAAATTTTACTTGCTAGACCTGGCAACACTAATATCGCCGATACTAATGAAATTGTTACTTTGACGAATGATGTTTACATTATAAAACAGAATAAAAGTTTATCAATTGATATATATTTTATACAATACATATTTTTCAATTAGAACATGTACATATTATAATATACTCAATGGGGTGAAAATGTAAAGCCGACTTCAATTTACTAAAAGAATAAAACAATTTTCACATATTAGCCTCCGATTTCTATACACTAAGTACATAAGCCATTATATGGAAATTACTTTTTATTATTTTAGTTCCAATAGTATCAAAGACAGGTATATAATCAAAGATCAAAGTGATTCGTAGTCGTCGTTAGGCAACTATTATAGCCTCACGCTCGCCCTGACACGCACACAGAGATAACATTTTAGTGTGCGTCAATATTACGCCATTCCAAAGCGATCGCGTAGATTTCGACTTGGACATATTTGAATATGCGCTCTTAATCCGACATTTAAGGTATTTATTTTTGTACTTACATAGAATGTAGTTAAAGAATAACTTACTTTATCTATTGGTATGTATTATATTTGCTAATTCTGAACTCTACTCTCCCACCCAAAAATATTTGCTAATTCTGAACTCTACTCTCCCACCGAAAAAAGTGTTTATAACCCAGTTAATACTGTCTGGTTTTTATTTTGTAGATACAAGGACAGATTCACAATCGAATTGGATCATTACTACCTTTCGAAGATACACAGAATAAATTTTTACAAATATATTTCATGGGCAACATGGAAGAACAACTTGATCGACGCCTAGGGATCAATGCAGGAATGAAGCGAGCAATTCTTCAAGACTTGCAGTGTCTGCTTCATGAACATCATGCGTTGGTCAGGTTGTTTAAGAATGCTTTAGAGCGCATGCCAAGTGATGACCATAAAGTTGACATCAAAGCAGATAAACGACCATCTGGAACACACGAACGCACATTTAATGCTCCAACATTAGACGAAGTTGCCATCCTGATTGTTGGTGAACAATTGGAAAAACGCGATATTGTGCTTACACGTCGCGATACTGGGCAACTGCAACAAATATCTGAAACTCATCGATCATATGACGCATTGCAATACCCGCTGATGTTTTGGCAAGGAGAAGATGGATATTATTTTAATATTAAAATGATAAATCCATTGAATGGTGAGTATCAGTATCATAATTTATTTCATTTATTTGTGAAAGACACTGATTTAAAATAATGCTTATTAAAAAAATGGTTAATGTCTGTATTGTTTGCCTTTGAAATTTGCCTTTGAAATGGTTAATTATCAAATTTTTAATTTCAGTTGAAGAAACTACAAAGAAAGTTAGCTCAATGAATTATTACGCATATCGTTTGATGATTCGTCAAAATGCTGACAACTATTTGCTGCGGTTTCGTCGATTGTTTCAGCAGTATTGCGTTGACATGTATGTAAAAATAGAAACGGAACGTTTAACATTCATTAGGTTGAACCAAGCCAAACTGCGTTCTGAGGAGTACATCCATTTACGTGATGCAGTTAGTACTGAAGAAAATGCAGCTAATATTGGTCGATTAACTATTCTACCGGCGACGTACATTGGTAGTCCACGTCATATGCATGAATATGCACAAGATGCAATGACATATGTTCTTCATTACGGTCGGCCAGATCTCTTTATTACTTTCACCTGTAATCCAAAATGGATAGAAATTACTCAATTGCTGCTTCCCGGACAAACATCAAGTGATAGACACGACATCACAGCACGTATATTCAGACAAAAAATTCGGTCCCTGATGAACTTTATTGTTAAACAACGCGTCTTTGGAGACACTCGATGCTGGATGTATTCAATCGAATGGCAAAAGCGAGGCCTGCCGCACGCACACATTCTTATTTGGTTAGTGGAAAGAATTCAGCCTGACCAAATAGATGATATCATACGTGCCGAGATTCCTGATCATGAAGTCGATCCAGACCTACATAATGTTGTTACTACTAATATGATTCATGGACCGTGTGGTGCCATCAATCCCCAATCACCTTGCATGGTCGATGGAAAGTGCTCTAAACGATATCCACGGAAATTAACGGCGGAGACTGTCACTGACAACGATGGTTATCCGCTGTATCGGCGTCGATCACCAGATAACAACGGTCGAACTGTCACAACGAAAGTGAAAAGAATGGATTTCGTTGTCGACAACAGTTGGATTGTTCCATATTCGCCACTTATTTCTAAAACGATCAAGACACATTGCAACATTGAATACTGCAATTCAGTTAAGTCCATAAAATATATTTGCAAATATGTCACGAAAGGCAGCGATATGGCAGTTTTTGGATTGCAATCCTCGAATACCAACGATGAAATTTCACGCTATCAAGTTGGTCGTTATGTGAACTGTAATGAAGCAATTTGGCGTATATTCGCATTTCCCATTCACGAACGTCATCCTACTGTTATGCATTTGGCGGTGCATCTGGAGAATGGTCAACGAGTATATTTCACGGCTTCGAATGCTACGCAACGTGCTGAAACACCTCCAGCAAATACATTGACCAGTTTTTTTGCAATCTGCCAAAGCGATCAGTTTGCACGAACTTTGCTTTACTCGGAGATGCCACGTTATTATACTTGGAATGCTTCATCGAAGAATTTTCAAAGACGGAAGCAAGACGATGCGGTTCCTGGGTATCCAGATGTGCGTTCTACTGATGCTCTTGGTCGTATGTATACAGTTCATCCAAAGAATGATGAATGTTTCTATTTGCGGTTGTTGCTGGTAAATGTGCGTGGGCCAACGTCATTTGAAACACTACGAGCTGTTAATGGTGTAATATTCCCAACATATCGTGCTGCATGTGAAGAATTGAACTTATTAGAAAACGATACCCATTGGGATACGACAATCGCTGAAGCCATTATCTCTGCATCTCCAAGTCAGATACGCACATTATTCGCTATCATAATTTCGACATGTTTTCCATCAAACCCATGTAACCTGTGGCACAAATACAAGGATAATATGTCAGAAGAAATTTTACATCAAATTCGTGTCAGTTCCAGAAATCACGATATTGAGATGAATGAGGAGATACATAATCGTGCTTTACTCTTGATCGAAGATATGTGTTACCTCATGTGCGGTAATTTATTAATCAGGTTAGGAATGCCAGCGCCGTATCGTGAAATGAATGACGCATTTAATCGAGAATTGGAACGGGAACGTGAATATGATCACCAGGAATTAGATTTAGTAGTTCAAACGAATGTACCCCTGTTGAATTACCAACAAAAGGAAGTTTATGATACTTTAATGAAGGCAATCGATGATGAAAATGGTGGTTCATATTTCCTAGATGCCCCTGGTGGAACTGGCAAGACATTCCTCATGTCATTAGTTTTAGCAACTGTTCGGGCGAGATCCAACATAGCGGTTGCAGTTGCTTCTTCTGGAATAGCAGCCACATTGTTAGAAGGATGCCGTACGGCTCATTCAGCATTAAAATTACCGTTAAATCTTCAAACTATTGAGGAACCAACGTGTAATATTGCAAAACACTCAGCAATGGCCAAAGTTTTAGCGGCATCGAAAATCATCATCTGGGACGAATGCACAATGGCACATAAACGTGCATTAGAAGCACTTAACCGAACATTAAAAGATTTACGCAATGACTCGAGATGTTTTGGAGGAGCAATGATTTTACTGTCTGGCGATTTCCGCCAAATACTGCCAGTAATTCCAAGATCTACGGCTGCCGACGAAATAAACGCTTGCCTCAAATCGTCAAATCTATGGCGCTATGTGAAGAAACTGCAGCTGACAACAAACATGAGAGTTACATTGCTTAATACTACATCTGCTGAAGATTTCTCAGAGCAATTGCTGACTATCGGTAATGGTCAAGTACCTGTCGATGAATCGAGCGGATTAATATCATTTCCAAATAATTTCTGTAATTTTGTCTCATCAAAAGACGAACTTATCAACAATGTATTTCCAAACATTATTTCTAACTACAAAAATAATGAATGGTTGAGTGAGCGAGCAATATTAGCGGCTAAGAATAAAGATGTAGATGATCTGAACTACATAATTCAAAATAAGATCATTGGAACAATGCATTCATTCAAATCTATTGACTGCGTCACAAATGAAGATGAAGCCACCAACTATCCAATTGAATTTTTAAACTCTTTGGACGTGCCTGGCTTACCACCGCACAATTTACGCCTAAAGGTTGGCTCCGTAGTAATCATGCTTCGAAACATAAACCAACCAAAACTGTGCAACGGTACGCGTTTGGTGGTTAGAAAATTGATGAACAATGTAATTTACGCTACGATAATGATAGGAAAATTCAAAGATGAGGAAGTTCTTATTCCGAGGATCCCGATGATCCCAACCGATATGCCGTTTGAATTTAAAAGACTTCAATTTCCGATACGTCTTGCATTTGCCATGACCATCAACAAATCACAAGGCCAATCCTTAAAAGTTTGTGGTTTAAATCTAGAACATTCATGTTTTTCCCATGGTCAATTATACGTGGCATGTTCACGGGTCGGAAGACCATCTGCGTTGTTTGTTTTTGCGCCTGATAATAAAACAAAAAATGTCGTGTATCACAAGGTACTTAAGTGAAGAGCAACCTATGTACTAAAATACAGAAATAATAATGAATGATTAATGTAGGTATTTATTTTTTTTTGTATTTTTTCCAATAAAAAAAAACACAAACTGCTTATTTATTGCCATTAAGGCGGAACAAAGTTCGCCGGGTCTGCTAGTTACATATAAAACGTTGGCCTAACGGATAAGTGAGCTGAGGTAATTTTATATTTTGCAAAATTATTTTTTTAAGATAAAGATAAAACAAATCAGATTATTTATTTGCAAAAACATGTGTAGATAATAATACATTTAATGTTCATTATTGGTCTGAATTTTCTAATTTTGGATCAACATGTTTTACAACAACTTGTTGGAACAATGTTTGTTGTTTGGACAATTGTAACAACAACGTTGTTTGGAACAACGTTTTTTTGATGTACAATCATGATAAAAATAAAAAGAATAGCTATAACAGATAATTAATAGGTTATTACAAGAGATACAATATCTACTAATTAATTTAACACAACATAAAATAATTCACTGCAATAAATGTCAATAATTTTTCCTATCAAAATTAATTATACAATGGCATTAACAATACAATGATATTAACAATGTTTAGATGCAGAGTGATTAAGGGGAAATATAACCTCAAATGGCTTAGCAAGATCCTCCGTTATACCGAAAATATTGCAGCATTAATTTTGAAATAAATATATGGTAAAGTTGAGGATTAATGTTAAGGACTATGTTAGACGAAAACACGATTCCGTAAAATTTTCTCGATAGAAAAAAAATCCAAAGTTACCTCCAAAATAAACAATAAACCGCTGTTATTCATAAAATACTTTAAATAATATCATGAAACCAGAAGCAGTTGCTTAATGCAGAATGCTTTTTTTTAAAACACCATTATTTTAACTGTAAAAAGAAATTACCTAAACTATCGGTTTCTTGAAGTTTGATTCCAGCCGCCCGGTCAGTTTCGCTTCGGCCTTTGAAGGGGGAGGTTATGTCGCTTACAATCAGAATCACATTACGCAACAGGACGACGTAAAATTAAAATGGGAAATAACCGTAATAAAAATAAGAATCGACTAGGTTGGCGTTAAGAAACAGGCATAAATATGATAAACCTAATGAAATAAGTATCTAACGACCTATCTACTTAAAGTATTAGTGATTACAAACATGTCGGTACATAGTATACGACGCGCGGGGATGTGGGGGCGAAATTAGAATTTGAACTGACTTACTATATCCTCTTAATTAGGTTTATTACATTATAAAGATTTGTCGTTAAGGAAGTCATTAACATTATAATAGCTTTTTGCAGTCAATACATTTAAATTTTTTCTTAAATAGGCCTGTATTCAATTGTTTAATGTCATTTGGAATATTGTTATATATTAATGGAGCTTTGCATACTACACTCTTACGCAGTAGCACTGTTTTAGCCTGGTGAACACATACTCTATTGTTACCTCGGCAATTATTTTACATTATCTGATAGGCGAGAAAACAAGGGTGGGTTGCTTGTAACAAATAAAGCTGTTTCCAATATATATAGTGATGGAAATGTAAGAATTTTGTGTTTGATAAATAATGGCTTACAGCTCTCCATACTTTGAATATCGAACATGGCTCGTATGCATCGCTTTTGCATTTTAAATGCTATGTCTGCGTTTGTTGAGTTGGCCCAAAAATGATGCCATATCTGAGAACAGATTCAACAAGACCATAATATGCCGAGATAAGTTCATTAGTGTTGATAGTTGAAACAAGTTTATAAAAAAAATAAAGAGCATATGAAAGATTGCTGATTTTTTACATAATACGTTAATGTGTTCTTTCCAATTTAATTTACTGTCTATAATTAAGCCAAGAAAACGAGCAGTAGTAACTTCATTTATAGTGGAATTGTCATAAATCAAATTAACATTTAATGGATTTTGTGATCTTTGTCCAAAGTGCATTATATTTGTCTTCGTTAAATTGATTTTTTAATTAATCTATAATATTTAACCATGAAATTATAGATGTCAATGCGTTTTTTTATAATTATTAACATACAAAAAAAAAACACATTTTGCGCTGTATTACTATTCGACCTCTATTACAAAAGCTCCGCTCCATAACGCTGTCAATAATTAAAATCTCTCTGCAATACGTGGATATTTTTATTCTAGTCCTTACTTAAAATAAACAATGTTAAAAATAAATAAACTATTTTCCGAGTGTAAGGATTCAGATTTAATATACCAAAATATTCATCATCATAACCAATAAAGCGTTTCACAAGTCCACTGCTAAACAAATTGTCCCTCCCTCCATGGAATATCACAAAGCTAATGCCGAAATACTACGTAATAAATACTCTATTAATAGCGAAGTCCTGCTGATGTAGGTAAAACACTTTTTTTTAAACTGAAGTGATCAATGAGTTTCCAGTCCTTCTGATGGTAAGTAGCAACTGCAGTGAATGGACACCTGCCATCAAATATCTTTGAGGCAATACTAAAATATTTTATACGTGGTGCAGAAGCTATATTATGGTTGTAGCACGAATGGGTCGGCTCGACCGGGGAGGGACCACGCTCTCACAGATCAATGATTTTATACAAAAGCCAGACATAATGTCCCGATACATTACACAAGGCCTCACATACATGATTCCGAAAGACGCAGATCATCAAAATCCTGCCAAATTCAGACCTATCACATGTCTCCAAACCATTTATAAACTACTTGCAGCATGTATAGCCGAACTCTTACACCAACATATAGCCACAAACAACATCCTTACTGAAGAACAAAAAGGATGTCGAAAAAGTAGTCAGGGGTGTAAAGAGCAACTCATAATAGACTCCGTAGCAATGAAACATGCTATTTCTAAAAGGAAGAACATCAATACAATGTATATTGACTACCGAAAAGCATTCGACTCCGTACCGCACAGCTGGCTCCTACATGTACTTCAACACTATAAAATTCACCCACAACTTATACATTTTCTTGAAAAATCAATGCAGCACTGGACAACTACATTAAAAACCATAGGAACGTCTTGTATAGAAACGTCAGAAATTCCAATACGTCGAGGAATCTTCCAAGGAGATGCGCTTAGCCCTGTATGGTTCTGTCTCGCATTAAACCCTCTCTCGCAAATGCTGAACAAAACCAATTATGGTTACTCTATCATCACACCACACAAACACACCACTCTAACACACCTGATGTACATGGATGACATAAAACTATACAGTAACACTACACAGTCATTGCATCGCCTCGCAGACATCACCCAATCTTTCTCAAACGACATTCATATGGAGTTTGGGATTGACAAGTGCAAAACTTTCTCGGTTAAAAATGGAAAAATTAACCCCAACAGCTATAGCCTAGTAACAGGAAACACGATTGAACCTCTAGAACCCCACGCCTCATATAAATACTTAGGTTTCCAACAAGCGCGACAGATCCATCAAAAGGAAACAAAAGAAGGTCTCAAAAAGAAATTTAAACATCGGCTCAATAGTATATTCCGGTCTCAACTCAACTCCCGCAACATGTCAAAAGCAATCAATAGTTACGCAATCCCCATACTGACATACTCGTTTGGTATAATAAACTGGACTCAAGGTGACCTTATCAATCTGCAACGTATTATAAATACCACTCTAACGACTCACCGCAAGCACCATCCTAGATCATGCGTGCAAAGGATGACTCTTTCAAGATCCGAGGGAGGACGAGGTATAATAGATGTCCTCAACTTGCACAATAAACAAATCAAATCCCTTCGACAATATTTCCATCAATGCTCAGAACACTCACTTCTCCACGAAATAGTAACCTTAGCCGACAAACGCCTCACGCCACTTAACCTCGCGGACCGAAACACACAACGTAGTGAACGGATCACTGACGTAAAAGAGAAGATGGCCTCATGGCAACAGAAGTCCTTACACGGAAGGCACTACCACGACCTACAGCTGTCACATGTCGACAAAAAAAGCGTCGAACGCCTGGCTGAGGCGCGGTGAACTCTTCCCAGAGACGGAGGCATTCATGTTAGCGATCCAGGACCAGGTCATCGATACCCGAAACTTTCAGAGACTCATAATACGTGCACCTAACCTCCCCACTGATACTTGCAGACATTGCCACTCTAGCCCCGAAAACATACAACACATAACATCCGCCTGTAGAGCCCTTGCACAAACCGACTATAAGCATCGGCATGACCAGGTTGCCTCCATAATACACCAATATCTAGCCCTTAAATTTAAATTCATACAAAAAATGACACCATATTACAAATATAAGCCGGACACCATATTAGAAAACAATAATCATAGAATTTACTGGGACAGGACCATTATCACGGATAAAACTATTCACTTCAATAGGCCCGATATCACAGTGTATGATAAAAATAACAAAACTACTTACCTTATTGACATTGCCATACCAAACACTCATAACATTCAATCCACCATAGCTGAAAAACTTACAAAATATCAAGATTTAGCTATAGAACTCAAGCGTCAATGGAGAGCAGAAACCATCCATATAGTCCCAATAGTTATCTCATCTACCGGAGTTATACCTAAAAGCCTACAACGCAGTCTAGATATTTTGCAAGTACCCCAACACACACTTCACACACTGCAGAAAGCTGTCATTCTCAACACCTGCCGACTCACACGCAAATTCCTCATCACGTCATCCGTCACCTCTGCTTACACCATCACCTAGCGCCTGCTCACGCTTGGCTTCGGCCCGTGTGATTAGGTTTTAAGTTACCTCTTTAATAGGGAGAATATAGATATGTACAAAATATAATAATAATAATAATAATAAGCCCCCTAAACAACCACACGTCCTGATTGACCATCTAATCACGTGGGGGGCGGACACACGAATGAGAAATTACTGGCGTAGCTAACGTGGCTCTGGAAACCCATAAATAAAATGGAGACTCGTTCTAAAAGTAAACGTATAGGGCCGCTACCCGGGGGCGATCGCCGGGGTGCACCTGGAGCTGACGCTGGGTGTCACAGCATGCGATCCGTCAGCGGTGAGGAGTTGAACAGGCGGGCTCCCACCCACAAAGATACTACAGCCGAACTCATTGACGATGGTGACAGACTGACGGACAGGACAGACACCCCTGTAGAACCATATAGTCCAAGCACAGTATCATACACACCCTCGAGGCCAACATCACCATCCATACCATCGTCACCAACACCTCCATCACCCCCTATTACTAGTTTAAATACAGTTCCACCTACTCCGACCTTGAGTGCTACGCGGGAGGTATCTACCTTCTTACCCGCGTCCACCAAGGCCGGAAAAGCAAGAGCTCGAATGAAATGGAGTAAAGAAGTAAATCTATTTATCATGAGAACTTATCTATACATTACTAAATTAGAGACCGATATGACCACGAAATTACTGTTTCAGAACAAAGAATCTCAGACCAAAGAAGAACCATAGTTAGGAATAAACTTCTATCCCAAGAAGTTATAGATCAATTAAAAGAAGAAGTACGAACACAATTAATTCAGGAAGAAGCGACTAACAGCTATGTAGAAACTAATATCACACAAAACACAAGTGAAAATGATCGCCAAGTACAACCACAATTGCTCAGTCAATCACAACTCATTTATACACAATCTCAGCCATGCGACCATTCACAAATATCACACACATCCACACAAACCGAAACCGTAATCCTAACGCTAGAAAATGATATTGAGACCATAGTTGTCCTAGATCAACACTTAACAACAGATACATATATCCAAGAAATCAATGAGAAATTTAGAACAACAATAACGTTATACTCTGGGATGGATCTCGCAGCGCGACCAAGATTACCTAAACTTAAGTACACACCTAACCTGTTTCGACTGGTTAATTTATTTAATAAAACTATACTCACACAATATATATCTGATGACACACAACTTATAGACATACATTTACTTATATACTGCACAGCGATAGTAATATTCGAAGAATTGAACTTTAAAATCACAGACAATGCAAGAACTACAAGAACAAGACAAAATACAGAACCAGCATGGCAACAGAGACTAGAAAAAGACATTGAAAAATTAAGAGCAAACATAGGTAGACTCACTCAGTATATTAACGGTTGTAGATCTAATAAACTAGTCAAAAAAGTAGAGGTCATATTTAGGAATAATGCTACGCATACCAGACACGAAAAAAGTAACACAAGACCTGAAGAATTTTTAGACACGTTAAAACAAAAATTAGCACTTAAAGTTCATAGGCTCAAAAGGTATAAAAAAGCACAACAGCGCAAAAAAAGATAACGTCAGATTTGCCACAAACGAAAAATTGTTTTATAGAAACTTACACAAACCACAAACAGACATAATCGATGAACGTAACACACATACACCTAACCTACCTACAAAAGAACAACTAGAAGCATATTGGGCGAGTATTTGGGAAGAGCAAAAACAACATAACGACAAAGCATCTTGGATAATTGAAGAGGAAGCAAAATGGAGAGATATCGACGAAATGGAATTCGAAGAGGTAACAGAGTTAGACATAACACTCATTACAGCTAGGTTACATAATTGGAAATCACCTGGTATAGACAAAATTCATAATTTTTGGTACAAAAAAATTAACGTCTCTACACAAACCTTTAGCAAGAAATTTAACAGATATAATAACAGGACAACAGAACACTCCCGAATTTATTGCAACAGGAATTACTTATATGCTGCCTAAAACAAAAAATTCACCTCAGCCTTCCCAATACCGACCAATTACATGCCTACCCACAATTTACAAAATATTGACATCTGCAATCACAAAGAAAATTCAGTCGCACATTGAACAACACAATATAATAGCAGAAGAACAGAAGGGATGTAGACAGAGCCACATGGGATGTAAAGAACAGCTGATAATTGATTCCACTATTCATAAACACGCCACCTCTAAAAATAGAAATTTACATTGCACCTATATTGATTATAAAAAAGCGTTTGACAGTGTTCCTCATTCATGGTTATTAAAAATATTAGAAATTTATAGAATAAATCCGAAAATAATCGATTTCTTACGCCGAATAATGTTACAATGGAAAACAACACTACAAATAAATTGTAACCAAAATACTGTCACCACGCGACAAATCTCAATCACAAAAGGCATCTACCAAGGTGACTCCCTGAGCCCACTGTGGTTCTGTCTCGCCCTAAACCCTCTGTCTCATTTGCTGCAGAGCTGCGGGGCCGGATATTGCCTCAAACTTAATACAGACGAAACAACAATATCGCATCTTATATACATGGACGACATCAAATTATATGCAAAAACAGACAAGGATATGAAGAAATTAATAGATATAACAACAGAATTCAGTAGCGATATTAATATGCATTTTGGTTTAGATAAATGTAAAACACTTCACATTGTAAGAGGCAAAGTAAGGCCCGGCGACTACGTGGTAAATGAAACGGAGGCTATTACAGCAATGGAATCGACTGACTTATACAAATATTTAGGGTATGTCCAACTTAAAAGTCTTGACCACGTACGAATTAAAAATTCTCTCACTACGGAATACAAGAGAAGACTTAACGCCGTTTGTAAAACTCAACTTTCAAGTAAACATCTCATCAAAGCCATCAACACCTATGCCATCCCCATATTAACGTACTCATTCGGAGTTATAAAATGGTCCAAAACTGATGCAGAACAATTAGAGCGAACTACACGTACAACACTCACGAAACACAATAACCTACACCCTAAATCCGCCATAGAGAGACTAACAATAAAACGAGAACATGGAGGGAGAGGCCTAATGGATATCCAGCACCTATGGCGGAAACAAGTTAGTCGATTAAAATCATTCTTCTATACAAAATCCCATACTAGCAATATTCATAAAGCCATCGTAACGAATGATATTAACTACACTCCACTTAACTTAAGCAATCAGATTGAATCCCAAAACACTACTAGTGATAACCCACAGACACACAAAATTGACGAATGGAAGAAGAAAGTTCTCCACGGTCGGCACCCTCATGACTTAGAGCAATCCCACATAAATAAGTTAGCTTCAAATAAGTGGCTGAAAATAGGCAACTTATTTCCAGAAACAGAAGGATTTATAATAGCTATTCAAGACCAGATCATAAACACAAAAAATTACAGAAAATACATAATCAAAGATCCTACAGTAAATAATGACAAATGTCGCAAATGCCACACACATCCAGAAACCATTCAACACATCACAGGCGCATGCACAACTCTCACACAGACTGACTACACTCACAGACACAACCAGGTGGCCAATGTCATTCATCAAAAACTAGCACTCAAACACGCACTCATTCCAGATGCCAACACTCCGTACTACAATTATACACCAAAACATACTCTAGAAAACACCACACATAAACTTTTTTACGACCGCGGCATTCTCACCGATAGGACAATCCACTATAACCGACCAGATATAATTCTACAAGATAAAATAAATAATATTACTTACCTGATAGACATTGCAGTCCCCAACACACACAACCTGCAGAAGACGATAACTGAAAAAATTTGTAAGTACGCAGAACTTAAAGATGAAGTGACTAGAATCTGGCAACAAGAAAAAGTATATGTGGTCCCTATAGTCCTCTCCACAACAGGTGTCATCCCAAATCATCTCCTCCGTAGCTTAAAATTATTACAACTAAAAGAAACTCTATATATTACACTGCAAAAAGCAGCTATATTAAATACATGCAGAATAGTTAGGAAATTCATGCAGATAGAAGAAAACGAAATAGGACCTCATCAAATCACATGAACTACACTACACACCACACGCTGCATTTGCTTTGGCTTCGGCCCGTAAATGTAGTTGAAATCCAGCCTAGAGCTGAGAAGTGAAAACACCGTAATAATAATAATAAATATTTATTTCATTTCCAATTACACATGTTTACATACAGGAATAAATATGATTACAATTAAATAAAGTAACAATAAGTCTAACAAAAATAACATACTATGATAAAATTAAAACTATGTGTAGCTTAATAATGTAGAATATACAAAAGAAAAATAAAAAAGTCAAATTTATAATATTAGCTACCTGCCTGAACTAGGTTGAGTACCTGTGTTTCAGACATCACTTACACAATGGGTTTAATAATGTAGGAGACACTAGATATTTAAATAATTAAACTATATTATATAATAAATAAAATAACTAAATAACAAAATAACAATTAATTGTTTCCCACAATTAATACAAACTATTTTAGAATTTCTAACAACTTCTCTGTGTCTTCGTAATTTAATTTATTTAGAAATTCCCTTACACTTATATTACAGTTCTTATAACTTTAGACTATATACCTTTAGTGACTTGTTGAGCTTGTTATATAGAAAGGGTCCTAAAAATATGTAAAATTATTTCACAAATGCGTGTTTAGTTTGAGGGTTTACACAAACTAAGTCCATTCTTCTCCTGTCTATTGAAATTTAAATTAAATGGAAGTTAGGTATGCTGTTTTAATACAATGTTCAAGATAAACAGCTGATGGACAGTTAGTACATTACATGCCAAGTAAAGTTGATGTGTAGGAAACATGAATGGACGGAAAGTGGCTACCTTTAAAACTGCTCTCTGAGCACGTTCTAATGGGAGCAATATTGTTTTAGAAGCTCCACCCCAGGAAGTAATGCCATAAGTGAGTATGGATTGACACAAAGCTAAATAGACCTGTCTTATCAATTTGAAGTCAGCGATGTTACGAAGAAATTTAAAAATATATATTAATTTACGAACTCTAGCACAAAGTAAATCGATGTGCTTGCGGAAATTTAAATTTGTGTCAAGCGTGATACCTAGATATTTTATATTGTCTGTTTTGTTAATGCGGAACATGCACATGCAGTGTCATTATACGAGTTACAATTATGAGCGTAAATATTTAGGTGAGTAGGTATGTTATTATTTCTCATTAAAAATAACATATATTGTGTTTTATCAGCGTTTAAACGTAGGAGATTATTAAGAAGCCAATTAGATACTATGTTAAAGCCTTGCTGAGCGTATTTATAAACCTCATCTCGTGATTTAGCTGAGAATAACAGGGCTGTGTCATCTGCATACGACATAATGACACCATTTTGAAGTTGAAGATTGCATAAGTCATTTATATAAATTAGGAACAATGTAGGCCCCAGGATACTGCCCTGTGGGATTCCATAAGAGCTGTTTTGTAATTCAGTACTTGTATACTCACCGATTTTTACACATTGAAAGCGATCACTGAGGTAATCAGAAAAAATTTGTAGTTGAGTTCCCCTTATGCCAAGTGTTTCAAGCTTTTGCAATAGTATAGGGCAAGAAATAGTATCAAATGCTTTGGCAAGGTCTAAAAAGATCCCAATTGAGTGCATACCATTGTCTAGATTACTTGTGACGTAATCTGTCAATTGGTGCAAGGCATCATTGCATGATCTCTTAGGCCTAAAACCAAATTGTCTGTCTGACAGCAAGTTGTTAGTTTCCAGGTATTTTATTAATCTGGTATTTATGATCTTTTCTAAAATTTTAGATAAGCCAGATAAGACTGAAATCGGCCTATAGTTACTAACTAAGTTTTTATCACCAGCTTTGTAAATAGGAGAAACCACTGCTTTTTTAGCACTTTCGGGAAAAACCATCAGGCAACGGGGCGGCCAGTGTAAATCTATGCGATTAGGTATATTGTCCCATCCAACTGCACAATCTTCTTTTAAGCCAGATATTATACTTAAAATCTCATCAATATCGGTATTTAACAATACAAAAGAATTTAACTTAGAAAAGGGTGTGGGCATAAAAATTGGATTACGAGTGTTGCTTAATTTTAAAGTTGTCTCTGCTATTTTTTTGCCAACGTTAATAAAATAATTATTTACTTTATTAGTTGCTTCGTTTGGGCTTTTGTCTAATGACAGTAGATCAAGTGGGGGTCCAAGATTTTTTGAACTGAAGGTATTATTTTTAATGAACTTCCATACAAGTTTACTGTTTTTACCGGCCTTTTGTAAAACATTTTTATCATATTGTATTTTGAGTTTTTTTAATAGTTTATTGCAAAAATTCCTATATCTTTTATAAGTAGCAGAAAGTATTAAATTATCAGGAGAAAGTTTAGATTTTAAATGAAGTTTGTCTCTATTTCTTATACAGCGGACGAGACCAGGTGTTATCCAAGGTTTAATATTATAATACTTACGTGACAGTTTTATTGTTGATGTATTATTCATTATTGCGTATTGTAAAGAATTTATAAAGTAACTCAAGGACGTATTTGCATCGTCAGAGCAATAAACAAAGTCAAAATTAATGCTGCGAATGTCATTTTCAAGGTTCGTCATATGAACTTTAGTGTAGTTGCGTATGCAGTTTTTCCTAGGTAAGGCTAATTGTAATGTTAGTAAAATTGCTTGATGATCAGTAAGCGAGGAATTAGTAACTAATGTTAAAGAAGGGTTATTTGATTTAATCACAAAATGGTCTAAACAAGAACCGCTTTGATGTGTAGGGTGGTAATGTGTTGGTAATAGCCCATGAAAAGAGCAAATATTTAGGTAGTTATGTGCATGGTTATCTGTTTTCCCAGGGGTAATATTAATATTTATGTCACCGGTCAGGATTATATTTTTATATGTGCTAAATTTGCTTAAGGTATATCAAGGGACTCTAGAAATCTATCAATATTTTGTGAAGGAGGTCTGTAAACTGCGATAACAATCGTCTCGGAATAAATTCGAATGATTAAGCAATTACTATCCTGGAATGTAGGTTCTGTGACAGTTACTTTTAAATTAATTTTTAACATAGATTACTAAACCGTCATTTTGATTAACGTTTTTCTCGGTTTTGTGTAAAGAATAGCCATTTAGAATCGGTAGGTGGGATGGGAGGTTTGACAGCCAACATTCCGTAAGGATAATAATATCACATTTTATATCCAGTCTATGCAACAAAACTTCAAACCCGGTTATATTCCGATTTATACTTCTAATATTTTGTGTAAGTAAGATTAACTTATTTTCAGGACGTGGAAGGAAGTGTTTATAGTCATCAACATTACATGTTTTGGCGTCAGACACAGAAAAGTTGTCTAGGTCATTGAGTAATTGATTCGCCATACTTAAGCTTAAAGATAAGCTAAAACTAGTGTAAGAGCTAAGTAAATAATATAATACGCGGCGCTCTTAGGCGCCCTCATAGTCTATGGAGTTGATATATTTGTCCTCTGCGAATTTACGTGCTGGACAGCTTTCCTCACCAGTTTTGTGGTCGCATTTTCTTTTAAAACGTTTACACGTCGCGCAAACGGGGGCATGCGCTTTGTTATTACATTCCTTAAAGGAATGCCCGAGCTCTCCACAGTAGTTACATGTAGGGCTACTTTCCCGACAAAATTTGGCTGAATGACCAAACTGCTGGCAGTTGAAGCATCTTGTTACTATTGTAAAGTCTCTGACTGGGCATGAGGTCCAATATAAATATAAATTCGTCCTTGATTGATAAGGGCCTTCCTGATGCTAGGTGACACTTCGACAATGTAATTACAGGTAGGAAGGTTTTTCTTACCTGATTTATGGCTCAGTTTGACTGTTGCCAGGAAGGACTCACGCGTGGCATTGGGAAATTTATCGGCAATATTTTGTTCGAAAATGCACTCGAACACTTCTTTATCCGTGAGGGCTACAGGGACACCAACAATTGCAATCCTTGGACGTCGTTTAGTCGGTTCTTCCATGGTAAGCCAGAAGATACAAGCTTCTCGGAGTTCTTTAATTTGTCGATATCTCCTTTTGTCTCAGCGCTAATTATAACTTCCCCCGTTTTTGACCTTCCTCATGCCTCGGACATGTAGTTTGAGTTCTTCTGGGGATATTATTTTTTGTAAGAGGCACTTCGTGTCATCACTGGATTTGGACTTGTCCCTCGGATAAATTGCTAGGGTACTAAGGTTGATTGGGCGAATGAGGGTTTGGCCACCTTTTTTGACCATGTCCGCAAAAGTGGTTCCAGAGTCCGGTTTTGATGACTCTTCGATACTATTCTTGAGTTCCTGCAGCTTTTGGGGCAGGTCAAGTTGTTTCTGCAGAGATACGATTGAGGTCTGGGCTTTAGTGGCATCCATTTTGAGGGACATGTACCGGACTACCAATTGTGATTTACCGTGGCTTACTTTTCGACAAAGTAAGCCACGGTAAACACAATTGGTAGTCAATTTTTTGATCAGAGTTAAGTTTTCCCTCTGTAGCGATGGAGCACACCTCGTTAAGGCACAGGTCAATGCTTTTCATCCAATGATGCAACTTAGGAGTTGGAAGTATTTTAATTGGTTCGCTTGAAGTGGGTGTCTGCATGGGCGGGGTTGATGGAGGCGGGGTGCGAGTGGTCCTGGCACTCGGTTGAAGGGACTGTTCTCCATTTTAGTACCTATTCTAGATAAAGCTAAAACATTTCAACAAAAATCACTAACACAAATATAACTAAAGTATGACACAGTTATTTCCGGTATTGTTATAACGAGGTCACGGCTAAGCACATACATATTTAATTATTTTAATTACTATATGACACGTCTGTACACAATAACGCGCACTTACGAACTTCATGTTTTGATTCTTAATTGAGGATAAATGTAGATGTATAGCAACCACCCCATAAAAAAAAAGAACAATACACAACTATAAAAATTAAAAAGTAAATCTTCGCAGCCGCAGCGTATGTTACGAAGTAGAAACGGTAAATAATTAATTATTCGCAGAGCAGTTTTTAAGAAGCATCGCCCACATTTGCATAACATGTGTATATGGTAGAGTCATGCTGCAGCTATTTATAGGTTGTAACAATGGGTCGGTTCCATAGGGGGAGCATCTCACAGAACACCATACCGAGTTAAAAAGTAAATGCTTTTGCGTTCCGTATGATGAGTGAAGAGAACTGAAGACCTTTTTTTAATGAAAACGAGGCATTGCATTTTAGACCTCAGGGGTGACAATGCATCTCAGTATTGTAAATATTAATCGAGGATAGATGTAGGTGTTTATGGGCCACAGTATATTACTAACCACCAGGTGGACTGTGCGCTAGTTTTTCATCCTTATTCTACTTTAAAAAAAGCCATCAGATGGACTCTGTACATTTGTCACCCTTATTCTTTAAAAATACATATTATTTCTTCCCCTATTAATTTGTAAACAGAAAAATGGCGGCTGATATAATTTAAAGCAAGCAACACAGCATACTAATTGATCAACTTTCGCAATTGGAGCAATATTAGCAAGTCAAGAGTGAATAGAATTTTATCAAGCTAAGGCCATACGCTTTATCATCTTCGATTACATCACCACTCACCATCAGGTAAGATAAACTAACTCTAAATATATTGTTATAAAAGTAAAAACATAAAAAAACCATCATCATTACAGTCACTCATAAGTTCACTGCTGAACATATACCTCCCCCAAGTCCTGATCATACACCCATCGACTTCTCTCTCTCTCTCTCTCTCTTTCTCTTTCTCTCTCTCTCGCATCTCTTTAAAGGTAAAAAACCAAATAAGCAGACATTTATTGTTAGTTATTTAGGAAAAAAACAAATAATTTGTTTTCGGTTGTGTAGCACCGTAGGTCATCAGTGCTACTGTTTTCTAGTCTATGACAAATCTATGCCTAGTGTATGCACTTGTGTAGGTACTACGACACCGTTCGTGTAATTGTCGCGATTAAATGTATATTGCACAGTTGGTAACATTCAGCAGTGTTTGAATGACAAGGTTGGAAGTGACCAATCGGTAGTTAATACTGGCATTTTATGATCAAATCGTAAACAGATTAGACAAGCTTGATCAATTACAACTATTAGAAGCCTGAGTGAGCCTGAGTGAGAGTGGGTTCAAGACTTGCCAAGAAATGGCTAGTGCCGTAAAACTAACTTCTATAGGAGATAGAGAGTAAGCGAAAAGCGAAATCTAATTACAGTTTGAATTACTATAAGAAGAATAATGCTGGTCACTAAGTTTTCGATCGTTTCCCTAGTAAACTTACGCTGTCAAGGTCTAAGAAGAGAGCTTACTAATGTATAGCTATGTATCTTCCATTATAGATGAAAACCTATATTATCAAGACTAAATATTTTAACGTGGAAATCGGATCACTATGAACCTTTAAATGTTAGAAAAATATATTGTTTAAGGTAAAAAAAAATAATACCCAAAAACGGAAATTATGAAGAGAGCTGTGAAGGATGCGACTAAATTAACAGCCGTCTCTTGAGCTGAGTCTTTTGCTGACACGTCCGCCAAATTGCCACGTACCGCATGGTGTTGCGTCATCGCCGTTCGAGTGGCGCCACCTAAGGATTTAAAAATTTCGTGTTTATTATTTTTTTATAAGAACGTCCTCCAGCCCGAATTGCGGTCACGGCGCAGAACAGGATTAGTAGGATTAGTAGATAATTGTTCCTCAGACTCATAGCCCGATGAGACGATAATCCGATACGACCAGAAAGAGATCAGGCGCAGGATCAAGGGCTTTACGTGTGTTTTCCGAGGCACAGTGGTGACCACCACCCACTTGTTGACTCCGGGTTACTACTAAGAATTTCTTGACAGAAAAACCCAGTAACTGATCTCAAGATCGGCAATCAAGTTTACTACACCAGCCAGTTAGCTACGCCAACGAGGCCGTCAAAAAGTTGTTAATTAATACAGGTGGTTTAGGACCATAGTTATCCGTAATCTATAGGTGGGTCTCTTGCGGTGTAAAGTGTGGACGTACAACGAGCCTACAACATGCAAATCGATGCATGCGATGCAAATCCCTTTGTATTCGTCAAAAAACCGACAATAGGCGGAGCACAGTCGAGCACGAACCAAACGCTCGAAGCGCGCTCGTTCTAGGCTTGTAAGTCGGTCCACACTACACGAATTTGTGCTCGGCTCACGCTCTGCTCGTGCTCGGCTCGTCTAGCGTTGACCCACCATAAGGAAGGTGAATTGATTTAGCAGTGGACTTGTGCTGGGTTGTAATAGCGGTAATGATAAATAAGAGAATATTTAGGAGCTGACTCCATAGAGGTCCCTATTGGTGAACATAATGAAAGATGAAATAACTTTTGTTAATACAGGTGGCCCATAAGTCGTTAGAAATGTAAATTTCGAATAAAATACAAAAGGCGCGCATGAGTGGCGCGCGCGGTACGGGGGGAGTACCGACGGTTTCTGGGAATTCAGTCGCCTTGGAGCGTTTCACCGGTGCGGACCGTACATTTTGTGTGCGCGAGTTTTATGGAAACAATGATTCGGCTACCATTGCGCGGCGTAAATTTCGAGAATATCAGAATTTACGCAACTTTAAAGACATTCCAAGTGTTCAAACGATTAAGAAATGGGTTATTAAGTTCGAAGAGAGTGGTTCGACGTTGGATAAACAACGGTCAGGTCGACCAAGGACATCACGGACGGAAGAAAACATCGATGTAGTGAAACACTCAATTCGTGAAAATCCTACCCAGTCTACTCGTAAGCGTTTCAGTGCATTAAACTTACCCAGAACATCGTTACAGCGAATTTTAAAGAAAGATTTACATCTTCACCCGTACAAGATTCAGATAGTACAGGAATTAAAAGATACTGACACCGCGATCGTAACGGATTACATTTAGATGATGTAATTTTCAAAAAATAATTCCCATTTTATAAGGATTATGACAAAATAAAAACCTTTTTCATAAGGTCATTAGTTTTTTTTTAATTAGTTTTTTACATTTCAAGGGACTTATGGGCCACCCGGTATTTATTATAGAGGAACGTGCAATACAGTTGGCGGGCAACTAGTGACTGCCTGAAAAATCTTATCCACAAAATATATAGGTACAACCTCACAAGGTATACATGCGTGTGTGTGCGCAGCACACCTACAAACATATAAGTGGTTACATTTTTTATATAGAAGAGGGGGCAAACGAGCATGCGGCTCACCTGATGTTAAGTGACTACCGCCGCCCATGATTAACCGTAACACCAGGGGAAATGCAGGCGAGTTGCCGGCCCTTTAAAAAGAAGTAAACTCTTTTCTTGAAGGTCCCCAGGTCGTATCGGTCCGGAAAAATCGCCGGTGGTAAACTATTCCACAGAGAGGTTGTACGCGGAAGAAAACTCCTTTTGAAACGTACAGTGGTGGATCGCCAAGCATCCAGATGGTGTGGATGGTATCGGGACGTTTGCCGCGTAGTGCGTTCACGAAATTTGGCGAATTTCGGCTTTTTTAGGGATCGGGTGGACGAAAGCAGTCTTCTATGATTTTGGGACTACGTCTAGGGAGTAGGAGTACCGGAAAAGACACGTTAAAACCGGTGCCAACTTTGGAGCACATGTCCTCAGCACAATTGTGGGGATTCCGTCAGGCCTACTCGACTTGTGGACGTCTAGGGAGAGGAGTACTTTGTGAACCGAGCGCTGTGCAATCTGCACTTCCGGCATGGAGCATTCACACCGCGGAATGGTTGGCGGCGTACTCCCCCCGTCATCGAGAGTCGAGTTAGACGCAAAGATAGAGCCTAGCAGATCGGCTTTCTCCTTTGCAGTATGGGCCAGTGAGTCGTCTTCCCTGTGCAGAGATGGAAGAGATGGCTGACAGAAATTCCCCTGGACAGCCTGCAAGACCAGAATGCACGGGTTCCAGAAGGAAGGCGAATTAGTTTCTCGACAATTCTGCCTATGTGCTCTGACTTTGCCTTGGCAATTACTCTTTTGAAGGACCTAGAGGCCGAATTATACTTCTTTTTTAGAGCGCTGGTGTATACATCCCGGGACGCTGATGCGTCAGCCCAGGCTTGGTAGCACTCCTGCTTATAGCATGATGCTATTTTACAGGAGCGACCAAACCATGACTGAGATTTGCCTCCAATGGGCACCACAGAGTAAGGAATAAAAAGTTCCATACCCTGAAGTACCACATCAGCGACAGAATCCGCAACAACGTTGGGATCGTCCGGCGAGAAGCAAACCCGCCCCCAAGGGTAGGATGCAAAGAAAGACCGCATCCCATCCCAATCGGCTGACCTATAGTGCCAAACACGGCGGCAGCCTGCAGAATGCAACTGCGATTTCAGCGTGAGTGGCACCACACCCCGGACAAGACAATGGTCCGAGAAGCCTAAAGGGGCGTCGACGGAAATCTGATATCCGTCCGGGCGAGAGGTCAGTAGAAGGTCCAACAGGGAAGGTGCATGATCCCCCACATCTGGAATCCGCGTAGGCGAAGTAACCAGTTGTGTCAGACCATATGCCAAGGCAAAATCATGAACAGATCTCCCCGCGTGCTGCAACTGCATGGCATAATGTTAAGAAAGGTTTGGTAGATGTAGCTACTGAAGTTTGTGGTGTAAGTAAGAAAATGAATGAAAGGAAAAATAATATCTTATGATGGGATGGTGATGTACAGATGGAAGTTGAAGCAAAGAAGAGAGCATGACTAGATTTACTAGCGAACTGGTAATTCTGGCGGTATGAATGATGAGATTGATAGAAAAAGGCAGTCTTTAGACATGTTATTAAGAGAGTAGAAGTAGTTGAAAGGAAAAAACAAGAAAGAACAAATAAGAATGACGTTTGAATTAAATGAAATAGAAATTCCGAAAGAATAGGATATATTGAAAATGGGACGAATTAAGAGTACCTTTAACCGACGAGCATAAATGCGTAGGTATATGGATGTAAAGGAGGCGACAGAGGTGTGTCGATGGAAGAAAGAACAGCGTAATCTCTGCCTAACCCTCTGGATGCCAGGCAAGAGTATTTATGTATGTATGTATATAAGTAATTATTATTTGTTACAACATTCAATAATGTTCAATTTTGAAAATAACTAGTAAGCAAACTTTGAGGCCCTTTAAAACTTGGTCCTTAGAACTTCTTTTCAAACCTAATAAGATAGCACACATTCTTCTCAATATAGACCCAAATGTGCACAAATTTTTTTGTTACAGAGAGTACATTTTTACCACTTTTTTATTAACTCGCTTTTGTGTATGTCTGTTTGATTCGAATTTAGTAATTGATTTTAAACTAACTCCCCGATAAGCTGGAGACCTGAGATTTTAAACATAGCTCAGATTCAGATGACAATGTAAAAAATATGAAAGCAAAACAAAAAGAAAGAAAAAGAACAAGTTTTGGTTTTTTAAGTGCCTTTCCTGTGATTGTCAGCCATTTATCATCTGGAAAATTTATTTGTCAATCAAAGGTTATAAAGATAAAGGTTGAAAGCAACTATCACTCACCAGCTACACCAACAATAGCTTTCATAACAGTGCTCACACACAGAGCAAATGTTGTGTAGTTTTTGAACAGTGGCAGTGCTATTTCTATACACATGGCAGTATCATTGAGTGTGTCAGCATACAACCTCCATTTCTTGCTGTATGCATCCAGATAAGTGCTGGAAATTTATAACTAAAAAATTATTCCAATAAAGAATAATTTCTAATGGTAAAGAAAACATTCCATCTTAAATCTTAAGGGTGACAACTAATGTTTGTCTTTATTGAGAATAAATGTAAAGGGACATCATTCAGACTATGTTAATTTGTCACCACTACATTGATAAAAAAAAATTATATCAATAATTTGATGTCGCAAGTGTTGTAAGTGGTGACTGTGGGAAATGCCGGAAAGATCTTAGTTTCCGATAGAATGTCCTGTAAGTTACATAACAGAGAATTGTAAGTGGTCCCATGAGAAATCGCAAGGTGTGTTCAGTAAAATGATTTAGTTCGTTACACTTACAGCTGGATCAATTATCATATTCTGTATATAAATACTATGTTTAAAAAAACTAACTTAAAAAAGCCAAAAAAAGGAATACCAACCACTGGAGTGTTTTACCAAGACAAACAGTCTACTTGGAAATTTCTAAACTTGTAATTTTTGTTATTAATTCCAGGCATAACAAGAATGTCAGCAAAACTTTGTGAGGTTTTTAAATACTTAATTTGATAATTTTTTTATTATTAATGATGATGACGACGTTAAATCAATTGCCTAATAATTTTAAAGTATTGGAAGCTATAAAAAGAGCCCAAATAAAAACGCAAGACAAAAGCTCAAAGATACGTAGATATTTTTATTTGAACATTTTATATACAAACTTCAACTACCTCAAGTAATTGCCGTCATCTACAGAATATTATGTAAAAATAGCTCCTTCAAGTTGAAATCAGTTAGGTTAATTTAATTTTATTGTAAAATAACATGTAAAAGGAAATAGCTTTACCCATGACTAAATGCAAATAGGATTTTTCCCAGATGACCACATCCATCTTTTATTACCCAAGTAATAGTGGCAGCTAACGGTGTGGCACTTGTGTCTCCCACTCCAACTCCTCTTAACACCTCCTGAGTTGCCAGAGTGCCTAAAATTTAATAATTTATTACAATAAATTATATAACGATATATGTATATATCTCTCCTAATATTTAATTTTGGGAAGTCTGTTTGTGTGTGTCACTTGAGAATGACAATACAGATTTAGGTTGTATTTAAATATATTATTTTGTCATTATTAATAAACTTAATATTTATGGACCAAAATAAATAGTGTTATACACTGCTTACTGCAGCAGCTTCTTAGTAACAATTGAAATGCAGCCTTTAATAGACCAATAGAATAACATGTAAATTATAATTATGCAGTAATACTCAAACACTGCCTCACATCTGGTTGACTATCTGTTGTGGAAGTAGGAGTTTTTTTTTTACAAGCAAGCAGATGGAATGGCTAGGTCCACCTGTAACTCCCATTGTCGCCACTATTTCAGTACATGATTTTGAGGAAAAAAAACCCTCTTACTGCTACTGTAAATCCAAGAATCTACAAGATGTATATACGTAGATAATCCTTTAATAATTTATCATCATATAACCATCGGTAACTGCATTTTCAGACCATCTTAAGCCAATAAACTTCAAAATTTAATTAATAAAGAATAATGGCTTTTTTCTTTATTAGAATTCTGAATGAATAAAATAATTCTTATTTTATTCATTCAGAATTCTAATAAAGAAATAAGCCATACTAAATAACATATAAATTAATGATGAATTTCCTCAACATCTATTACAGGTAGCACCCATGGGAAAATGTTTGTCTCAAAGAGCACAAGATATCTGTGACAGTATCTTGTTTCAGGCGTGCCTACATCACAGTGACCCAGTGAAATAAAGGAAATAAGTTAGTTTTTTTTCATCCATCTAGTTTTAATGTCCTTCAACAAGATGCACAAGAACAAACTTGATTGTGAATGTGGTCTCTCTTAAATAAGAAAAATAAATAACTTTTAGTAAATCCAAAATTTAACAAAAAGCTCTATCAACAATGGAATATATTTTTTTTCTAAATTTTACCATATTATTATTATTGAGATTCAAATTCTTTTTTTAATATTTTAATTGAAATATTTTTACCAGAATTATTTTAAAACGATCAGAAATCATCTTTATTATTAGTTAAATTTTTAGGTATTTGTTCTAACTCACTCACTCACTAATCTAACTCAGGCACGACGGCATTGACGGCTCTGTGGCGCAGTAGCTTAGCAAAGAGTTTTAGCGCTGAGGGCCGCGGGTTCGAATCCCGCACGTAACAAGTATTTGTATGGCTTACAAGTAATTGTTCCGGGTATGTATGTTCATAGATTACAACACGCGGAATTCAATTAGAAGTCTGGATGTAGGCAGTGTCCACGCGTAAATCGCCATTGTAAAGGGGGGAGGTTTTCATCGCATACTGCCACAATCATACCTTCACAGACCAGATTTCCAAGATTTGTAACCTTTTGCCATGTTGCTGAACTTCATGCAAATACTCTAAGCTCCATTTTTTTTCAGAAATGTTGAACCAATTGTTGTATTAACCTTAAGAAGGCAACAGGAGTGACCCGTCACCCCACTACTCGAAAAAGTTTAAATATTTTGTTGGTGCTGTTTTTGTCTCTTTCTAATGCTCGATCTATTCTTCAATTGGAGTGAATGCAATCAGTTACATACGTCAACATGTCACAGTAAGTTATTATTTTTGTTATATTGACATTGGTGGGGTGACTCATCACCCCTGTTGCTGCTAAATGTTTTGTTTCTGAGGTGAAAACGGTTTCGATTTCGGATGAACAGTATCGAAACTATTTGCAAGTTTGTAACTTTGTATGTGGAGTCGATACTTTCAACAAAATAGTGTATATGTATAGTTCGGCTAGCAATACCAGACGTAGGCCGCTTCGATAACTCTACAGTATGCTGGATCGGTCTGGTGTCAATTCTATGTTGCTTCATATTGATGCTAAACATTAGAACACTCCTGCCAACATGTTCCGAAGCAGTTGTTTAAATAAATTAGGTTTACAATTGGCGCTACCGCACATGATGGATCATTTAACTACAAATTTGCCGCGAGAATTAGGAGTCACTTTATACAATATTCAAAATAGTACCCAGGGCCCTCCTGAAGGTAAGCCCCATGGAAAGTTGCAGAAAGAAGCAAGATGTGCACGGTGTCCTAGAAAACAGGACAAAAAATTAAAAACTTTTGGCAAAAAATTCCTTCTGCCCGCTTGCTCTGAACATCGCTAAGACATTTGCTTTATTTGCATTTAATGCAAAAAAAATACCAAATTATTGGTGCTGTAATAAGCACTATCATCATATTACAAATTATATTAGCAATTGATCTCATAATACATAACGGGGATCGAAATATCAGGGGTAGCCATTATCAGTTCACCTATCAGAAAGTGAGACAGAGTTAAAAGAAGGGAATCCTGCGCATTGGAGCTCAATACGCAAAGCGGACGCGAGTTTAGCACTGCCACATATTAGACACAATAGGGTCTGCATCTCGTCACAGGTTAGAATAAGAGGACCTACTACCCGATGAAAATGGTCTTTAAAACTTTTGACACCCGCTTCAATAAGGCCACCAAAATGACTCGCATACTAATAACATATGTACTAATATATAATAATGATTGAAAATGCCATGTTATTCCTTCCTCAAGAGTATTGTTCTGGAGCGCAACTTGTACAGTGTAATTCCGAAGGAAGGCTTACAAATCTTTTAGGTGTCTGTCACAGCCGATGAAATTCTTACCGCAGTCAGAATAAATATCCTTGCATAGACCTCGGTGTGATGTGAAGCGTCATAGTGCCGCTAAGAAACCATCTGTTGTAAGTTCTGAAACTATCTCGAGGTGTATGGCCTTGACACACATACATACAAATACACAGATGTAACATTTTACTATTTTTGCCTTTCATACATTGTTAGCTCGGATGTAGAAAGTACTAGTGAAATCTACGGCAGTTTTAAGAAAGGGACGTTCGGGTCGCAAACATTCGGCAGGAAATGGACCCACGCTGGGCTGCGGCGCACGGGACGTGCCGGAAACAACAGATGCAGCGATGAATACATTGCCGTATGACTTCACAACCAGATAAGATATAATATTTATGTAGAATTATGTATTGGATACTTTGCTCACTGGCATGTAAGAGATATGTGAGTGTAATTAATAATTAGAATCATTAACGGATGTTTTTAGGTAAAATTAATTGGTGTTTTGAATCATATGGTAAAAGGGACTTATATATCCTCCCACATATGCAAAGAAAATTGTTTGAGTCAATAAATTCCTTTATAAATATAAATACAAAATAAGTTTATTTTAATTTTGTTTTGTATTCTCAATCTTGTTTTGATCTTTTTAGTGAATTACTTTTAAATTGTCTTTTTTGCAGTCGGGTTTTTGATTTTTTAAATTATTTATTTTATTTAAGACTTTTTAGTGTGCCAGTCTTTTGTGTAAAGATTTTTGACAATTTTTCAATAACTATGCGGCTTAAAAAGGTCAATGTATATTTACTAAAATAAATGGTGTTTATTTATTAAATTTTTCTTCAAAACTTCAAAGTATACAGTTCAAAATTTATTGAAAACAATTTAAGTAAGTATTTGTTTTGTTATAAATGTTATTGGGTGACAGATATTAATAACTATTCTTTTTTTCATACAATAGCACGAGGTCTGACACAAACATTGCATATTTTATAAAGCAGTTATTAAAAACTTTATAAACAAATTTGTAATTCCTAATTAAATTTAACCATACAACTTACATTCTATATTCGATAGGTTTGGTTATTTTTTTTTAATTAGCATATTACTATTATCTAAGCAATCTAAGATCACTTGGGTTTTTAAGACGAATCAAACGATAACATAATTGTTGAAATCCATTCAGTCGTTTGGAAGATAGATACGAGGTAATGAAGAAATTTACAAACATACTTAAATTTAAATATACAACTTGTATATATTTTTGTAATCCCCTTTTAAATTCCTTTATTTTGATATCCTATTCGATAGGTTTGGTTATTTTTTTTAATAAAGTAGGTAATACTATTTTGCGCCAAAAATCCGCCATTTTGTTTATTTAAAAAAAAGGCTATCTAAGAACACTTAGGTTATAAAAATGATACCTTAATTGTCGAAATCCATCCAGCCGGTTTGAAGATACGAAGTAATAAAGAAATTTACAAACATACAAGATCGCGCGAAAAACCCTTCCCTGACAGTCGGGTAAAAAGAGAAACCTGACAGCAAATAGCTAAAAAGTGTGGGGTTGTAATTCATCTCTATGCTGTGTTTTAGCTCCGAATTCAGAAACTATTTTGTGGTAATTATTTATTCATTTGTTCTTAGAAAGTTAGAAATAAGGTATTTAGGTAGGTAGTTTTTTTATCAAAACATAAAAAAGTTGTATCTGTTTTCATATAATTGCTTAACATATTTAAAGTAACTAATTTACCTGTTATAGTGCTGCAAAAGGCCTGTGCAGTATCCCACACTTGATATGCTAAGTAATCTTTGCTAACGCTATCAGGGTAGCCTTGCGGTAGAAAAACTCTGGTAAACCAACTAGCCACGTTATTGTAGTTTTCATCTAACGTTACAATATTAGTCTGATCTAAAACATTTAAATTCATTAGCTTACTACTGTAACTACCTTAATTATACTTAAAATAAAACTTGAATTACAAAACAAATTAAATATTAGTTACTACGACTTGATTCTGATTTCAGAGGGAGTTTATAAATAATTCTTACTTGGCGGCTTAACATACAGTACTTCTTTCGACGAGGACCCATATTTCTCTTTTAAAATAATTTCACCCTCATGTATTTTAAACATACTTTTTCAAATTTAATAAAACGTTTTATTCGTTTAAATGTACTTTACAGTTCCCTCTGGTTTCCTCTTTCCTCCCTTCCAATTAGAAAGTACTCTGTGCTCCCGTCATGTTTTCCTTTCCTCTATGCTTTACGGCCGTAGACAGAGAAACCTATAGACTAATGACATAGAGATATAATACCTATACTTCTAAGTCAGTGGGTGCGTTTGGCAGAAAAAAGCGCTAGCAAGCGCTTATAAGCGCTAAAATAGTTTTCGGCCAGGACACGATTGCTACTTCAGTAGCGCTGATACAATCCGCCATTTTGCTTATTTAATTTGTTTGTTTTGAAGTAGAGTTTACAAGTTGTTTTGTGCAATATTAGTTTTAAGTAATATAATGACATGAATAAACATATACATGCTATTAAAAACTCATGATTGGTAAGTTTTTAAAATGCATACTTTACAAACATATATTTAAATTAGGTTAGATTCCCCGGTTAAAAATAACATCGTGTCCTGGAGGAAAATAGCTACTTACGATTTGACAGTGCTTACCGATTACGATCGCCATTTTACTTACAAGCGCTTGCTAGCGCTTTTTTCTGCCGAACGCACCCAGTGACTAATGACCGACGTGGCCTCGAGTGAGAAAGAACGATAACGAATTTTTAGGTTATAGAATAACATAGACAGAGAAACCTATAGACTAATGATTAGTGTGGCCTCGAGTGAGAAAAGACGATAACGAATTTTTATGTTATACAATAATCTTTATGAGTTTTAAACACATTTAGATAAAAAATTTAATTAGTCTAAGAACTGAACTGAACAAGATTCACCAATCTTAAGCTCACAAAATACTTTTTTTCTCACTTAAACCAACTTGTAAACTCCTTAAATCGCTACGCTGTCAAAGTTGTTTAGCAAACTGTAGAGTTTGCTGAACAAAAAAAAACCGGCACGGAAAAGGGACAAACAATCACACCGCTCTTTCTCATTTCTGTGCAAGAAGTATGCATAAATCTATCTTTTTTTGTGTGCAAATGCGAAAGAAGGCGTCAATTTGTCTATAGGTTTCTCTGTCTACGTTTACGGCTTTAAAGGTAGACAGAGAAACCTCTGGACTCTGGGTTCTAGCCCTTCTAAGCACATCATTTCTTTCGTAATCTTCATTTTTTATTCTTTTTTCGTCACAATATGCTGATGCGTCCAATGATAGTGTATATTGTAAAGAAGGTAGATGAAGCATGCTGATAGTTCACGTCTTTTTTCTTGTTCTGTTTTGACGTATACATACTTATTACATCGATACACGTAGTTTTTTCAAACGACTGCGAAGGAGTGTACGGATTGTACGCATGGGAAAGAGATAGTTGACACTTAAAGATGTTATGATGTTCAGGTTAATGCTATCCCTTTTACACTCAGTTAAAATTGTATACTCTGTCCTGTATTTACAACAAAGTAGATTTTTTTTCTAGAAAACGTTATAATTTTTAAATTTAATGTAAAATGATCTAAATGTATGATAATTTTGAACAAACTCCTTTGTCTTTTTTATTTTAGAATAATAATTTTTACACTTCCGCATCATACAACTCAGCATTTCAAAAACATTTTTTGCGCTAGCACGTATGATCCAGATCGCGGTTTCCGCGCTACTAAATAGAATTCTTACAATTGTGTGAATTTGAGTTCAACATTTTCCGTAAGCATATGCCTCATCTACCTTAATATACACTACATTATCAGTGGATGCGTCACATTACGAAGCCCTTGGGAGATTTTAACGACAGCTCAACCTAGCAGACAATTGATGACGACAGCCACTCAAGTTCTTAAGGCGCCCAAGCGATCAAAATAACTTGAGGTTTATATAGACATCAAAGCGCTTGTTTCGTCGTTTTCTCTAATAGGTCATACGTGCGGACAATAAATTCACAAAATTGCATCCCTTTTATGAATCAAAATCCACTTCAAACGATTATTCAAGCGACAAAACAGGAGCGACAATCCGTCTACGGCCAAGTTCCCGCCAAAAAACCTTTGTAATATTGTAATAATAAGTCCACAGAGTACTTTTTGCATAGACAGAGGCAGCATTCTCTGTCTACGAGTTTTTGAATACCTGAAAGTCCAAGACCAAGACAGCCAAGACCATAGAGTACTTTTGTATAAGGCCAAGACCATGAAGGTTTTAGAGAACAGGAGATCGATCGCTACGTGCTAAAGCATAGCCATATACGTGATAAAAATATGGACTTTAAATGTTTAACTATAGAAAAAACAGTTATACAAATATAAGGCTATTCGACGCTGTAATAATAATAATACTGGCATCTCTTTTTAACCTTCTTAGTATTATGTAAGTGAAAAAGGTTGATAGTGTTTTTAACAGCTACTATAATCGCAATCCTTCATTCTAGCCTCATTGAAAAACCTATTTGCTGCCGGGTCGCCATTTTATCCTCTCGCTTGTTAGTACCAAAGTTGTTACGTCAACTGTCAAATACTCTTGTGCGGTTGGTGTAATTTGTGAATTTTGTAGTAATTTACTGTGTTATTGCGTTTGAACTCGGTTCAATAGTAGTAATCGTCAATAGCAAACTACCCAATTGCAATATAATCGGATGTGGCATCAAAAGACTCAGAAATCACCCAAACATAACATTGGAGTACGTACTTAATTTAACTGAAACATCTTTAGAATTAGATAAAAAAATAAAAGATTCTGCATTCGTTGAAGACTTTCAATAGTGAAACATTAATTATTTCCCTTATGCTTTTATTTTCAACAGTTGTCCTTCATGAAATCATTTTCATTTTTTTGAAACGAATTGAGTAATGCATTTAGACATATTTATATTTATTGATATTGCTATTTTATGGTTCTTTATTGGTTTTATGTTTTACTTTCAAGGCTACCTGCTAATAAAGGACAAAGATAATTTGGTTTAAAGATGTCAACAAACACAATTACTTGTTCTCTTTACTTTTATGAATCATGTTTCAACCGGACACTGAATAAAGTATACATGGCGTGACGATGCTTTACCTTCACGAACCTTATTGTAAGTAGTGTTACATGCATGATTGCGTGGTGGCTGATAAATTGAAAGGTGTTGACATTGATTAACCACATAGTCCGTACATGACTGGACCCTACTGCGTTGAAATAAACATAACATAACATAACATAAACACTCACGCCTGTCACCCAGAGGGGTAGGCAGAGACTATAGACTTCCATTTGGCACGATCCTGACACACCTCTCTCGCCTCCTTCACATCCATACACCTCCGCATACATGCTCGTCGGTTAAGGGTACTCCTAATTTGGCCCGTTTTCAATAAATCGCCGATTTGGTCGATAAATTTTCGCCTAGGACGCCCCTTTCCGACTCTGCCATACACTTCTGCAACATAAATTTTCTTTGTCACTCTTTCCTCATTCATTCTTTCCACATGACCAAACCACCGAAGCATTCCTTTCTTAATCCTGGTCACAACATCATCTTGCAAACCACACTCTTCTCTTATTACACAATTTCTTACCCTGTCATTAAGATTCAGCCCTATCATACTCCTTAACGACCGCATTTCTACTGCGTTCATTCTACTCTCGTGCTTCTTCTGCCACACCCAACTTTCACTACCATACGTTAAAGTAGGGACCAACACAGCATTGTGAATTGCCATACGTGCCTTTTTCGACACATTTTGACTCTTCACAATAGAGTGCAGGGCCCCATTTACTCTATTTCCCGCATTCACTCGTCGTTCTATATCCTTATCATATCTCCCATCCCTGCTAAATACGCAGCCCAAATATACAAACTCATCTACTTGCTCGATCAACTCCCCTTCTATTCTTATTTTGAAATTTTGCGTTGAAATATTTTGTCGGTTATTAAAAAAAAATTATATTCCATACATTTTGACTGCGTAGTATTGCACTTTTTTAGGACATCAGATTTTTTTTTTAAATAATTGACAGTAAATTTTACCGCAGGAGGGTCCAGAATCATGAACTGAATATGTGGTTTAAAAGAATGTCAATTGTTTTGTTCCACCTTGTATAATGGACACAAATAGTGATGTAAAGAATGTGTACGAGTGTGGTCTTAAGATTCATAAAAATCATATTAATAAAATCAAGAAACATTAAAAATACTAATCATTTTATTGTTTGTTTACTGCCTGCGATTAAATCAAACATGTATGGCACTTTAATTGAAAATTATCAAAATCAAACAAACTCACAATCACTATCTTTATGTGGTGCTCCTATTATGGTATTTTTTTCTAATTAAAACAGCAGGATAACCCTACTATTTTTGAAGAGTCATAATTTGTTTTAGTATTTACTTTTCTAGTTTTATTAATATTTATGTTAGTAAAAAAAGAGTGGTTTTCAGGTTGAGCCTTTTTGTTATTTTTGTGTGCCTAAGGAATGGCATAGATTTGGCCACTAGCATATCTTCTATGCTAGATTTAGTCACTAGCAAATCACCAGATTTTACTGCGAACACCTTCGCTGCGCCAGATTTAGCTGCTAGCACCTCCGCCGTGCCAGATTTAGCCGCTACTATTTCCGCTATGACAGATTTATCAGTATAAATAGCTATCATTATTTGCGAATTCGATCTCACTTATAAGATCTCATCGACTGAATTGGGACTGGGTGGGGGATACCTCGTGCTTGTCTTTTATGTTACTTTATACTTATATCTTATTTTATTTGATTTCAGGTACACTCATTTGAAATGATAAATAAAAAGGACAAATGTCAAAAACAGTCCATGAAGATAAAGAGACTTAATAAGAAAGGTAGAAGACGGAAGAAAAAAATTGCTCATTATAATAATATTATCAAAGATTTAAACCAATGAAATTTATATTATATATAAATTCATTGGTACTCATATGATATATAAATTCAGAATCTCACACTACACCTTGATTTTCCTTTGAAAATCTCTTAGATTACCTACTTAGCGTATATTTGGTAAAAATGGTAGATGTAGGAAACTTTACATCAAAAATAGTAATTACTAGCTTCTACCTGTGACTTAGCGAGAAATTTATTGTTCCCCTGACTCATATCCCGCCGCATCGCATTAACTGCCCGCGCTATCACCTCGTTTTTGCTTATCATTTTTTTTTTGACGTTTTTATTTTTGCTTAGCTTCTAAGAGTCATAGCGTGGTGTAAAAGTCAAAGGCTAGACTATAGCATTTCTAAAGAACTGGGCTATCAAATCAAAAATATTTTTTCAAATCCGACTTGTAGTTCTATAGGTTATCCCTTGCATACCAACAAATTTCATGTCTTTAAAATGTCAGATGGCTGCCAATGTAGCCCGTGAAATTCAAATTTTTATACATCTTTTTTTTCAAATTGCAGCTCTGTATGAGGTCTATTATTATTTATATTATAGGTATGTTGATCATAATGTGATACATGACAAAAAATAAACTATTAATAGAATAATTAAATTTCGGAACCACCATAAAATATATTCTACGGTTTAGACGTGAAAAATGACGAACCTATAAACAACTCAGATGAAAGGCATAAATAACTTAGAAAACTTGGGGTATTTTTACCCACAGATAGTGTGCCGTGTCTCCTTGGCTCCGTGGCCACATGGAAACATTCTAACAATCCTTTGTCGATGTTATTATTATAGAAATATCTAATTGCCATTTTATCCTCTCATCAAAGCGTAGGTATGCCAGGTCCATATGTTTTATATACGTCTATGTGTATAGCCCGCCTGTCCCTGAAAAATTTTAGAATTTATACTGACGCTGCCATCGGCCTAGTATCTGCGAAGTACTTTTTAATAATTGACACAAAGAAGCATTATATAAATAGTAAAATGTATATATTATCTGCCGTATTATAGGCGCCAAACTCTCCACGGCTGGACAAGCTACTGGACAAAGTAGTGCTATCCCAGCCTGGAGAATAAGAATTGAAGAACGTATCGCAAAGGATAGGACCCTCATCGGCAGAATGATATGCTGCAGGTCAGGCAATACCAGGCCAAGGATTGTGCGCACCGTCAGGATGGCGTTTTCTGGGACAAATGTTAGTTTGTCCCAGCCGGATATAATGCAAAAACTGACGGAGCGCATAGACGACCTGAAGCAGAGAATCGCTGCTTGGAGAAAGCGGATTCGGCGATATACCGAGATGTCGACATGGTTCAAGCAGAATCGTCTCTTCCAGAGTGAGCAGAAGAGGCTTAATAGATCATTGGAGCGACCAATGGTAAGTGGAACGGGCCCAGCACCGAATCAGGCCGACACGGCCGCATTCTGGCGCAGCCTGTGCTCAGAGCCCATAAACCACAGTGAGGGCCCTTGGACGGAAGTTGTCGCGAGTCAGTGTGCGGGTATAACGCCCATGGACCCCGTCATCATAACGCCGGATGACGTAGCGTAGGCTGTCTCCGTAGGGCCCCGAACTGGAAAAGTCCGGGGCTTGACGGGCTGCATCACTACTGGCTGAAGGGGTTCATGGTGTGTCACGCTTGCTCGCCCGACAGTTTCAAGAGGCTCTCAACCGGAAGTCGCTCCCAAGCCTCTTCACTACTGGGATCACTCATTTGGTTCCTAAAGACCAGGGTACCATAGAACCGAGCAAATACCGCCCCATCACGTGTCTACCGACCATATACACTAACATCCATCTTGAGCGCGAGAATCACTCATCACCTGGACTCAAATCAGGTGATGTCGCGCGCTCAAAATGGATGTCGGGGCGGCGGTCGTGGAACCAAGGAACCACTCCTCACTGACGCGATCATTGCTAAAGTGGTGAAATGCAACCGTCGGAACTTCTCCGCCGCCTGGATAGACTACAGAAAGGCATTTGACTCGGTGCCCCATACATGGCTAAAGAGGGTCCTCGAGCTGTACAAGATTGACTGAACTTGAATTGATTAGGCTACTGTCGCTATGAATATAATAATAAATCAACAATAAGTAATAATTTATATTTTAATAAATTATAATATTTATAATAATTAAAACTATAAGAAAACTTAATTTACTTTATAATAAATATAATATATTTAATAACTAATAATAATTTCTTTATTTTCTTTTTTTTTCTTTGATTGATATAATCATTTCAAACTAGCGCAGAAAAGCGCACTTTTATTGAGGTTACTTAGCGATCGCAGCTTCTCACTTATTTTGTCCATATTTCTGGGACACTATTTTCAATAGCGAATATTTTCCTGTTCTACGGAGTGTAAAGGCAACGAGTACAGACTCTTTATAAAAAGGTGTCCGTAGCAAAGCGCTAAATAAGGGTGGCACCACTATAGCTACAGTCTAAATTTTAAAGAACTTTTTATAATTTTTTTATTGGGCAGACTTTCACCATGAATCTTGTTAGAATAATTATTTTATTGCTTTCAAAATTACTCTGATGATGATACCCTGTATGTATTATAGCTATATATATTATAGCTACTCGAGCGCTGTTGTGGAGAGTTTTTGAATAGTTATTAACTGCTTACGGATGGACATATTTTCAACTATTCTCCTATGGGAGATTGTTCTCCTTACCTCTATACTCTATTATCTGTTCTCTAACCTACATGGCCAAGACTTCATAAAAATAGTTTGTAAGTAGACAGCGAGTTTGTATACATTACTCTGCTCTATGGTTTGGTTTGTAATAATAAATATGTATAATATGTTCTATGTTTTAGTAACCATGGACCTAGAAAAAATGGCGGACAGATTCTCACTAAGAAACAATTGAAGCAGCGGAATGGCCACATGAGTTCCACTAGCACAAACTAATAAGAGTACTAACCTATCCACTAGTTAGTCTGTGGCATGAGTACAGAAACCGACCAGAGGGGAAGCCACATACAAACGGCTCGCTGCGCTATATAAGTATACCACAGAACACTATTACTCCTATGAGTATACCCATACATAGCGCAGCGATGTTTGCGTAAGTCTTTCACCGACAGGTTCACCGACGCTCCGTCGAGGTACAAACCGGTTTGCGCTGGCTTTGTGGGAACATGCACGAAAAAGCTGTTGCTCGCGCGCATTAAATTAAAATATTTCGTGTTTTTATAGATCAACTTTTTTTTACTATTACATTATAAATTTATATAAGTAAATAATTAGTGTTCTGTATAAATTAATGCCTAACATTTGTACAGTATGTATAAACATTCGAGAGAAAACAATACAATTGCCAGACAGTGGTGGAGGTTGTGTTGGAGATGGTGGTGCTAGTGTTGGTGGTGGTGCTTGTAGTATCGTTGATGACGGTAGTGGGTAGGAACCACCGTCAACGCCACAACCACAGCCACTGCCTACTACTGCTATTACAACCATTACTGCCACCACCTGCTTTTTCGACTCATGAATACGTTTTCTTGCGAAAGTGAGATTGCTAGAAATATATTATATGCTTTTATAAGTGGTAGAGCCATGCTGCAGTTACCAGTTTTAGCAGATCTGAGGGAGCTGAGCAGTCAGAGACGGGGGTCCGCACTCCCCCCTCGGACAGCGGTTAGATGGTTCAAATACGCCTAAAAAGGCGACATGATAATTGGTAACAATACCAAATCGTAAACCATTCATCACCATCTTCAAGTCAATTGCCTTTCCCTTTTTTAATTAGAGTGAGCCAGATGAAGCTGTAAGAGTCGCATAGACTAACAGCGTTAACATCCAGAAACTAGAACTTACCAGTTTTATTACTAGTATAGTTGGAAGGAATGTGTATAGACCACTAAGTAATTACCAGTTCACCTGTGATTTTTGGATATGGGATGACGTGGCGTACTTTACGGTGGCGTTACTTTCACAGCTGCGATGCAGTGATCTTCAGCATGATTTGCTGAGTCACACGAATAGTTCTTGCGGTATCACACAGTTTTGCTGGCGATAGTTCTACAGGTGTTCGTTGTTGCGACACGTGCACGGCGTGTTTTTCCAGCGATAGGTAGACGACGACGAATTTGCAAATATGCAACTAGCGTTGCGCGACGAAATTGACGCGTGCGCGTATGACCACAGTTGGAATGCAACTACATCGACAGGGTTTTTCCCACAAGGTCATGATGTGCAACGCCCGAGGCGAAACACATCATTTAAGATAAAGGCAGAAAGCAAGCCCTGGCACATCCAATAGTTGTAGCACGAATGGGTCGGCTCGACCGGGGAAGAATCACGCTCTCACAGAATGCCAGCGTAAAATAATAGCTTAATGCTGCTTTGTTTTGTATGGTGAGTGTAGAGAACCGGAGATTCTTTTTACTGGAAACGAGGCATTCCATCTTGGTCCTCACGGGTGACAACGCATCTGCATTTTGATTCGTAATCGAGATAGATGTAGATATCTATGGGCCACAGCAACCACTTACCATCAGGTGAATTATGTGCTCTTTTGTCACCCTATCCTATAAAAATACCTATTTCCTTAAAATTCTCTCGAAATTAACTAAAACTTAATTGTAAATTGCATGTTTCCTCAATAATCTCTGGTTTACCTTATAGCAAGATTCCATAAGACATAATACTATGAAAATTAGTAAAATATACAATTTTTGCAGTTTCAATTTAAGTTAAAATAAATAGACATGTTACATTTATTTAACATAATACATAACATAAACACTCACGCCTGTCACCCAGAGGGGTAGGCAGAGACTACAGACTTCCATTTGGCACAATCCTGACACACCTCTCTTTCCTCCTTCACATCCATACACCTACGCATACATGCTCGTCGGTTAAGGGTACTCCTAATTTGGCCCGTTTTCAATAAATCGCCAATTTGGTCGATAAATTTTCGCCTAGGACGTCCCTTTCCGACTCTGCCATTCACTTCTGCACCATAAATTTTCTTTGTCACTCTTTCCTCATTCATTCTTTCCACATGACCAAACCACCGAAGCATTCCTTTCTTAATCCTGGTCACAACATCATCTTGCAAACCACACTCTTCTCTTATTACACAATTTCTTACCCTGTCATTCAGATTCAGCCCTAACATACTCCTTAACGACCGCATTTCTACTGCGTTTATTCTACTCTCGTGCTTCTTCTGCCACACCCAACTTTCACTACCATACGTTAATTTAAGTTACAATAAAATCACGTGTTGATTATAACAACTCTATCAAAATAGGTATACATTTTCGACGTTGTTAGAAACCTTCCACTCTGATCCTTACTTCCTTCCTTACTTTACTCTGTGGAATGACGGCCGCGTAAATATGTGTGAACATGTAGAGGGTTGCCAGATGGAGAAATATTACGCATTTTTAAAATAAAACATTTTAATTATAAGATCAAGACATTCGTAACGGTTTTGGATCCAGGATTTTAAGTTTAATAAAACAAAATTGAAATACACATTGAATATTAAAATATAATTTATTTACACTTATTTACGGTTTCTTAGTCCTTTTTGTTGGGTATTTTTTTATAATATAGTTTTTTGCCGTTTAAAGATTTTAAAATTCCTTTCAATTTAGTTATATTGTAAAAACGAATATTCAGATATTTTTCGGCTATATGTTTAATGACAGCTATTTTATACAGCAAATGCATGGTCAAATTTTACATTAAAAAATCCTATCGTTGGCTATAAAGTTTTCCAGAATCTTGGTTAGCATGTGCTGATATTGTATTTCCGTTTAAATTATATTATCTCTTAAAAGCTTTCGGATCACTATCTCAAAAGTACAACAAATGATTGAACAATGATTATGATTGGTAAATTCTGAGAAAGATTGAACGATGAAAAAAAATCTTTTGAAGGATAATGCAAGCCTCTCCTTCTTTTCAAATTCAAAAATGCATCACACGATTGTGCACTTTTGTCACTAATTGATAAATTAGTGAAAAAAGTGCACAATCTCGCTTTAAGCACTAGCGTACTAGGGATATTGCACTCTCGAGCTTGGACGTTGCGGCTGAGTTTATGGGATTATTTAATTATTTATTTACGATGTAAATAAATAACTTATGGATAAACTGATATCGGGTGCCGATTGCGCGTGTGAAAATCTACAAATTTACATTGTTTAATTATTCTTTTACACTCATTTTTTAGCAAAAAAATAAAAATTTATTATTTCACAGCACCCGCCTTATTTTTTTAAATATCTAAACAAATATTTGACGCGCAAACAAATAATTAGTACCGATAAACATCATTTTTTACGCGCAATCGATTTATACTTTAGCCGCATTTTTAATAATTATTTCCGGGTGCCAACTTCATGGACCGCGCGGCACCACAGTGTTTGTGAAGTTTGACATCCGGTGTCAAAGTAAAAATATACAGTAATCAATGGGTGTCAAATTTCATTCCAAAAATTTTAGTTTGCAATTTTTCCGTTCCGTGTGTCGAAACAGAAACAGATCTAAAAAGTTACTTCCTGTGGTTACTTCTGAAATATGTCTTTATTATTGCTTATACAATGTTGAACTTTTGTTCATTACTCAAAAATATGAAAGTGTGTCGATTAAATGACAATGAAACGCGATTCTAACGATAAAAATCATCTTGGCTTAAAAGTTGAAGGTGATTTGGGCGACTTACAAATTATCAAGGAAGTTAGTGACGATGATTGCGAGTCGTGTGATGAAGAAAAATTTTCAAGGGCAGTTAGTAACTTACCTAATCCTGCCGTGGATTCCATAGTAAAGCCTTCAACTGTATCAGTATTTGGTACTGTTGAAGTAACGAACTCTGAAAATGTCCAGTTTGGAAACAACACTTATTTTTATGGCCCTGTCACAGTCATCCAAGCTAAAACTGGAACAGAGAATGCTTCCTATACTAAGACAGAGGAAGAAAATGTGCCAAGTAATCAATTTCAGCCATCAACTAAATTTGATGCTCGTAAGTTTCCATATTTTATACATCATAAATAAATAAGGGTGGAATTTAATTTTGTTGTTCTGTATTAAAATATTAACAATTTAAAAAGTTAACACAATTTTTTTATATTAACATCAATGGCAAGTACATCACTCACCTTTGATTTGCCGACGATATAGTCCTTATAGCAGAATTGCTGGAGGTCCTCCAGCAATTCTGCTATGCTCAATGACCTCAATAATGTCTCCTAACGGATAGGTCTTAAGATGAACATGGACAAAACAAAGATCATGTTTAATGTTCATGTCGCACCTATGCTGGTAGTTGTTGGGAGCACTAAGCTCGAAGTTGTTGACATGTATGTTTACCTGGGACAAATAGTCCGACTAGTTAAGTCCAACTTCGACTGAGAGGTCAATAGACGGATTCAAATCGTCTGGGCAGCATTCGGGAAATTACGACATATCTTCTCGTCAGGTATACCTCAAATCCTGAAAACTAACTTGTACAAACAGTGCATGTTGCCAGTGATGACCTACGGAACCGAAACATGGTCCTTCACTGCTGGCTGTATGAGGAGGCTCAAAGTCGCTCAGCAAGCTATGGAGAGGGCTATGCTCGGAGTTTCTCTGCGGGATAAACTTAGAAATGAGGATATCTGCAGTAGAACCAGAGTGACTGACATAGCCCAACGGATTAGTAAGCTCAAGTGGCAATGGGCCGGCCATATAGCTCGAAGAACCGACAATCGTTGGAGAAAAAAGATTCTCGAGTGGCAGCCTCGTACCGGTGGGCGAAGTGTGGGGCGACCCCCCACTAGATGGAGTGATGACCTGGTAAGACATTCAGGAAATCGATGGGCTTTGTGGCATACCTTGGGGGAGGCCTATGTTCAGCAGTGGACTTGTGAAGGGCTGTAATGACGATGATGACGATGATAGTAAAATCTTATACAACTTTTTAGTTATAGTGGTATTTGAAACCTTATTCACATTGTAATAGGATTTTATATGATAGATAGATAGGACACACCACCAAAACCAAATTAACATTCCCCAACCCGGCTGGTCTCCGTGGGGAATTAGACCACCACCCACCAACCTACAAAAAACCCAAAAAAACCAAACAAACACACAATACTAAACAAATATACACTAGAAAACAACAAGAAAAACAACAACATTAACAACGAAGAAAAATGTAATGCCCCCTTTAAAGAAAGTATACAAATTGCAGCACTTAATGTTCTGACCCAAAAGTCGGATGAGAGTCTAACAGAACTAACTAAAGCATTAAAAGATATCAAATGGGGCATTCTGGGTCTCAGTGAGGTAAGACGAGCTGGAGAAAACATACAAGAATACGAGGACTTCCTTCTATATCACATAGGCGAAAAAGAAGGCCAAAATGGGGTAGGATTTATTCTCAAAAAGCACATAGAACAATATGTTGATGAGTTCATAGGAATTTCGGACCGTGTAGCAGAGCTAAATATAAAGTTATCCAATTACGAAGATATGTGGTCTGTTGTGCAAGTTTACTCTCCAACTGAACAAGCAGACAAAAAGACAATTGAAGAATTCTATGAGAATCTAAACAGTACTATAGAGAGACATACGCATAAAAACTTAATAGTGATGGGAGACTTCAACGGCCAGACAGGTGAAAGCTTGCCAGAAGAAAAACGTGTTCTCGGACCTTTTACATATGGAACTCGACGAAGCAAAAATGGAACAAGACTCATTAATTTGTCTTTCGAAAACAACCTCTATATTCTAAACAGCAAATTTAAAAAGAAAAGTTCAAGGAAATGGACATGGGTATCACCAGGAGGCAAATACAAAAATGAAATTGACTTTGTTCTCACCAACAAACCAATGTGTTTCACCGATTTAAATGTTGTGAACAAATTTAATTTCAACACGAACCATAGAATGGTAAGGGCAGATCTCACACTACAACAAGACACAAAGACCCAGGAGGAACTTTGTTGGTAAGTTGAGTATTCAAAACCTAAAAGAAGCTGCAAATAAACTAACCGAAAGATGTGCAGACTTTGAGAAAGAAACCAAGAACCTAGATATTCAACAGAAATACGACTGGTTTGAGACTTCAATCAAACTAGCAAAAAGTACCTGCACTAGTAAAGAAAAGAAGAAAAGCTATTTATCAATAAAAACAAAAAAATCTACTCGAAGCAAGGAAACAAGTAATCAGTTCCAGAGACACAGAGAATCGTGGAAAACGCATATCAGAGCTGAGTAAAAATATAAAACAGAGTATGAGAAGAGATAGAAAACAAAACAGAAGAAAAAAAAATAGAAGAGCAAATCATTAGAAATGGAGGAACAAAAAAAGCATATAAAGAACTGTCAGAATCAAAAGATTGGGTTACAAAAGTTAGAGTTAGATGAGAAAGGAATAGAACAAAATAGAAGATCAGACATAAAAGATATTGCTACATCATACTATAAACAATTATATGAGAACACACAAGAAGAACCTGGCGAATTAATAGTACTAAATGATGATGAGGATGAGAGCATACCCTATATACTGCAACGAGAGGTAGAAGTAGCATTACAGTCCCAAAGTAAAGACAAACCCCAGGGCCAAGGCATTGAAAATGAAATCCTATTAATGGCAAAAAATGTCCTGTTACCAATTATCACGAAACTATTTAATGAAATTTTCGCAAACGAAATTATCCCGATACAATGGACGCAATCTAATATAGTATTGTTATATAAAAAGGGTGATAAACTTAATATAGGTAATTATCGCCCGATCAGCCTTATGTCCAACTTATACAAAATATTTGCGAAAATACTGCTAAGAAGACTGGAAAGAAAATTAGACGACAACCAACCAGACGAGCAAGCAGGTTTTCGTAGAGGGTACTCAGTATTGGACCGTATATATGTTATGAGGCAGATTATAGAAAAATCCCATGAATATAACCAATTATATTACATGGCATATATAGGCTACAGCAAGGCACAATAAGATATGGCAGGCCCTAAAAGAACAAGGTATCGAAAGCAAGTACATAAGGATACTGAGAGAGATATACAAGAAAAGTACAGCATGCATACAGTTAGAAAAGAAAGGAGAACCATTTAGCATACAAAAAGGTGTGCGACAGGGCGACCCGCTATCCCCAAAACTTTTTTCTGCGGCCCTTGAGATGATATTTAGAAGACTAAATTGGGACGGTAATGGAATAAGTATTGATGGAACTTGGTTAACACATTTAAGATTTGCAGACGACATCGTTCTCTTTGCAAAAACCCCACATGAACTGAATGTCATGGCAAATGACCTGGCATTAGAAAGTCACACGGTGGGATTGAAAATGAACATGGAGAAAACGAAAATAATGACCAACGGACCTAAGAATGAAAACATCAGGGTTGGCCAAAGTGAGATAGAATACGTTGATGAATACATCTATCTGGGCCAAATGATCTCACCCACAGACAACATGGAAAAAGAAATCAACAGGAGAGTAGCAAATGGATGGAAAAGATATTGGAGCATGAAGGAAATAATGAAAGATAAAGAACTGCACATATCCATTAAATCTAAAGTGTTCAACACATGCATTCTTCCTGTATTGATGTATGGATGTCAAACATGGGCTCCTACTAAGTTAAACAGTAAGAAATTAAACATATGCCAGCATTCGATGGAGCAAAGCATGATGAGAATCAGGAAAAAGAATCGAGTCAGGTTAGAAGACATTAGGAAAAACACAAAGGTTCGGGACATAGCAACAAAAGTCAGGAAATTAAAGTGGAAATGGGCTGGGCATATGAGTAGAGGGAAGGAAAAGTGGAGCTGGAAGGTCACAGAATGGTACCCCAGGAATGGCATAAGAAAGAGGGGGAAACCCCGCCAAAGATGGGAGGATGACCTGGTCAATATCGCGGGTGTGACTTGGAGCCGGGTTGCCAAGGATAGAAACGAGTGGAAAAGGTTGGAGGAGGCCTTTGCCGATTGGCAATCAGCAGAAGACAATCTAGATTTTATATGACTTAGATATTAAGAAATTGTATTACGTACTGTTGAATAAATGGCTTTATTATTATTATTATTATAGATAGGACACTGTTTCGAAAAGAGTTTATACAAAATAGAAGCTACTGTTTTTTGTACTGAGCCAGTACAATGTCGCACTTCAAATGAAACAAGGTGTCTTGAAGCTCTTTGTCTTTTTCCTTTATGGCGGTTACGATGAATTGGGCAATGACATGTTACATGCAAAGAGGTTTATTTGGGACACAAACTCTGCATAAAAAAGGGAAATTGATAATACAACAGTGTTACAACAATATTATCTAATTAATTATGGCCAACTTATCTGTTGAATTACCTAAAACAAAGGATAGACAATGTTGTTATTAGAATAATACTAATATGTTACTATATATGATAAACATATTACAGTTTAATGTTGTTAAAATCTCAAAATTAATAAATGTTAATAAAATCACACAAAATATACACAAAAAAGGTATTTGTTAAGGTTAGAAGGGAGTTCAAATCTATGGGACGAGGGATATCAGGGGGCAGATAATCGTATAGAGGTGATGACACTTTGGTACAGTTAAAGAATATATGTTTAGTGTTTCCCTCCTCTAAGCCACATTCGCACGGCAAACTATCTCTAAGTTTAGCTAAGTGTACATAGGTACAGGGGTGTCCATTTCTCAATCGGCAGACAATAGAAGCCTCCCACTGTAGAAGTGCCGGGAATATGCCGTCGGGTCCTGCCATAGAATACTATAATAGACGTTAGAATGGGTGTCAACCTTATTTTGTATGAGGATAGGCGTCGCTGGGAGCACACATACAAGCAATTACGTCGTATTACCAGTTAATCACTACTACAAACCCAATTCACTGTGTTGATAGATGGATGTTAATACATATTTATTTGTAAATAGCGTGCAATTTGGCATTTTCTAAATAATTTGCATGCGAAATTTGGAAACGATTGTAATGTAAAAACATCTCGTGTTGACATTTATATGTGTGACTTTACCATGTTAGTGGCATTTTAGTGGCTACACGAGCTCCGCCCACTCCCCTGTTCTATTATCCATGTATTATAGGATTCTATGGGTCCTGCTGCCTTATAGGGGAGGAAACTATGAATGGCCCAATGGATTTTGTCCATCGTCATCACTCTTTGTGCTAAATCATAATCATCTTTTGTTGGTGTCAGTGCATCTTCATGTCGAATCACCCTTTCAATTACATAGCAACCTGGGAAGTGAGTATCAATTAGGATGTGTTGGGTTTCATCCGGCGATGTTGAGTAGCTTCCATTGGGTTTCTTTAACACGTTGACCGCCAAACCCAAAAACTATGTTTTTTCAATTTTTCAAAAAATCATGTTAAATTATTTTGGTTTTTGGAAAAAAACGTGTTTCCTAGTGGATACACTGGCCTCGAACTAAAGGGTCGACCATGTATCCAAAAGGAAACATGCGGCCTCAGAAGGTAGCATTTTGTGTTTCCAAAAAGAAACACATGGCGCTCAACGTGTTAAAGAGATGGATCCCGGCGTGTTCTGTTTAGCTAGGATTTTCCTTATCCGATTTGCTTGTTCACAGGTTTCTATGCTACCACAGAATTTGCAGACTTAACTTTCTTATATAGTAGCCAGTCTTCATTCATTGAAGTATTCATTGCCCTCTTTGGAGCTTTTCTTACATTCTTATGTTACCTGTCTAGTTCTTTACTCCACCATGGTTGCTTTTGCTCAGCATGTTTTGGTAGAGTGCTTACTGGACATCATTCATGGTAGCTATCGATCATGGCTTTAGTAACAGCTGCTACCTGTTCTTCTATGAGCGATTGATCTGCTATGGTATTAGTTCCCCCAACACCTGTGAGCGAAGAAGTCAGCCTATTGAGGTATTTTGTTTTATCTGTCTTGCGGGGATTTCTCCATGGTGGTGTAGCGGTGATATCGACCTTTAGTGTACTGTTTTTGGAAACAGAGAGAGATAAACCGTAATCAGTTAACCAGCATTATAAATATTCCATGGTAGAATTTAACCGGGAATTAGCTGTGGTCAAGTTGTCTGTAGAAATAATATACAGGGCTAAATCATCTGCATACTGAAGGACATTACAAAATGAATTGACTGTAAGATCTAAATCAAAAGTGTAGATAGTATAGAGATTAGGACGGCTTGCTCGATTCGGAGGAAGTGAGAGATACAAGTGTCGTGCCTTTTTTGCTTAAAATTTATTGTCTTATTAAGTATTGTTGATTTACTATAGTAAATTTTTCTGTCTTGGTGGAGGTTTTAACATCTGTAAATTAGTAAGTGTTTGTAGTTGTGCTGTTTTTATGTAATTTTTTGTTGTTGTAATATAATGGATGACGAACCTCCCGATCCCGGAATGGTTCGCAATGATTCCTTTTCCTTACCCATTAACATTGATAATGTAGAACTAATTAACTGTAAACGTGCCCAAGTAAGTAACGAGTCTGCCCATCCACAAAAATTACTGATCCAAATGAACAGTTTCCTTCAATACAATCCTCATATACCCATCCTGATTTTATTAATAAAAAAGTTAAGTACTCTCAAGATGATGCCGCTCCTTTTCTAGTTCACGTAAGTAAAATCTCAAATGATCAGCTGTCTGGAGTAACTCTTAAACCAATTAAATTTGGTTACTTTCTGTATCATAACAATATTAAAAATATAGTCCACGATGGAGTCAAAAAAGTTGGACGAAATAGAATATCAGTGGAGTTTAAAACAGCTGCAGATGCAAACACCTTTATCGATCACCCAGCTCTCCAAATTTCTAAATATGAAGCAACCATACCCTCATATAGTATCACTCGTGTGGGGCTAGTTAGACAAGTTCCCATAGAGTGGACACTAGAAGAATTAATAGCAGCTATAGAAATTCCCTCTGGCTACGGTTCCATAATTAAAGCACGGCGACTTAATAGACGATCAGTGAGTGACAGCAATAGCGTTTCATGGGTTCCAACTCAGACGGTTGTTCTAACTTTTTCTGGACAAAAATTTCCTCCCCATATTTACTGTTTTTACACCTCAATGTCAGTGGAAAAATATGTTTTGCCGCTAATTCAGTGTCATAAATGTTGTAGATTTGGCCATGTTACTTCCCAGTGCCGATCATCCCCTCGCAGCTTTGTATGTGCACAAAATCATGAAGGTTTATCTTGTACTCGACAAACTCCTACTTGCCTATTCTGCTCTGGTCCCCACACCGCAAAAGACCCTACGTGTCCTGAACATCTAAGGCAAATATCTATTAAACTTGTTATGTCACAAGAAAATATTTCATATTTAGAAGCTTCAGCTAGATTCCCTCAGACAAAAAGATCCTTTGCTGATACAACAAGAATCCAGCCTCGTAATTGTTCTCAACAGACCCCTTATACTATAACTGACAGTCTTTCAACCCCTTCGGCTCAGCTCTCACAAACTGCATCATATAAAAAAACAATTTTTATCCCTCAACATACCTGCAGCCAATTATTAAATTCTGGATATGATATGGCAGCCCATCAGGCAATTGGTGAGAATCCTAATTCTTCCCTTTCTAATGGGTGTGCTCTACTGGGAAATGACAACAACTCCTCTAGTAATGATAATTTCTTCGAACTTTGATATCAATGCTAATTAACATGATCTCTCATTTTAGTGACACGGAACATCATCTCAGCTTACACCAAAAACTTACTCAGCTTTCCTCCTTAGCCCGTAACATTCGCAGTCCCACCAATTCTTCAATGGAATTGTCGGAGCATTAGAAATAAAAAAAATGAACTCACTTACCTCATTAATAAACTTCATCCCTTCATTCTTGCCATCCAGGAGACATGGCTTAGGCCTGAGTCTCATTTTAGAGTTTCAGGCTACGCATGCCTACGGGATGATAGGAGTGATGGTCGTGCTGGCACCTCTATTTTAATTTCAAGAACAGACATTTTCACAAATTTCTCTCCCTTCTCATAGTCCAGCAGTAAATGCTGTTGCTATTAAGGCCCTTGATGTCTCTATTCTCTCTGTTTACATTCCTAATTTTGATGTAAATGTTTTAACAGAACTTGCAACACTTATTTCTTCTCTGTCACCTCCTATGGTTATTTTGGGAGATTTTAATATGCATCATACTGTTTGGGGCTCCCATCTGTGTGATTCGTTGGCTCCCTTATTTTTAGATCTTATTGATAATTTTAATCTCTGTATTCTAAATGATGGGTCTCCTACCCGTCGAGTACCCCCATTACAAAATGTTAGAAGTGCCATTGACCTAACTTTCTGTATATAATAACAGATAAATTTTACATTGCCCGACGTCTGGCAATTATATGAACAGGTAATAAATAAATCGGTAATAAAAAATATTAAAAAAAAATTGCTGCAGAAACCTTAAAATTACTGTCAGACAAAAAGCGAACTGGTTGGTTAAAATTCTGTGAGTCACTGTCACCTAGGACTCCCCCATCTTTGGTCTGGAGAAATGTTAAAAAATATCACTGTGCAGTTTCTAGTGAAAATATAATTTCTAATGATCCTTCCCCGTGGATAGATGAATTCTCTAATAAACTTGCACCACAAACAGTCCCATCTTATGATGAATTCCTAGTTTTTAATTCTGCTTTTTTAAAAACAAATGATAAATTTGATTCCCCCCTTTTCTTCTTAGGAATTGTTTACTGTACTCAATGGCCTTAAAGATTCCTCACCAGGTATTGATGGGATTCCTTATTTGTTTATAATTAATAGTGGTGAGAACACTAAAACTGTCTTACTATCCATTTTAAATTTTATTTATATTACTGGTGATCCTCCTGCTGAATGGAAAACCCAAATTATTTTGCCCATTCTCAAACCAGGTAAGTCTAGCAATGACCCTTCCAGTTACCGACCTATTGCCCTTTCTTGTACTTTGGCAAAAATCTTGGAACATTTAATAAAAAATCGCTTGGAGTGGTTTTTGGAAAGGAATAACCTCTTACCTAAAAGCCAATTCGGTTTCCGAAAAGGTTTAAGTACCATGGATAGCCTTAGTACTTTGGTCACAGATATTCATATTGCTTTTTCAAAACATGAATTTCTCATAGGAGTTTTCTTGGATATTTCTTCTGCATCTGCATAAGCACATTATGTGCTTCTTCCTGTGCTCAGGCAGAAAATGCTTAATCTGAGCATTAAAGTGAGGATAGTCAATTACGTCTCTAACTTTCTCTCTTCTAGATCAATATCTATAAATATTAAAAATTTCCTGCTTCCCCCAAAAACTATATGGAAAAGACTTCCACAAGGCTCAGTTCTTAGTCCTCTCCTTTATTCTATATATACTCATGATTTAGAACTTTCAGTAAATTCTTTTTGTAATGTTCTTCAATATGCAGACGATTTAGCTCTATACATCTCCTTGAAAAACTTCACAGTGGCATGTTCCCGTCTAAACTCATCCATGGATTATTTACAAGAATGGTTAACTAATCATGGCCTCTCGTTATCTGTGGCCAAGAGTAGTGTGGTGATCTTTTCCCGCCAAAGACGAGTTCCCGATATATCTGTTGTATATGATAAGCAACCTATTCCAGTTAGAGGCAATGTTAAATTTTTGGGAGTTATCCTTGATTCAAAATTGGCCTTCGGTCCATACATTGAATGTATAACACAAAAATGCGAAAAAAACATAAATATTCTTCGGTCTTTGTCTGGTGTTTGGTGGGGGTCCCATCCTTTTTCTCAGAAATTACTGTACAATGCTTTAATACGAAGCCACCTTGACTATGGATGTTTTCTGTTGGAGCCTTAAATCATCCCTGAAAGTAATGGACAAAATTCAATCGAAATGCCTTCGCATTATTACAGGGGCAATGAAATCCTCACCAATAAATGTTCTTCAGGTTGAGTGCGTAGATCCTCCTTTAAGCTTAAGAAGGCAATACCTTTCAGACAGATTCTTATTTAAGATCTGCCAGCTTTCAGATCATCCCCTAATTCCTAAATTGCATCTTCTTTCAGAGTATATCTCATCTGACCGATACTGGACCCATAAGGACTCTCCCTGCTTGTGTAGAAGTTTTGTAATTTTTCTTCAGCTTCTTTACCCAATCTTTCAATGTAAAATAAATCCACTCTTTGATGTTCCTTACGAGGCTATTGTTTACCAACCCGACATTCATCTAGATCTAGGTATAGAAAAGGATTCTCCAATGGCAAATTTGAAATTAAATGAAATTATAGAAAACACCTTTAAAGATTGGCTTGTCATGTACACAGACGCTTCAAAACAGTCTGATGAAGACTATACTGGAGCTGCTGTTTGGATTCCTAAGTTCAAAATCATTCTTAACTTTAAATGCCCCTCACTATCCTCCACTTTTACCGGTGAAGCAACTGCAATCAGTGAAGCTTTGTTATATGTAGAGTCACATAATCTTAATAAAACAGTTATTTTCACAGATTCCAAAAGTTGTTTGTTAGCTATTTTGTCCAATCAATTCCATAACAAACATAAATTTCCACTAATTCTTAAAATAAAAAATACCCTATTCAGATGCCATCTTAAAGGAATCCATGTTTCAGTGGCCTGGATTCCAGGCCACAGTGGTATCCATGGTAACGAAACAGCTGATGTACTCGCTAAAAATGCAATTGCTAAAAGGAAACTGAATGAAAATTGGAATAAATTATGGGAAGTTTCCAAAAATGTTAAAGGTAAGCACTATGCTGCCATCCAAGAGGTTATTCCTCCCAAGCCCTGGTTCTTTAAATTTAACAAAGCAAATAAACATGCAACTTCAATCATTTGTAGATTAAGAATTGGACACGCTTGTACACATGCACATCTGGCAAAAATCAGAGTAAGGGATAGCTCATTGTGTGAACGTGGCTTAGATGAAGGTTCCACAAACCATATTTTTTTCAACTGTCCCAAATTATCCTCCTCCCTTTATGATTACCTTCCTCCTTATATTCCTCGACCTACAGATTTTAATTCTCTTTTAACGTATACCAGTACTCCTTTTGTGTATATTTAATGTGATTTTATTAATACTAATAATATGAAACTTTAAATCCTTGTCACGTTTAACATACTGGTAAGAGTCTAACACCTGTGTTTGTCATATTTGTTCTTGGTAATTCAACAAATAGATTTGTCAAAATTCTCGGAGGAAAACTGAATCCTTGTATTATCACAGACTCTTATTTTAATTAAACTCATAAGCTTTCATTTTCCACTCAATACGTCATTGGCGAATTTTATCAAAAGAAAGAAGAAGAAGAGATTAGGACTAAGGATAGCTTTGTGGTGGACCTTTCCAAATATGTCGGGGGGAGAGTAGTAGGTTTTGAAAATTTACTAAAATAGACTGAGAAGAGAAAAAGTTTGATGTAAAGTTTACTATCTTCACTGAAATACTCAGCTTTAGCATTTTTGTCTGAGTACAGGAAGAAGTACATTGTCGTATACAGATGAAATATCGACAAAGACTCCAACAAGATACTTATTTTTAGAAAAAGTAATGCGGATGTCAGTAACTAGTGTACTGAGGCTATCCATTGTGCTTAAGCCTTTTCAAAAGCCAAATTGGCTTTTCTGAAAACATTCTTACTCTCCAGGAACCATTGTAACCGATTTTTATTAGATGTTCTAGTATCATTGCCATTGCACACAACAGTGCAATGGGTCCATAATTTAAACTCTGTACTCCTGTAGTGGAATTTTTAAGACCCAGAAGAGAGAATAGAAAAAGGGGGCATCAAATTTATCTTGAAATTGTGTAGAAGGGGAATTAAAAACTAAACATTCACCATGTGTAGGAACTGAAGGAGGAGCAAGATTAAGAGCAAATTCTTCAAGCCAAATTGAAGGGTCATTGGAAAATAAATTTTGTTCTACTGACATAGAACAGCGATATCTTTTAATACATTTCCATACTAGAGAAGAAGGAGTGGAGGGAGATAAGGTAGAACAAAACCTATGCCAGCCAGATTTTTTCTTCTGAGATTGCAATACTGTTTCACCTGCTATTTGTTTATAAGAGATGTAGTTTCCCATGGTCATTGATGAGGAGTATTTTTGTTCAGCCTCTTTCCTTTTTTTGCAAGCAGATGTTGGTCCCACCGAGGAGGCGAGGCCAAATTGTTTCTGTAAGGTTCTTTTAATGGCAATAGTCTTACTGGTGGAAGATAATAATGATTTTTTTTTAATTCTGAATAGACTAAATGTATATTTTCATGATGTTAGGAGGGTGATATCACTTGATATAAAACAGAAGAGTAATGCTGCCAGTCTGCTTTTGATAAATTACATTGTAACCTAGGGTTGAATTCAGAATTCACTTGTATAGAGTCAACAGATGTAACTATAACTGGATAGTGATCACTATTATGTGCATTTGGTAATGTTTTCTGTGATAGAAGGGAAACTAAGCCAGGTCCACTGTACTCTTTACATTCTGAGAAGGTGAAACACGGCGAGTAGAAGAACCGTCATTAAGGATACAGAGATTTAAGTCATCCATATGGTGTATATTAAAATCTCCCATGACAACAACAGGAGGAGTTAGAGAAAAAAATAAGATTTAAAAGTTCATCTAAGATTGTAACTTTAGGATCAGGAATGTATACAGATGGAAAAGATATGTTGAGAGCTTTGACTGCAACAGCATTAATTGAGGAGCTATGGGAAGGAAGGGGTATAGAAGAGTATGTAATTTTTCTTACAATCAGAATGGAGGAACCAGCATGTCCATCGCTCCTATCATCCCGAAGGCATGTATAACCTGATACCTTAAATTGGGAATCAGGTCTAAGCCACATCTCCTGGATGGCAAGAACAAATGAACTAAATTTGTTAATAAGGAAGATAAGTTCATTTTTTTATGTTTAATACTCCTATAATTCCATTGTAGAATTGTGAATGTTGCTAGTTATTTAAGTAAGTTGAGTAAGTTTTTGGCGTTAGCTGAGAGGAAATTTTGTGTCACCAAAACGGGAGATCATGTTAATTAGCATTGATATCATAAATTCACAGAAATTATCATTATTAGAAATGTTGTCATTCCCCAGTAAAGCACACCCATTAGGAAGGGAAGAATTAGGATTCTCAACAATTGCCTGGTGAACTACCATATCATATCCAGAATTTAATGATTGCCTGTAGGTGCGTTGAGGATTAAAAATTGTTTTTTATATGATGAAGTTTTTGAAGGCTGAGCCGAAAGAGTTGAAAGACTGTCAGTTATGGTATAAGGGGTCTGTTGAGAAGAATTACGACGCTGGCTTCTCGTTGTATCAGCAAAGGATCTTTTTATCTGGGGGAATCTAGCTGAAGCTTCTAAATATGAAATATTTTCTTGTGACATAACAAGTTTAATAGATTTTTGCTTTAGATGTTCAGGGCAAGTAGGGTCTTTTGCGTGTGGGGCCTGATCAGAATAGACAAGTGGGAGTTTGCCGAGTAGAAGATAAACCTTCATGATTCTGTGCACATACAAAGCAGCGAGTGGATGATCGGCACCGGGAAGTAACATGGCCAAACCTACAACATTTATGACACTGAATGAGCAAAACATATTTTTCCACTGGCATAGAGTTGTAAAAACAGTAAATATGGGCAAGAAGTTTTTGACCAGAAAAAGTTAGAATGACTGTCTGAGTTGGAACCCATGAAACACTATTGCTGTCACTCACTGTACGTCTATTAAGTCGCCGTGCTTTAATTATAGAACCGTAGCCAGAGGGAATTTCTGTAGCTGCTTTTAATTCTTCTAGTGTCCCCTCTATGGGAACTTGTCTGACTAGCCCCATACGAGTGATACTAGACGAGGGAGGGTTGCTTCGTATTTAGAAATTTGGGGAGCTGGGAGATCATAAAAGTGTTTGCATCCGCTGCTCTTTTAAATTCAACCTATATCCTATTTCATCCAACTTTTTTGACTCCATCACAAACTATATTATTATGATTAGAGACGGGCCGAATATTCGTTTTATATTCGGTATTCGGTATATTCGGCACTTTACCGAATATTTGTATTCGGCTGAATATTCGGCTAAATCACCGAACATTCGTTTTCATTGTGTTCAATGTACTGAAATGTACGAATTGAGTAATGCGATGTCTTTTACTGTTGAAAGTATATTTTATTTATGGGTTAAATCTGCTTACTCTAGAGTGCCTCAAATACATAAATCTATACATTTATGTTTTTGAGGCACTGTAGATTTATTTCCAATTATAACAAATAGAAACTTGATAAAATGTTTTTGGAATCTAACAAAGAAACATTACATTACATTAGTACATTTCACTTTACTTCGGTTGTCAGTTTCTCTAAAATAAGTCCAAATAGTAAATCTCCTGCCGCTAATTTTTATCATATAATTATCAATTTTCACTGATAGCAAAACAATGAAATACTTTTTTATAACAAGAATAGTCAAAACATAAGCATGTGCCGGCAATTTCCTCAGTACTGGATGATGAAACTGAACTACTAGAAGAGAACTATCAGGTGTGGCGGGGAGCAAGAGGCAGGGTCCGGCGCTAATTCCGCGCGCTTTACGGTAACAAGTTTTGACATAAATTGGTTGGGTCCGTTGGGTCGTCGAATAATGTTCGGCCGAATATTCGGTTCGGTAAAAGTTTTACCGAACATTCGGCCGAATATTCGTATTCGGTGAAATCCATATTCGTCCCATCCCTAATTATGATACAGAAAGTGACAGAATATAATTGGTTTAAGAGTTACCAGACAGCTGATCATTTGAGATTTTACTTACGTGAACTAGAAAAGGAGCAGCATCATCTTGAGAGTAGGTACTTAACTTTTTTATTAATAAAATCAGGATGGGTATATGAGGATTGTATTGAAAGAAACTGTTAGTTTGGATCAGTAATAACTATTTTTTGTGGATGGGCAGACCCGTTACTTGCTTGGGTACGTTTACGGTTAATTATTTCTACATTATCAATATTAATGTGTAAGGAAACGGAATCATTGCGAACCCTTCCGGGATCGGGAGGTTCGTCCTCCATTATACTTCTACAACAAAAAATTACATAATAACGGCACAACTAAAAACACTTACTAATTTACAGATGATAAAACCACCACCAAGACAATAAATGTAACTATAGTAAATCAAAAGCACTTAATAAAACGATAAATTTTAAGCAAGAAAACTATGACACTTGTATCTCTCACTTAACCTCAAAGCAGAATCGTCTTGAAGCTCTGCAGTACATTTGTAGTTATGAGAACTGAGAAGCATTTGTATTGTTGCTGTTTCATACATTGCACTACCATACATATGTATTACAAAACGTGATTGATGTTTCACTTGTTGCGAAGTAATATATAGAAGCAATTAACAATGGATGAATGACAATTAGAGAAGTATTTATCTGAGTACAGTAACATTACAAAAACAACTTTTAATCATGAAAACTTAAATAATCATCATTCTTTATATTACAATTTGTATTTATTTCAACTTTGGCATAGGAACTAAAACATGACATTCTTACCACTATTACCACTATTAATAGACATCAATAAGCACTAATAGTAGACATATTAGACATGCACATTTTTATCATATTAAAGTATATGTTTAATCAAATCAAGCACCAAACTATAATAAAATAAGCTCTCATATAGTGAGGTACCAGTAAAATATTTTTATATTGAGTGTTATCCATCAACTTGTAGACACATCAAATTTATATTTAATTCTGACACCTTTTATAATCATTTTAGGGGATAGAGAACTGCAAGTATTTGAGATTTACTGATGGTGCTGATATCTTCATCATTTTCTTTAAATACTGTTTTGGATTGATCACACAACACATCATGGCCATAACTTCAACATCTGTCATATATTGTAAATTCAAATGTGAGTTTCAATATTTGTAAAATTTCTTTTTCCCGGGAAAATTAACAATTACATATTCACTCTGCTTGATATCTTCTTCTTGTACTTAACATACATCATCTTAATCATCATTTTCGTGCTCGTTAGATACGTCTCCAGATTCTAGCCATTCAGTGTCAGTACTCATGTCACTACTATATTTAGTATCATTAATTTTCTTCTTTACAGATTTTTCTTAGCTAATTTGTATGCAGTCTTGTTTCTGTGCCTCTTCGTTTTGTTTTTTCTTCATTTTCCTCTCTTCAGCTCTTCTTTTTTTCTCATCTTCTAATTCTGTTCCCTTTACTTTATTCAATAGAGTCACTCTCGGTACACCAAATTTTTTGGCAGTAGTAGCTGTCGGCAACTTCTATAGCTGCCTCTATATTAGTTTAGAATAACAAAACATCTTTCCTTTTATTGGCGGCATTTTGTTCAATTGTTCATCTAACTATTTGACGATGACACCAATATTTGTATCCTGTACTCTAATAATTGACCACCTGTATATTGTTAGTTATGATAGTGAAAATGTAGTTAAATTTTTATTTATTATAAGGTATATTATAAGGTTTTATTCATAGGAAATAGAGTATTTACTCGTTTGAACAGACACTTAGAAATTCAGATTTGTATCACCCCAATAAATGATATATGTTATTTAGGTAGTTTTGACTAATATTTTTCACTAATAATAGACACTTTAAATAATTACAACATATAAACGAAAAACGAAGTTTGTGGGGTCTTTTTTATTATGTGTGAGCAACTATGCAGGTCTAGGGAAGGAGACCAGTATCACTGCGACCTAAAAAATATCTATGGTGATCGCTGCTATGGCTATAGTTCACTGCTAAGCTAAGGTATTATAACAGTTTTATCAGCATTAACTGATAAACTGTTATCCCTACACCAGTTATTTATGGTGTTTAGGGCTCTTTGTATGATTGACGATAAAGTACATTGCAGAAGCCCCTCGCAATTGTCACAAGGTCAACAGAATAACCCAGTGTGTCAATGCGTAGGTCTGCACATTTTGTACAATAGTTGGTCAACCGTAAGAGTCTAAAGAAGGGGTGACAAAACACCACCTTATAGGCTGCCTCTTGTAGTTGCATCCTCAATCGAAGTTTGAAACAGCGCTATTTTTGCCTTTCTGTTTTTGTTGTTGTGGTTTCTTACTATATAAATGATATCTTTTTAATTTAAGCAAAACATAATTAGGATAAATCGTAAAAATAATAAAACGAAATAAAACCTATGAAATATCAACCTCCTTAAATCTTTTGGTAATAAATCACAGAGCACGCGTTCACTTGCTACATAGTTTACTTCAAACTGATGCAATTTTGAAATTTACCTAAATAGGCAAATGAAAGGTTTTGTAGCGTCATAGATGACACTGTCTTTTAACAACAGTAGTAAAGTTATATCAAGAAAAACATTCTTAATAAAAGATTTTTTTCGAATGTGTCACCCTTTAGTTCACTGTCAAGCATTAGTAACTTTACCTTATTTTCTAAAATAATACTATCTACGTAATGTTCATGGAAATGTAATGTAATGTTCATAAAATCTAAATGTTCATTAAATAAATAGACGTGCTATTGAAGTGTATGCCTCATTCTCTTTTACTCTTAGGGGGCTTGTACACGCTAAGAAATTTCACCGTGCCTATGGCAGATAAGATAAGACTAATTCATCATGTATACGACAAGAATTGTGTCGGATCTAACTACGAAAATTTGTCGTGTCTGCTTCAGACAAGATAAATAGAGTCAGTCGTGCGTAGGGTATGGTTCACTAGTTAAAGTAAGTTTGTTTGTAATGAAGGCTATGAAGTTAAAAATGATTATTGCATATTATATATAAAAAAAACTGAAAAAGTACGAAAACACGTCAACGCATGTGCAAAAGTACTCAAATTAAGCAACTCAGTTACTTCGCCCCTCCCTTCACCGCAACAACACAGAGCTCGTCTTGTCCGGTGCAGACAAGATATCTTTTTGTCAGCGCCGGAGCATTGTACACAGTTCGCGTGAAAAAACGACCCGAATTCTTGCATAGACCCGGCGGCTTTTACTTAGCGTGTACAAGCGCAAAGCGCCAAAAACAGAAAATTTGAAGAATACATGTTAAAATATTGAGCTGCTCTGGTATTATTTATTTTGTCGTATACGGGGTAAATGTACTGCTTCTTATATATCCTACACAACATTATCCTGTAATAATATAAGTCTAAGACCTATGTCCAAGTCGCCAAAAGTTTGGGGTAAGTAGCCTAAATTCACCCAATTTGAACCCAACCAAAACAGGCAGTGGATGGAGGCTACTATGTCCACAACAGGCTCGTAAAAAGATTTTATGTGCTTAAAGTAAAATATATAAGCCGGTGATGAGAAGCAAAGTCAATGATGTGAAACGTTTTTCTAAAAAAAATTGAAGTGACATATGAATTTACAGCCCCCACCTGATGGTGAGTGACGACAGCAGCCCATAGATATCTGCAACCAACTTCAAACAAAGAAGGGGAAAAAGATACGCGTTATTGCCTCTGACAATTAAGATGGAATATGTCACAGTCTGTTATTATACTGGTACCCTAAGCCAGAGTCCTCTTAGAGTTTTACAGTGTACACATTGCTGATGATGGCAGAAACAGGTAAAAAGTTGGTATGCATTCAGATGGATTTCTAGGCAGAAGGGCTTGACTACCACCTCCTACCCACCTCAATCTGGCACTGCAATCATGTATTCCTGCCACACATGATGATTATAATAAATCCTCTAATAACGACAACCTGTGTCAGTAGTAGTGTTAATAGGCTGGTAAAGGTTGAAGAATACAATATTCAAGAAACTGGAAGCTAATATACCTTCTTTTCCTTTTTTCAAAATTCGTCCATCTCTCTGTTTGTTAAATGCATTTACAAATGTTACTCTATTAGATTACATTTAATTTAATGTTTATTAAAATTATAGTAGTAAAAAGAACAAAAGTTTGTTGTACATAGTGTTTTGTATTTGAATTAATTTTGCAGCAATAAAAAAACAAGAAATGTTAACATGGCACAAGTGGAGCTTCTTTGCACTTGGTGTTGCTGTGATCGGAGGTATTTGTGCACTCATAATAGTATTGAGAACTAAGACTGAAGAGAGTTATAGTTCATCACCTGCGTCAAGTTCGACAAAAATCTGTGAGTTCAAATCCATTTTTAAATTTTAACATTTGCTATTATTTGGTTTTATAACGGTTAGATGTCATTTGTTTAGAATTTGATGGACAAAAAGGGAAGAAAGAAAAACATTAATACTCATGAAAACAAAAAAAAAAATATATAATTGATGTGATATGAAATGAGAATTTAGAATGTCTCTCTGTTGTAGCAACTTCTTTTTTGATTCTTGTAGCTATAGTCAGAATGAGAATATAGCGATAATTCTTTTTGATGTCCTTCCTAAGTATTGTTTCTAAAATTAATTATGTATATTATCATAAGTCAAATTCATCGAACTATCTTTAAGTTTGTTTTTTAATGCTCAAAAGTTAAGTACTATTAAAAGTAAGTATGTAATGTAAATCAAAAGTGATTTACTAAAAAACACTTACAGTGGTCTTTGCATTTACTTTACTTGACCATTAATTATTTTCTTTAGAGCAGGAAACCTTTAATTTTTATGGGCCTTACTCATAAAAATTTATGTCAGTTTAAGAAATGCTTAAATTTTTTTATTTATAGGAAAGGGGGCAAACGAGCATACGGCTCACCTGATGGTAAGTGATTACCGCCGCCCATGAAAACTGCAACACCAGTGGTATTGCACATGCGTTGCCGGCCTTTTAAAAAGGAGTAGGCTCTTTTCTTGAAGGTCCATAATTCGTATCGGTCCGGAAAAATCTCTGGTGGTAGTCGGTTCCACAAGGAAGTTGAGCGAGGAAGAAAACTTATTTAAATCGTTTAGTGGTTGACCGCCAGTCATACAGATGGTGCGGATGGTATCGCGAGTTTTGTCGCGATGTGCGATGGTGAAATTGTACTGCTGGAATTAGTCCAAACAATTCCTCAGAGCACTCCCCGTGGTAGATGTGATAAAATACACAAGGAGATTTGATTTGACATCTTGTCGCAGTGCCAGTCAGTCAATCCGATCGGAAAGAGCTCGGTCGCCGACGATTCGAACAGCTCTGCGCTGGATGCGATCAATTGGAAGGAGCTGGCACTGGTGAGCCCCGGCCCAGAGATGGGAACAGTATTCCATGTGCGGCCGAACCTGCGCCTTGTAAAGTTGCAGGCGGTGAGCTAGCATGAAATACTGTCACGCCAAGCTTTTTAGAGGCCAATTTGGCCTTCTTTTCCAAGTGACCACGAAACTGCACATCACTCGATATGTCGATGCTGAAGATTCCGATACTGGCTGAGGCAACAAGGGGAGTACCTTGAAACTAAGGAGATACGACGAAGGGTTTTTTAGCGGTAAACGCGCAAACTTGTGTCTCTGGGGATTAAACTGGATTAGATTTAGTCGCCCCCAGTCAGAGACTTTGTTCAACAAAGTTTCGACTTGAAACACAAGTTTGTCCCGGTATTCAGCGACGTTTTCCCGAGAAATATTTGCACAGCAGGTGTATAAAGCATCACCAGTGCTGTCGTCTACATAGCAATGAATGTTACCGGTTTGCAACATGTAACATTCATTGCTATGATAAGCACGCAGCCTTGTGGAACGCCAGCGTTAATGGGCTTGTAATCGGAGCATGCACCGTCTACTACGACCTTGATGCTCCGATCAGCAAGAAAACTGGTGATCTAAGTGCACAATTTCTCAAGAAGCCCATAGGAAGGAAGCTTCGTAAGAAGCGCTTTGTGCCAAACCCGATCGAACCCGACTTTCGTTATGTCCAAACTAACGGCCAATGCCTCCCCCTAGGACTCGGACTCAGTTAGGTAACCCAGAAGATCACCAGCCGAGCGACGGCGACGGAAACCGTACTGGCGGTCACTAATCAGCTGGTGATCCTCAAAGTACCGCATGAGCTGGTTGTTAATAATGGATTCCATTATTTTATAGAACAAGGAGGTGATGGTGATAGGCCTATAGTTAGACGGATCAGAGCGTGATTCCCCTGACCCTTTTTAGGGACCGGGTGCACGAGAGCTGCCTTCCATGGTTTCGGGACTACGCCGAGGGAGTAAGAGCACCGGAAAAGACGCGTTAAAACAAGTGCCAACTCTGGAACACACGTCTTCAGCACAATAGGAGGGACGCCATCCGGCCCACTCGACTTGTTGACTTCCAGGGAGAGTAGTGCTCTGCGCACTGAGCGTTGGGTAAACCGGACATCCTGCATGGAGCGCTTACTCCGCGGGATGGTCGGCGATGAGTTAACCCCGTCATCAAGAGTCGAGTTGGACGCAAAGAGAGAGCCCAGCAGATCGGCTTTGTCCTTTGCGGCATGGGCCAGTGAGTCGTCCTTCCTGTGCAGAGATGGGAGAGATGGCTGACAGAAGTTCCCTTGGATAGCCTTGGCGAGAGACCAGAACGCACGTGTTCCCGAAGGAAGATGAACAAGTTTCTCGCCAATTCTGCCGATGTGCTCTGACTTTGCCTTGACAATGACACTTTTGAAGGACCTGGAGGCAGAATTGTACTTTTCTTTAAGAGCGCTGGTATTTGCTTCCAGAGACGTCAATGCCCGAGCCTAGGCCCGGTAGCGCTCCTATTTATGACGTAGTGCAATTTTGCAGGAGCGACCAAACCAAGGCTGGGTTCTGCCTTCGATAGGTACCACAGATGATGGAATAAAAAGTTCCATTCCCTGTAGCACCACATGAGCGACAATATCAGCAACAACGCTGGGATCATCCGGCAAGAAGCAAACCCGCCTCCAAGGGTAGGATGCAAAAAAGATCGCATCCCGTCCCAATCAGCTGACCTATAATGCCAAACACGGCGGTATCCTGCAGTACGCAACCGCGATGAGAGCGTTAGTGGCACCGTACTCCGGATCAGACAATGGTCCGAGGAGTCAAGAAGGGCATCGACGGAGACCTGATAGAACCTGAAAAGTCATCATTTTCTTCTAATAAATGTTTATATTATTAAACTACAGATTCACATAACATAACATATAAAACATAAACACTCACGCCTGTCACCCAGAGGGGTAGGCAGAGACTACAGACTTCCATTTGGCACGATCCTGACACACCTCTCTCGCCTCCTTCACATCCATACACCTCCGCATACATGCTCGTCGGTTAAGGGTACTCCTAATTTGGCCCGTTTTCAATAAATCGCCAATTTGGTCGATAAATTTTCGCCTAGGACGTCCCTTTCCGACTCTGCCATTCACTTCTGCAACATAAATTTTCTTTGTCACTCTTTCCTCATTCATTCTTTCCACATGACCAAACCACCGAAGCATTCCTTTCTTAATCCTGGTCACAACATCATCTTGCAAAGATTCACACTTGTGAGAAATGGCGAAGGTTTGACCAAATTTATGTTTGAGCATGACTTTCTTTTTACTTGTTTTGATTAACTAATTTTGGAAGGTTATTCTATTTCTTAAATGGTGGCTAATTTATCATTCATGGTTATTTGGTGCTAATAATTAAAAATTGTAATTAATGGTTTCTTATATTTACGCGATTACTACACATATAAATTTTACGGATTTATTCCGTTTAATTTCAATTCTTATAATTTGAAATTTTGCTGAATACTATCCTACCTGATGGTAAGTGGTAATAAAAGTGCTCTGATTTAGCTTAACGAAAGCCTATTCACTCTTGAAGACATCTATATCTATAACAATTCGGGCGCATTATAGCGTCTATGGTAACCGGGTTTTGTATACAGCGATGTTCTGATGTCCGTAGTTAACGAAGGCTACCTTCAAATTTTAAACATCGATATAAAAAGTTAAAATTAAACGCGATGAAATGTATAAAATTTGTTTTATTCAATTTGTATTTGTTTAAAAATATTTAACGTGTATTTAAATAAAAATTAATGTATGATTAACACTATTTCAGTGAACACAACAGTGGTGAGGTTGCATTGTAACAGTTACACAGTCTTCATCATAACTAGCATTTTGTTACCAATAATACTATTGTTAATGTTTTTCTATTCATTACTAACAAAGGTGGTTACTAATGTTGAAAGCATTGAGCATAATACAAAAAGAATTAGAACAAATGAGACCATTGAAGCACATGATATGTGCACGTATGATACTGCTAAAGGTACGGTTATGAGATTTGCTTGCCTTTTAAATTTAGAATGTTGTTTTTTCATCTGTCTGTGAAATTCCCCTACCTGGATGTGCCCCTCTTTTGTTTTAGAGAAATATTGTCTTTATTGTTATGCTTGTATATACTTCATAACGCTATACACAAGTTTCTTTGTAAAATGTAAAATGTGCATGCTGCATCATCACTCGTATCGAACGGTCATCACATATATTTATATTATATTTATATTTTATATATATTTTTAAAAGAATATTAACAATGCTACAAACATTACTAATATTCCCCTTAACCACTCGTGGTAAACTTAAATTGCTTGTGTTACGAGTGGTTCACGCCAGTAGTCGAATGGCGGATTCGAACCCACGACCTTTTGAGATCGCGGTCCGCTCCTTGCCATTAGGCTACTGTCGCTTCAAATATCATATTATGATTAATATTACCGTACTGTAATTGTGTAGAGTATTTACATAAACAATATTTTTAGCGGACCCACTGCTGATAGCGCCGGACCATCTTAGGATAGTTTCCCGCACGGATTGGCTCGCTCAACCAGTCGAAGCCGTACTGGATAAGATTGTGCAACCCGTACCTTGGGTGATCATAACCCACACTGCCACTGAAAGCTGTAGCACTCAGGTTAGGAACTTTTCAATCAACAAACCATCAATAGTAGTAAATATATTTAAAGTTAGTAGGTTTAATTAGAGTAATTCACACACAAGTTATTTGAGCAAGCTGTAAATACTCAACTTGTTTTGTTTGCATTCAATACAAAGCAAAAATTTGTAGTAGTATAGTATTCTATACAAGCCAGTTGCTGAATACTATCCCACCTGATGGTAAATGATAATAAAAGTGCACTGACTTAGGTCAAAAAAGGCCTGCCCTGTTTTTTACGTAGTAGAGCCATGCTGCAATTATATTAGTATTATAGTTGTAGCACGAATGGGTCGGCTCGACCGGGGCAGTACCACGCTCTCACAAAATACCAATGTAAAATAGTAGCTTAATGCTGCCGTGTTTCGTAGAGTGAGTGTAGAGAACCGGAGATTCTTTTTACTGGAAACGAGGCATTCCATCTTAGTCCTCACGGGTGACAACGCATCTGCATTTTGATTCGTAATCGAGGATAGATGTAGATGTCTATGGGCCGCAGCAACCACTTACCATCATCGTGTGCTCGTTTGTCACCCTATCCTATATAAAAAAAGAATGTCCATTCACTCTTGGAGACATCTATATTATAATCAAATTTATAGACAGATGCTGGCAAATTATTCCATTTCTTTGCTGTATGTATTATGAACGACGAAGCAAAGCAATTATTAAATGGATCGAGACAAGCCGAGCGTCTGGTGGTCCAATGATGGAGTGGAGAGGAAGGAATAAATTCATACGAATCCTGCGCACACTTTGAAATGTATCCTGTAAAACATTGAAAGGCTGGTTGCTTTGCACCTGTGCTCGAGACTGGTATGATTGGTTCTAACCATATTGATGTTACCAATTAGCTTCTTAGCAAGCTTTTTCATTAGGTCCAGGTGGCATTTTGCAGCACCAGCTCATACATGGCAGCAATACTACATGCACAACCGGTCTTACGCTTTATACAGCACCTGTGCAAGGACAAAATTTCTGGATTGAATGAACTGCCCAAAGTTCAAGTTTGAAGATACTTCAACTCACGGCAACTGAAGGCGGTCGGTGAATTTTAATGATACTACACTTCTTAATGAAGAAGCCAAGGTGTGTTTTTTCGCGGTGAAGAGACATGCTTTTATTTTGGCCTCGTTGCATTTCACGAGATTGGCATCGTCCCATTTGGAGACTGCCTGCGGTGGTGATTCACTTGCTCGGCCATAGCTACAAGCATACACATGCGTACACCTACGTTAATTGGGCATAAGTAGGTCATAGATATTCAGCAGAAAGAGAGTTGCGTAGAGAATAGACCTCTGAGGTACTATGGCATTATAGACATTCCGCTTAAATTGAGTACTCGCGTGCGGGGTATAGTGGACGGCAGGCGCTCGTAGCGTGATACACAAGGGACGAAAAGTGCTCTGAACAGTTTTTAAGAATAGTTAACGGTGAACAGGTGGTTTACATAATGATTTCTTATATTTACGCGAACACTATACATTGATTAAAACTACTTTTACGGATTTTATCGCGTTTTAATAAAAACGCGTAACTAAACCCAAGCATACCACTGCAAGACTTCAAAACACAGTTCATTCTGCGTAGATCGGACCAAAGACAATAATTAAAAAGCTGAAGGTACTCCGGGTTAACTTTGAAATCGGGACGTCAGTCACCTCAGTCCCCCCGTGACCGTGGGTGCTGGAAAGCACCCGAAACGACGGGTATTAAAAATAAAATAAATAAAACGCGATAAAATCCGTAAAAGTAGTTTTAATCGGTGAACAGGTGGTTATATTTTATTAGAAAATTAATTGATGACTACAAAATTATTTGAAACAACACTATGGTATTCCTAAACTTAAGAAAATTGGACTTATGGAATTAGAGATGTTTACAGGGAGGGGGGGGGGTGTTATCGCGTATTGTATGAAATCTCTCATTTAAAAAGGTCATTAACTCCCATCTCTGTAAATGAGAAAGGATGTGTTTACAAGATAAAGAGTGAAGACTGACGTTATTCTTTTTATGTTTCAGAGTCAGTGTGTTCTACGAGTGCGCCTGATACAAACATACCACATAGAATCTAGGGGGTGGTACGATATTGGGTACAATTTTCTGGTCGGTGGCGACGGTTCCGTTTACTACGGCCGCGGCTGGGATTATATTGGGGCTCATACCAAAGGCTACAACAAGTACAGCATAGCAATAGCGTTTATTGGAACCTTTAATAATGAAGAACCACCGAAACAGCAAGTTGATGCTTGTAAAAAAATAATTGAACAAGGCGTTACATTAGGCAAGCTTAAGAAAGACTATAAACTATTCGCCCATAGACATCTCATGTCTACTTTGAGTCCAGGCGACAAATTATTCAATATAATAAAGGATTGGCCGCACTTCGTCAAAAATATTACGAATGTTGATGACCTCATTCCAAAAGGCTATTGAATATTATTTTAGTTATAATTTCTTTAACTTTTTACTAATGAATAAGAGATTCACTAACAAACAACCCGCCCTAAGTGGGTGTTGACACCGTCACCGAACACAATTTTCAAATAAACTTCATTCTATTTTAGGAAGTTATCATATGTATTGCAAAACGCACGTATGACTATTTACAATGATATCTTAGTGTAGTGTATGGCATGGCAGTTAAAGTTGTGTGTGGCAGAAGAAGCAGTACCTTAAAATATATTAGGGGTGACTCTAATGTTAGGATGAGAAACTTGTCAACAAAATATCACGTGTACATGCTTTACTTTAAAAAACCGGGTTGTGTCGAATCAGGTATATATAACTACTATTTTTGTTTGCGTGACAAATATTTTTGTATTTTATTATGTTTTATAAATGTCGCAGCCAACTAGCTTAATTAGCCTTTCAGTTAAGGTGATACCTCGAAAATTTGGTGGTTTTTCTATTTAACATATTTCTTTAAGTTTTATATATTACAAACCAAAATTTTGGTATATGATTTTTGACTATAAGACCTTGGATTGCATAAAAGGAAACCACGATTTCATGTAATTTTCTCGATAGAAAAAAAATTTCAAAGTAGGCTCTAATTGTTTTCATTTCTCGATGACACCACAATATTCTTACGAATAAGTTCATGGAATTATTTTTAAGCCATAGTAAATAACCATATCTAAGTTCGCATAAACTAGTTTTTTAATCCATAACAAAGTTTTGTTAAAATAAATAAAAATGTAATTTGGCGCTTACTTGGTTTTTTCCGAGCGCTTGCTCGGTATGGCTATCTCATAATTTGCGTACTATGAAGTCATTGAATCACTTTCATTTTGACACTCCCTCAGTCGTCCGTTAGCTTCACCGACAAAGGAATAAGCCACGCCCCCAAAATTTCAATTAATTTTCAAGGTATCCTCTTAAGAGGTTACCTTGAAAATGAATCCTAGCTTAGTGGGCGTGGCTTATCTCTCCAACCATAAAATTTACGAGGTATCACCTTAACAGCATGGTCAGCCTATTAATTTCATTCAACTAGATAGTCCTTGGTCTACGCATAATTAGCACTATGGCCAACCCAGCTGCACCTTGCCTACTGTCGCTGATATTACAAGATATGTGTAATGATGTATTAGTCGCAGCGGCTGAATGTCATCCAGACCGCTGGTTAGTAAAAAGGCTAATTAAGCTGTTCGGCTACGACGTAAATATTGCCATGAAGTGGTAATTTCTTGTATTTTTGTAAGTGAGCTCAATTTACATCAATTGTATTATAATATATTATAGTGTAGATATAATGTTATAATACTTGTTTGTACTACTTGTTTGTAAAATGTATTGTTTTGATATACTTTGGTTTCTATTAAATTGAGACGTTTGTTTTTATTATTCTGTTTTAGCAAAGATCATTCCTTTATATTGTCTCCTTGTTAAAATCATGTTTTTGACGTTAATAGCTCTTTCACTGTATAATTTGTAAAAATAAAAATAATTATTTTATTATTATATAGCTATATAATAGATAAAAATAAGGTGATTAGATATAAGTAAAAAACTAGTTTTATTCAATGTAAAATTGTTATTTTAGATGGTTCATATTTCTGTGAGTGAATAGAATATGGGCAAAATCATTTATTTTTGTATGTAATATTTCTATTTAAGTATTTGTGATAATGAGAACATGGTAATATAAATATAAGTTATAGTATAGACTTTTATATTCGGTGCATTTTTAGATAATATTGCGTACTCAGAACAATAAAGTTACTCAGAAAATAGAAGGAGTGCCGCATACATTTCAAACTACTCAACAAACACACCACTTACGCACACATATTATGTATCTATAATCATTTGCAACGGACAATATAAGTCACTTCAAACTATGATTCTAAACCCCACAGCGCTCTGTCTGTCTTTCTTTGTTGGTCTGAGATAACATATTGATAAAGACATTGTACGACAATTTTATTTGTAGAACAAAACGTTAAATAACGCTCTTTAACATTTTTAAACATTATAATATCTTTTAAAACGAGCCTTTCGCACTTAACGGAAATTTGGTTTTAAACCTCTTTAATTACATGAGTGTTTTTCTGAAGATAATGAATTTAAAATGCCGTAAATTGGTCCAGAAATAATGAAATTAATACTAGTTTACACAATAATTTTGATTGAATGCGGCAAAACCTACTACCTATTTTTATATAAACACTGAAACCCATACTGTAGTCTGTTGACTAGTGGTGTCGGTACACCCGAAAGCGCACTTATTATTTTGCTTTTGTTTTATTGTTTTTATTGTGTTTGTTAAATAAATGTTTTTCTATTCGAAGAATAAAATAGAGTGCTATTTTATTCTTTATGGTTATCGTAATAAAATACAAATATAAATAATAAACACAAGTGGCAAAGAACCTTTCTTCAAAAAAAAAAAAAAAAAAAAAACAGTAGTTTTTGCAAATTTTTTGGAAAATTCAACCCGTAAGTCGGTTAAATTGTTGCAATTTGTATGAAGCTTTTTATTTTACTGGGCCCGACGCACTACACCATACGCAGTAAGAAATTACGTCACACGATACCGCGCTTTTTTAAAATCGGTTTTTGGAAACCGCTGGATTATATTCACTATAACTATCATTTTTGTTCGGATCGAGATTTTTTTTCCACTGTAGGTAATAATTTAAACAGTTGTATATTATTTCTACATCCACAAGGAAAGCTCTTTACTGTACATTTTCTGTAAACTATAATTAGTTATTATCTCATATAATACTGAATCTCATTAATTAAATTATATATAAATTTTCGTTTTTAGTAGTAGGATACATGACATTACATCGTCATTAATCCTTTTTATTAGTCTATCGTGTTGTCCTAAACGTCTTCCAGTTATGGACAGTTGTGTTTTAATTTCTATTATCAATATATACAATATCATTTCATTCCCTGCATCCGTTAATAGAGCTTCAAGCTTGTTTTTTTTTAGATAAACTAGTATACTATATTGTCACAGTCAGAATTTCGGCAAAGTGACCTGAAATTGCTTAATGCCTTTTATATCCAAGACAAAGCAGTTTTTCGAACAATTTTTTCTTTTCAAAATTAAAAAATAACACTTTCTATTGTCCCGAAATGATAGATTTATTTTTGGTTTTTACTAATTTTACTTGTTTTATGTTTAACTATAACGTGTTTTTTTTTCGGAATGAGCCGAATAATAACGATTCAAAGATCAAAAATAAAAACCGAACTAAAAACAATTTTGATCTTTTTTTATTTTCTAGTGACCCATTTTCACACAATTTATGTTGGCTTTAATTAGACTAATATAGTTTACTTTAGCTCATGAAATTCATATCGGTCAGATAGGACAACTTAATATTTCTTTGTTGCTCTAGTTTTAGTTCAATTTGAACGAGATAGATTAAAATGTATTCTACAATTTTGTTAAAAATAAAGCTTGTTCAAATTACATTATTATTAGTAAACACTGATCAAATTGTAATTTATAATGCTTGATATAATTATAATTTTATCGATTATTTTGAAATTTGCCATAACGTTGTAGTAACTAATAAAAATGTTGTGCGCATATAATTTTGTTTTAATAAACGGCTTGGGAGGACATTTTTGTTGATGTTGACGATGAAATTACCAATATTAGTGGCGGTGTAAGAATATTCACTACCTCATGCCGTCACGTGGGTGTCGTAAAAGAGGCGACAGAGGGAAACTGAAACAGAATACGGGCAGCTGAAGTTTCAGTTCATATCAGCTCGATATTATAAAAGACTGCGGTTGCTAATGCACTTGTCAAGCGTGCCCACTCCGAAATCTGCAAGCAGGTTTTCTTAGATATGTTTTATCAAAAACCGTTCAGCCGTTTGAAGGTTATCTGCTTTTTCTGTTTTGGGGCTTCTTTAAATCTTCAGTTTAAGTTATTTCTACGCATGTTACTCGATATCATCCTCAATTGTGAACCAAATTAAATTATTCTTTTTTTTTATAGAATTGGGTTAAACTTAAGGGGTGGTCCTAGTGGTTTGAAAAATAAAATTCTACCCCTAAGTGTGGAAAAATAGGGAATGAGGTTTTTAATCCACTTAGGTGATATTCAAACTTGTGCTATGTCCCTTCAGAAGGGTCAAAATAATTGAACTTAAAAGCTGACTAAAGAATATATCACTTTCAAATATTAACTTTAAAACTGGGGGCTAATTCTAAACACTCTCAGTACTGACTTCTCAAGCTAAGCTGGTTGCTTCTACTTTTAATTAAGAGTAACTATATTTTAATATACTTTTATTATTTAATAGTTTACTACCAGCATTAAAGACTGTAGGAAGTTAACTTGGCTAGTCCCGCAGATCTGGTGTACTGATGTTCAAAGAAGACAAACATAAAAGAGGCAATGATCTTATCTTCTATTTTTCATTAGGTTATAAAGATTAAATAATATGTTGGAATGGCATTATGTTTTTTAAAACAAAATAATCGAAATCTTGTCCAAACCAAATGTCGACATTTTTATTATGAAATGGTCAGTGGTGTAAAGTGGGTTTTTGCCGCCCGGAAATTCGACGCCCCACCCCTCCGCTATTTTAAATATTACTTTAAAGTTTAAATGTTTTATTCAATGGACCTAATGTACATCGTTCAACTTAACTTATCGAAACTTAATATAAACTACCACTCTTTCGGAAGGAACATACATCTATGAGAAGAAATGACGAATGAAACACAGGAAGTTTATCTTTTAAAATGTCAGAATGTTAACAAGGCATAACTTTACTAACTTAACACTAGGTACATACAACAATAAATAATAACAATGAATGTACAATTGGATTTGAAATTATACATAGTGCTCAACACTTAGCAACCTTTACAGCTAGGTATTCCAAAAAGTATACTTAGGTATAGTTATACCAAATACTATAGAAAACCTACGGTACAATACGTGCAGCTCCACTCAAAACTTGTGGCATGAGTTGTTGAATTTAGTTTACAGCCTTGTCATGTCATAATAGTCGCGCGGTTAACATTGCTTGTATTATTTATTTACGTATTACGTAAATAATTAATAGAACATGCCTGCAAAACCTAGTTTTTCACGTGGTTCAATTTGTGCTGTTTATAGTTGAAACAATTGTAAACAACTAAAAGACCCAAAATCATTCTTTAGAATGCTCAAAGTTTTGGAGAGGTTAGTTGTATGAAATTTTGTTAAACAAATGTGATATAGTAGGCTTGTAATATTTCGTTTGTTGTACTTATCAATAAATTTCCTTTTAGATTGAAGCAATAAATTGTGGCTTGTAAAAAAACTGACATGGATAATTTGATGAAAATCAAAGATGCTGCTTATTTTTCCAACAATTATGTTTGTTTAGATCATTTTGATGAAGAATGTTTTCGAAATAAAGATTTATATAGCCAGAAGTATATTGTCAATATTTAGATGGTATAATATTTATATAATGAATGTGTTTTTTCCATACTAATATGTGCAGATGTACCTATAAAAAGTACCATTTTTTAGGTTAATGCTAGGTTGAGTACCAACCTTGAAGTTGTATAATAAGAAAAATTTAATAAGTAAAGAGAACATGTCTACGTTAAACAAGACTGTTCAATAAGGTATAACTTTCTGTCTTACATACCCAAATTTTAACATTTCCATTATTATTTTTGTAAGGATTTAGTAAGAAATTACATAGTAAGTGTGCCTTTTTTGTTGCAGTTCTAAACAGATTGAACTCGGTAGATCCGATATTGGAGACCCAAGAACAACATGAAAACAATATTTACGGATTTTATCGCTTTTAATTACTTTAATTTATTTTTATTATTATCCCGACGTTTCGGGTGCTTTACAGCACCCATGGTCACGGGGGGGACTGAGATGTTTGACGTCCCAATGTCATAGTTAGTCCGGCTACCTTCAGTTTTTTTAATATTAATTTTTGGTCCGATTTACGCAAAACGAGCTTATAGTATCATGAAGTCTTGCAGTGGTATGCTTGGGTTTGAGTTTAATTTTCTTAATTATAGGATCCCAAGCAGATGGTAGCACCCAACCATCTTCTCTATTAAATTTGGATGTTTTTTAATTTCAATAGCCTCGCGTATCATCCTTGGTTGGTAATCGATGTACTTTTGCGAGAATTTGTGGTTTATCAAATCTAATGTAATGGTGGGGACGATCTTGAACATGTTCGCAGACTGCAGACTTCCCGGAGCGTCGGTGCTTCACATCAGCTATATGTTCCTTCACGCGGGTTTTTATAGATCTCTTTGTTTGACCTATGTAAGAGAGACCACATTCACAATCTAGCTTGTACACACCTGCATCTTGTAGAGGAATATTACATTTGATGGATGGTAAAAATTGACTAATCTTCTTCAGCGGCTTGTAGTATGTCTTAATGGACGCTCGCTTCAAGATGTAGCCAATCTTGTCCGTGACTCCTCTGACATATGGTAGTAGAGCAGGCGCGCGCTCGACTGTGGCCGGCTTCACTCGTTCACTGTGACATAGGCGCGGGACTCGAAGCTTGTTGTCTTGCAATACTTGCTTGACGTGCTGAATCTCCGCGGCCAGATGTTTTCTGTCACAGATCCCTCTCAACTCAAGACAAGAACTCACAAGTGAGTGAGATAAAAGACCTACATCTCGCTAACAATGAAACTATGGTCAGTTTTGATGTTCAGTCACTATTTACATGCCTACCTATTGTGGACTGCATCTCAATTGTAACTAGGAAGCTAGAAGAAAATAACATGCCTCAAGAATATGCAATACTACTTGAACATTGCCTCACATCTGGCTATCTATTGTGGAAGGAGGAGTTCTTCAAGCAAGTAGATGGTGTGGCGATGGGCTCACCTGTGTCTCCCATAGTCGGTGACATATTCATGGAGGACTTTGAGGAGAAAGCCCTTCTTACTGCTCCTGTAAATCCAAGGTTCTACAAGCGGTACGTAGACGACACTTTCACAATTTTAACATCTGACAAAGTAACTGCATTTTTAGACCACCTTAACTCCATAAACTCTAAAATACAATTCACAATGGAGTTAGAGACAAATAATTCTTTAGCCTTCCTAGATGTTTTAGTCATCCGAAATCCTGATAACACTATTGGTCACACTGTGTATAGGAAAAAGACCCATACCAACCGATATCTAAATGGTGAATCTCACCATCATCCTTCACAGTTAGCTACCGTGGGTAAATCTTTGTTTCAGAGAGCACGAGGGATCTGTGACAGAAAACATCTGGCCGCGGAGCTTCAGCACGTCAAGCAAGTATTGCAAGACAACAAGCTTCGAGTCCCGCGCCTACGTCACAGTGAACGAGTGAAGCCGGCCACAGTCGAGCGCGCGCCTGCTCTACTACCATATGTCAGAGGAGTCACGGACAAGATTGGCTACATCTTGAAGCGAGCGTCCATTAAGACATACTACAAGCCGCTGAAGAAGATTAGTCAATTTTTACCATCCATCAAATGTAATATTCCTCTACAAGATGCAGGTGCGTACAAGCTAGATTGTGAATGTGGTCTCTCTTACATAGGTCAAACAAAGAGATCTATAAAAACCCGCGTGAAGGAACATATAGCTGATGTGAAGCACCGACGCTCCGGGAAGTCTGCAGTCTGCGAACATGTTCAAGATCGTCCCCACCATTACATTAGATTTGATAAACCACAAATTCTCGCAAAAGAACACCGATTCCTACCAAGGATGATACGCGAGGCTATTTAAATTAAAAACATCCAAATTTCAATAGAGAAGATGGTTGGGTGCTACCATCTGTTTGGGATCCTATAATTAACAAAATTAAACCCAAACCCAAGCATACCACTGCAAGACTTCATGATACTATAAGCTCGTTTTGCGTAAATCGGACCAAAAATTAATATTAAAAAAACTGAAGGTAGCCGGACTAACTATGACATTGGGACGTCAAACATCTTAGTCCCCCCCGTGACCATGGGTGCTGTAAAGCACCCGAAACGTCGGGATAATAATAAAAATAAATTAAAGTAATTAAACGCGATCTAAATAATAGTTTTATTCAATGTGTAGTGTTCGCGTAAATTTAAGAAATCATTATGAAAACAATACCTAATATTGCAAATTTGCAGACAGAAATGCTAAATTTACATCTTGTTATAGATAATTATAAGAAAACACTAATTTAATACCTCTAGTTTATTATCAAAATATAAGAAAAAATGTAAAAGTTTAAGCTCTAGCTGCGTGTAAAAATAAGTGAATTTCTTTTGCAAAGAGAGCAAATCGAGCAAAAGCACAAGTGTTACTGTCTCAAAAACAAAGTTTTAACCAAGCACATTATCCTGTTAGTATTTCTGAAAAGAATTCAGAATAGGTACTATGTTTTAGGTTGGGTATATAGTTCACTGTCACATGATAAAGATGTAGCAGCCAGATTAATCAAACCTAAACGGGAATAAATAATATATACTCCGCTGCTACCATAACGCGGAAGGCGAGAATAAATAAAAAAACATTTTATTTCCTAATTATTCTTGGCTACTGAGATACTGCGGACTGTATATAGATAATTTGACGTTCTTATAAAGAAACAAGAAGCAGCCGCAAATATCATTCAGCGCCACACCGACTTCACACGCCGCTACATCACCCCCCTGCTCAAGTCGGGGTCACCACTGTAATAGTGGAGACGAACTGTCCACTATTAACAGACTCCGAGTGGTTTTCTTTAAGGTGGAGAAATGAAACTACTGTTTATGTTTATGAATGTACTGTCGAATGGGATTCGGAATGTTGATAGCGTGATTTAAGCTTCGATGTATTTCGCTTGTGGCGCGACGACAGCGCCGCTACAAAGGCAAAAAATTTGTATGTAGCCTAGATAATGATTATAGCTTTGAAAATAGACAAATAGAATTTTCAAGAGAGTTTCAGACATTATCAACAAAATTTTTAAAGAAAATATAGACAATTAGGTACCTACTTAAAAAATTCTGTAAACAATGTTAAAGGTAGATTAATTTTAAATGTATATGGACAAATAAATATTTCTAAATGCGATGAATGTATAAGATTATGTTTAGGCAAGTGTTTCAACATTCTGCTAAAAGCATACGTAAATAAGTTTAATGAGTCGCGCAGTAGATTGAAGTCTAGAAACTTGAAAATTAAAGAAAATTTCACATTCCCAATGTATTTAGTTTTATTTTAAAACCCCCAAGAAATTTTCAGATACTATAATCTACGTTTTGTTTCTAGTACAGTGTAAAATTGTACAAAATTTTCAAATTCTGTTGAAAAACTAATAAACAGTTTTGAATAGTTCATAAATTTTCCCCAACTCGTGCCACTAGATGGCGCTTTTTGACAGTTGCCATTTCAATGTACGGAAACTGTCGGGAGCTGCACGTAATCTACAGACTGCTCCCAGCCATTCTCCCGCAAGATGGCGCTGAAGTCAACATTTTTAGTTAATTTGGATTTTTGTGTAATTGGAAAATTATTAAGTCGTTAGAGTAGACTTTGCCGTTATTGGATATTACATTTTATTGGAATGGGTCATATCACTGCCTCAAAATCCACCCAATTCGACACAAATTTTGATTATAACATCTATCATTGAATATAGTGTCGTTTACACACGCAGACGTATCCCTACGTTTACGAAGTTAGAACACTAGATTGCGTGTATGTAAAAAAAACAAGTTTTTAATTTTTCTTTGTGTAGATTGAATAGGCAGAACTACAAAACGATTATTATAAAAATAAAAGATATATTTGTTGGCGTAAACTATTTATTTGATTTATAACTTTTGAAATAAATTATACCAACATTGATTACAATATAACGCAGTTTTATTTTATTACATTACATATGTATATAAGTCATGAGACTTACTGCACTAGTTGGAGTGACGACCGGCTTTTCATGCAGGTAGTCGCTGGATGCAGGTGGTTCGGGACCGTACTTTGTGGCATTCCTTGGGCTTATGTTCAGCAGTGGACTTGTGAAGGGCTGCAAGATGACGATGACGATTATTATTATTTTATTTGATTGAATAACTGAGTACTCGCTGTCGCTTGTTGGGTCTTTCGCGCTCGGGAAAACTCGGTGCCGCCGCTGTGTCGGCCAGCCGGGCGCCGAGTGATTGTCGCTTTGGCAGTATTCGACTTTATCTCACATCGTCTCTTACGCAATCTCACGGTTTCGTTCGGTACATAACATTACGGGCGTTGTTTGGAGTAATTTTTTTTAAATTTCCAATTGGAAAAATTGTGGCGCTGGCTGTGCTCTTTCGTATGCAGCCCGAGGCCATGGCCCTCTACCCTTCCCCCTCCCACGCTACGCCACTGGAAACGGTCAAGTTATTATCATATTTTTTCACGAAATATGGCTCATTGTTAGTCTATACATCGTATACAAGTCTGTTTTATGATTAAATAGTATAAATAAAAATTCCACTCTCATCCTATGTGGTACAACGAGGGAGTTGGATTTTATACAACACAGAACTTATCTTAAAGAGATAAAGAGATGCCTTTTCATTCGGTGAATTTTCATTGTGGGACTTTTTGTGGAACAGCTTCTTGGGAAATAAATTTCCAAAATTATGTCTTCTGCAGAAAATTAATTGTAGATTTATGTCAGATTTGGAAGTATTACACGAAGATCTTCTGGTGACGTTAGCGGAGTTTAAGGCTAAACAACAGGACACTGAATATATATATATATATATATATATATATATATATATATATATATATATATATATATATATATATATATATATATATATATATCAATAATATTATCAAACTCAGCATAAACTATACAATTATTTGTTTGTATTAGTGAGGATTCAAATCGTACTCCTAATGTTACACTACCATGCTTTATAAGATTCCAATGAGTTGATGAGTTAGTTGATAAATCGGGAGTTAAGTCAAATGCTAATAGACCTTTTAGATAGTAACCTTTAGTATACTGTTCACAAGAGATTCCATTTCCTTCATTAAGAAAGTGAATACCAGTTCCCGAGAATAGAGTGTGATATGCTGATGTAAATATACTATTATTAAAAGATGGTTGCAAATCTTTTAAAGGTATTTGTTGACCATCAATATATAATCCCCTCCCAAATAGGCCCTAATCCCCCCCTTAACATGGTAGCGGAATTAAGTGATGATCTACCCCAGGAGGGTACCAGCACCCCTGGAGAATCCCTCGCCGAGCATCCACGACCTAGTTACTCCACTCCTGAGCGTAGGTGCTCAGGCTGCCCCTCGTATTCTTGACGGCAAAATTCCGCTCAAGACAATAACTACTCGGGGCAAGCTGAGCAACATTCGAATGTACAACAGTGGACTTTTATTGGCTGTATTGAAATGATAATGGATGTCAACTGCACAAGAGATACATATAATAGACTAGCGTCCCAGTGTTGTTCATAAATAACGCGTAGAAAAAGTATTTGTATTGCCTCAAAAAAGTTTTTTTAAAATTATATTTTGACAAATAAGTTTCTCTTTTAATCCGACTCACCTTTTCGGTACAAATATATTTGGTGCTTACAATTTATGAATTTTGATAGTTTTGTTAGTTTGATAAAGAAAATGCCTGAGCTATTTCGCTCAAGACAATAATGCTCGGGGCGAGATGAGCAACAAGACCAAGGCGACCCCTGCCACGCTATCAGTGAATTTCTGCAATATCAGGGGAATTCATTCTAATCTAAATGCCGTCCACTCCCATCTCGAGACGGCGAAGCTGGCTCTGCTCTTTCTGACCGAGACGCAGGTGTCCTTCCCGGCTGACGCTTCGTATCTCTCCTACCCGGGGTACAAACTGGAACATTCCTTTGTGCCTCGGGCTGGAGTTTGCGTATACGTCAGAGAGGACATCTGTTCTCGACGCCTGGGCAGTCTTGAACGTTCGAACCTGTCCATCCTTTGGCTACGCGTAGACAGCGACGACCATTCGCTGTCTACGGGTGCCTCTACAGGTCCTATAGCGGTAATGCCGAAACAGACTGACACTTCGACCACGTCCAAATGACTACAGATTCGTTGCTACAGCAGATCCCCTCCGCAAAGATCGTGATCCTCGGCGATTTTAACACCCACCACGCCGAATAGCTTGGTTCATGTTCAACCGATCATACGGGGAGACCTGTTCATGATTTAACCTTGGCATATGGTCGGACACAACTGGTTACTTCGCCTACGCGGATTCCAGATGTGGAGGATCATGTAACTTCCCTGTTGGACCTTCTGCTGACCTCTCATTCGGACGGATATAAGATTTCCGTCGACACCCCTTTAGCCCTTTCGGACCATTGTCTTGTCCGGAGTGTGGTGTCACGCTGATTTTTGCGCGGTTGCATTCTGCAGACTGCCGCCGTGTTAGGCACTAGGTCAGCTGATTGGGATGGGATGGCTCCTCCCTTGCGGTTTGCTCCCCCTTCTTCGCTGACTCGGGAAACATCCTTTCTCTGTGGTGCCCATCGGAGACAAATCTGTCATGGTTGGTCGCTCTTGTAAAATAGCATCATGCTATAAGCAGGAGTGCTACCATGCCTGGGCTGACGCTTCAAGGTCCCGGGATATAAACACCAGCGCTCTAGAAAGGAAGTATAATTCCACTTCCAGATCCTTCAAAAAAGACATGGCCAAGGCAAAGCCAGAGTACATGGGCAGAATTGGCGAGAAACTAGTTCGCCTTCCTTCTGGAACCCGTGCATTCTGGTCTCTCGCCAAGGCTGTCCAGGGGAATTTCTCTCAGCCATCTCTTCCATCTCTGCATAGGGAGGACGACTAACTGGCCCATGCCGCAAAGGAGAAAGCTGATCTGCTTGGCTCTTTCTTTGCGTCCGCTAAGCACTACTCTCCCTGGACATCCACAAGTCGAGTGGGCCTGACGGTAACCCCCCAATTGTGCTGAGGACGTGTGCTCCAGAGTTGGCACCGGTCTCAACGCGCCTTTTCCGGTACTCCTACTCCCTAGGCGTACTCCCAAAATCATGAAAGACGGCTTTCGTCCACCCGATCCCTAAAAAAGGCGACCGCTCAAACCCGTCCAACTACAGGCCCATCGCCATCACCTCCTTGTTCTCCAAAACAATCGAGTCTATTGTAAACTGTCAGGTCATGAGGTACCTTGAGGATCACCAGCTGATTAGTGATCGCCAATACGGTTTTCGTCGAGGAACGACTCTTTCGAAGCTCTCTTCCTATGGGCTTCCCGAGAAATTGTGCAATTGGATCACCAGCTTTCTTGCAGATCGGAGCATCAAGGTCGTTGTAGACAGTGCAAGCTCCGATTACAAGCCTATTAATGCTAGTGTTCCAGAAGGCTGCATGCTTTCACCAACGCTGTTTCTTCTGCATATCAATGATATGTTGCAAACCGGCAATTTTGTTTGCATTTTAACAATTTAGTTGCATTGCTATGCAGATGACATCACTGGTGATGCTCTGTACACCGACCGCTAATACCTTCTAATATTTCTCGGGAAAACGTCTCCGAGTACCGGGACAAGGTTGTGTCTGAAGTCGAGTCTTTGCTGAACAATGTTTCGGATTGGGGGCGACTAAATCTAGTCTAGTTTAACCCTCAGAAGACACAAATTTGCGCGTTAACCGCTAAAAAGTTGCCTCACCCAGTATCGGAATCCTCGGCGTCGACATATCGATTGACGTGCAGTTTCGTGTTCACTTGAAAGAGAAGGCCAAGTTCAAAAAGCTTGGCGTGCTCAGCAGAGCGGGACAGTATTTCATGCCTGCACACCACCTGCAACTTTACGAGGCGCAGGTTTGGTCGCACATGAAATACTGTTCCCTACTCCAGAGTTGCACTGGGGAGCCCCAGCCCAGGCTGGGGTTCCCCAGTGCCAGTTCCTTCCACTTGACCGCATCCAGCGCAGAGCGGCTCGAATCGTCGACGACCGAGTGCTTTCCGATCGGCTCGATTCACTGGCGCTGCGAAGAGATGTTGCATCTCTTTGCGTATTTTATCGCATCTATCACGGGGAGTACTCTGAGGAATTGTTCGGATTAATCCCAGCCGCAGCAAGCAAGCACCAGCAAATTTCATGAACGCACTACGCGGCAAACCACCCGATACCATCCACACCATCTGGATGCTTGGCGGTCCACCACAGTACGTTTCAAAAGGAGTTTTCTGCCGCGTACGACCTCTCTGTGGAATAGTTTACCACCGGCGATTTTTCCGGACCGATACGACCTGGGGACCTTCAAGAAAAGAGCTTACTCCTTTCTAAAGGGCCGGCAACGCACCTGCAATTCCCCTGGTGTTGCGGATATTCATGGGCGGCGGTAGTCACTTAACATCAGGTGAACCGTATGTTCGTGTGCCGCCTCTTATAAAAAAAATGTATAAGCTGGAAGAATTAATACCATAGTTTTCAAAGTTAAATGGATTTTTAGTAAGGGAACCATTAAATGCAGAATTGTTCAGAAATCCAAAAATACATCTTTTGGGTACCCGTCCTAAAGAATATATTATCGAGAATTTTTCCCTGAACACTCGATGAAATTGTTAAAACTTTTAACTTCACCCCCACCCACTGGACGATATGGGATAGTTCCTATACCGCTACTATTCGTTCATTGTACTACTTACTAGAACTAAAAACGAAGCCTTGGAGACCAATATAATATGTTTGAGTATCTATTCAAGCTTACTAAAACATTAACATCAATAATAGGAAATATAATTTTTTTTCTTTGCAGCTCATTAACTCAGTGTTGTATAAAATCCACAAAATTAATTTACAAATCATGTGGAAAGTCACTGATGACTGTTTCATAATTTGTTATTCATTTTACTGACGAAAATAATAAATACAAACTAACCACAACAGTGCGCAAAATTTAATTATGATGACGTAAATATTTTGATAAAGCATTGAGTTGAAATGATATGAATACCCTGTCCATCGCTACGGTTACTTTGACAACGCTACGTAATCATCTCTCGAATCGCTTTTATATTCCTATATGGATATTTCATTTTACATATTGCATCAATACTTTGAATTTCCGTTTTGAGTGTTCTCGTGTGTACAATGACATTTTTTTTATGTAAGCCGGATGCTCGTTTGTGCCCTATTCTATAAAAAAAATCTCATACACTAATGCACTAATTAATATTCGTATTTTATTCACAATTGCATCAAATGTTACGTTTCATTCTATTACTTTATGTATTTTAAGGTTATACATAAATGCATTTTGTCTTATTATATTCTACCGTTGAAATAGTTGTTTTGCTGATGTTGTAAGAAAATTTAATATTACTTATATGTTTTTTCTTCATCAAAACCTTATGGAAATGTCGATGTAGAGGATAGCATTTTTTTTTTTCAAAAAATTATGGAGATGTTATTTTACTTATGCTTTTGCATTCAACTTGTAAATGATAAATAAATAAAAAGTAAGCGATACACATTTACAAAATCGTTTGAGCGGTTTCGGTGATTAACGTGAACGAACATCGTGACATGGGATATTTATATATTAAGTTTGTAGGTAAGGTCAATCACAAAGTCTGATTGGCGGAGACAATGCCCATAAGTTTTCTGATTTAAGTATTTTTTATTTAAACATAGTTAACCGGTCTAATCTAAACTAATCCCGTCACCACTAATCCCAGCACCACTACTCCCAAGACCACTACTCTATAAAAGACACACCATCGACGATAGTACCACACGTATTTTATGTTAACTATCTTAGACTTGATACTTTTTCGCCGTAAAGAAATTAGATTTTTATTCCTGCTTTAACGTGCGTTTATGCAATATTTTTGTTGCATTTCCCTAAAGTTAACACTATAGTTCAATACGTGCTCGTCGGTTAAGGGTACTCTTAATTTGGCCCATTTTCAATATATCGCCATTTTGGTCGATAAACTAGCTAGGACGTCCCTTTCCGACTCTACCGTTCACTTCTGCAAAATAAATTTTCTTTGTAACTCATTCCTCATTAATTATTTCTACATGACCAAACCACCGAAGCATTCTTTTCTTAATCCTCGTCACAACATCATCTTGCATACCTCAACCTCTTCTCTTATCACACAATTTCTCACCCTGTCACTCAATTCAACCCTAACATACTCCTTAACGACCGCATTTCTACTGCTTTCATTTTAATTTCATGCTTCTACTGCCACACCTAACCCAACCTTCACTACCATACGTTAAATTAGGGCGACTAACACAGCGTTGTGAATTGAAATACGTGCCTTTTTTGACACATTCTGACTTTCCACAATAGAGCCCCATTTACTCTACTTGATGCATTAACTCGTCGTCCTATATCCTTATCATATCTCCCATCCCTGCTAAATACGTATCCCAAATATAACTCATCTACTTGCTCGACCAACTCCCCTTCTATTCTTATTTCACACATCGTTTTACTTTCTTTTCTTTCAAAAACCATAACTTTCGTCTTAATTGCGCTCACTTTCATTTCCTTTTCTTTTAATGACCTGTTCATTAATGTAACCATCATTTGCAACTGAAATGGAAAATATCCGTTGACCACATAATACTATGGTCTCGACAGATCAATGAATAATTGGCGTTTGACGATATGAACGGCTAAACGCACGGCTACCTCATGCTATGATTTTTTTTTAATATAAGAGGGGGCAAACGAGCATGCGAATCATTTGATGGTAAGTTTCTACCGCCGTCTGTGAACAACTAACATAGTTCTCTGATGCTTCTCTGGGAATGTTAGTTCAGCATATCAGGCCATTTCTCCTGGAAAAGGTTTTCGAAATCTCTTCCTTCCTTTTCTTTCTTCAATCGAAATGTCCAAGTCCTTACATTTTTTGTTGCGTAGAAAATAGTTTATTCCACTATTTGAATACGTTGCTTTTAAAGAAAAATTTTAAGGCTTTGATTTTTTCTCACTCTTCCACTGATAGTCCAGATGTTGTACTTTTGTGTCTGATTAACTTCTTTTTAGACTTCACACTGTAACGCTCCCCCCTCTCTCTCTATATATAAATATATTATATATAATTAATTTACCCCTTTTCAATAACATTATATATTTGTGACCAGAATAAATAAAATATGTTTTGATCTTTCTAAATGATCTTTAAAAAGGTATAATAATAGGCCGTTTTTTTTTTGACGTGATCGTCTTGGTTAGGACCCTTATTTACGTTGTGTTTGTTTAGTAACTTAGTTCTTTTAGGTGTCTTTTGGAAGAATGAATATTCACTAGAGCAATTGAAAGCTGTTGGTAGTGCCTTATAAGCAAAGTGAACCCCGTTCACGAAGACTGGGCTTCAGAAAGGTTAAGAATATAAAACGTCCCTATTCCACTTGTATCAGGTTTACATTTTTATTTTGTTATTATTTATACCTTCCCGCTTAGAAAAGGCTCACAATATATTTATACGAAATACCCCAAGGGCTTCGCTCTCCTATATTCATTTAAAAAAAATGTAGGGGAGGCACACGGCTCCACACACGCCGTGCGCGGTGAGCACCAACCATTTTGATGCACTCCCCCCGAAGGTAACGCTAATTCGGGAACTGGACCGTAATCCACAGCAAAATAACTGGCGAATCAGTAAATGAGGCTTGGCCGCTTGTTAGTGCGTAAGCACAAACATCGACCGAAGTCGCGTATGTCAATGCGTGTAAACGCCATACAGAATACGAACGAATCCAGCCACAGTGAATGTACGTCACACAGTTTAGGCAAATAGGCACACTGGCCGTAAACCTTCCATGAGCGCCAACACCTGCCAGACCGCCGCTCCTGCAGACGTGATATAAGTGCTGATCATGCAATTGGTGGCATCACCACCAATTGCATGATCAGCATGGCTACTAGCCGCAAAGCGTGTCATGAGTCTACCGCTCACCTCAAGGGAATGGGGTCCCACGTTGTGCGGCTTTCGGCCGCAGCCTTGAGAGTCTCCTCAGATCCTCCCGCCAGCTACCACCTGCATAAGGTCAACACATATGCTCCACCAACCAATACAGCGCCAGATATAGCCAAAAGGCAGTTATAAGATGTTAGTAATAATTTGCCATCAGAAAGGTTTTGTATCACTGACGTTGAGTAAATGCATTTTCGATCATGTTTGTCTCACCCACCAACAAGTTGCCTTCAATCATTCAAAGGTGGGAAAGTTATAGAGATATATTATTATGTTGTTATATAAAACATCATGGAGGACCCGATTTGGGCAAAGCTACTTAGGTGCGAATCAAATCAAGACGTAGAGAGCGCCATTGAGAATAGCGTCCCACCAAACAACCATCGCAGAGACGCAATGCTGCAGAACGCAACAAGCATCAATACGACTATCGTCGGGCTTACACTATCCCAAGGTCCCCCATACATTCCAGCAGACATCACCACCCGCATCCCTCCATCGATCAGAACCACAAGAGAGCGTTGAATCAGGCGCAGCACACCCGCAGATCCATCACAAGACGCAATACCGCAAGTAGTAGTAAGCATCAATGCAACTATCCATAAAAACTGCACGAACGTATCATAGTAGGACGCTACTAACACGCGAGTGGACATAACTCCACGTATCATAGCGTTAATGTACTAAGACATGAAGTTCAGTATGTTTGTTACACTTAAAGGTGCTACCAAACACACTCACCCCAATTCGAACGATAGACGACGCATCGCTATGCGCTACGACGCCGCCAACAAACGGTATGGGTGTGCGATGTCCACGGGAAAGCCGTATTGCTACAACAAACCCGCTTACCACCGGCACTAAGATAATATATCTAGGACACATCGGTTAGCGAGTCCAAGTTTGCTTTGGACCAATTGCTCGTGAAGCAGCATTCACGCCACCATAATAATCCTTTTCAAGTCCCTAATAAGGACTAGTCATTTTGCTACAGTACTAAGAGCAGTCGGTCACCCAACCACCCCATATAACGCTTATGCATCAAGGAGACCTTCAATAATAATGCTTTTGTATCATAGACCTTACTTTCATAAGTCATTATTATTACTTCAACCGACGACCCCACTATTGTAATTCAAATTCATCATGGAGACCTTCTATAGTATTGCTTTTGTATCATTGATTTTATTATCATAAGTCCCTAATATAGGACTAGTCATTGTGCTACAGTACTTCAAGCACCTCATATATATGTACAACTGCAGATATGTATCTCCGGCAGCTCCTCCATACAAGACATCTATACAAGACATCTATACATGAACACCTTTCATAACTTAGAAAAATTTTCTTTTATACATGAACTCCTTCCAAGACTTAGACAATTTTTAACAAATTTTCTAAATATCTTATAAATGTTATTTATCTTTATTTTTATAATATTGATACGAGCTTGAGGTTCGTGACAATAAAAACTGCCGAGTGAATTGCCAAAATTTACACTTTTATTACCGAACACCAATTAAAACTTAAAAGACACTAATAATTAATGATAAAGTGAATCACTGATTCACTTTATTTCGCTCCGAAGCTTCGCTTGTCTCGTCAAATTCAATACTGCCCCGATCGCGTATTGCAGAGCCTTTAAATACACCTTTTTCACCGAAACATCCAGAATATTCCAGAATATTCAAGTTAATACGCGCGCCAACCGACTAGGCGCCGAAAGTTAGAGTTCGATACTAGATGCCGCTGTTGGTTGAAAGATTAGTCATGTCATTTTCTGGAAAGCTCTCCTCGCTCTGTTACCCGACACTAGATGGCGCTAGTGCCAGACGTCAACTTAGGCGCGCAACACTGCCCCCTCCTAAGACATGCTAGTCCCGAGCATTATCGGCCCCATAATAACGCGCCAGGCGATCCACATGGACGATCTTAGGAGTCCCTCTTGCGCCTTTCTGTATCCGGTAGGTTACATCGTTGATCCTGATCACAATCCGGTACGGGCCGTCCCATTTAGCTTGAAGCTTAGGAGATTTCCCTTTGTTGCGGATTGGATTGTGCAACTACACTAGCGAACCTTCGTCGAACCCTTTGTTGTTCATTTTGCGGTCATACCGGGTTTTCATCTTTTCGGACATTTGCTGGCCCGATTGTCTGACGTGCTCATAAATGTAGTTTATTTTATTCCCAAGCTCGGTTATACTGCGTGGGGCATCAGGTGGTATCCCGGTGATCAGGTCTGTAGGTGGCCGTAATTCTCTTCTAAAGTTTGCGAATGCTGGTGTCACTGATGTACTTTCATGAACAGCGCTTCGATATGACAACAAAAACGGTTGTATGTGCTTGTCCCAATCTCGTTGCCGATTGTCTACAACTTTTGCTAAGTACCTCTTCAATGTCTGATTAAATCGTTCGACCATTCCATCAGATTGCGGGTGATAAGAAGTCGTTCTTGTTTTATGAGTACCCAAAACTCGGCAAGTTTCCTGGAATATTTGAGACTCAAAATTCCTTCCTTGATCGCTGTGAATCTCTAAAGGTACTCCAAAACGACGGAAGACTTCATGAACTAGTTAATCTGCAACTGTTGAAGCTTCTTGATTTGGAATGGCAAAGACTTCTGGCCACTTAGTGAAGTAATAGATCACAACCATGAAATAGTTGTTACCGTTTTCACCAACATTGTACAACTTCAATGCACCTCTACTACGAGTCTGAGGTCCCTTTACAGCCGCACAACTTGTACATTTGCGACACCAGTCCTTGACATCGTTTCGACAGTGGACCCAGTAAAACCGTTCTCGGATCTTCAGTAGAGTTCGTTTATCTCCCAGATGGCCTCCTGAACAATCATTATGGTACAGCTGTAGAACATCCGGTACTTTAGCTTTAGGGACAACCATTTGCAAATGACAGCTGTCTCCCCGAACATTTTCCCATTTACGGCACAGAACTCCATCCTGAAGCAGCAAGCTGTCCCATTGGGCCCAATAGCTTTTATATATATATAATAGGTCGAACTCATTGCTGAGACGTCGCTCCACTTGGGCTTGGGAGCACTGGCTTTCATCCATTGCAGAATCGGCTTGATGTCCGGATCTTCCGGCTGTGCACGTTGTAAGCTGTCCTTCCACTCGTTGCTGAGGTGGTCTGTCCTGAGCATCCTCACGGATACCACTTCCTTACTCTCTTGCCTAGTACAATGTTTGCAATCTTCAGGACAAGGTCTTCTTGACAATGCATCTGCGTTGCCATGAGATTTCCCGCTGCGATGTTCGATCTCAAAGTCGTATTCCTGCAGTAGTTAGTAGTAGTACCTCGCAACTTGTCCTTCTGGATTTTTAAACTGCAATAGCCATTTTAGTGCAGCATGGTCAGTTCGTAAGTGAAATTTCCGCCCCAGAAGATATTTGCTAAAATGCTGCAACGACTTTACCACAGCTAGCAATTCAAGTCTTGTGACACAATAGTTCCTTTCCGGTTTTGACAACGACTTGCTGAAGTCACGACCTCTTGGTCACCATTCCGTTGAGACAACACACCGCCAAGTCCTATATCACTTGCGTCTGTGTCAGCTATAAATTCTTTGCTTGCATCAGGGTATCCCAAAATAGGTGTTTTGCACAGACGGTCCTTGAGCTCCTGGAATGCGATATTGCAACTTTCATCCCAGCAGAAATGTCGCTTCTCCTCGGTTAGCTTATGCAGAGGTTTGGCTATATCTGCAAAGTTCTTCACAAATCGCCGGTAATAGGAGCACAAACCCAAAAAGGCTTGTCTCCCATCTCATATTAAAATGAAAACTATTTCGGATATTACTTCCATGTCATCCCCGCATACTGATTCTTTCTTTTTTTCTGCTGTCACTGAGAAGGATATTTTAAAAGTATTACAAAAACTTAAATCAAAGGCAGTAGGTCGTGACAACATAGGAAGAACCGTGATATCATATGTTTCAGATCATATTGTACCAATTTTAACCTCCATTATAAACCGTTCACTGCTTACTGCTTTACTCAATCACTTCCGGCCTATATCGATTTTGCCGTTTTTGTCAAAAGTCTTAGAAGCTGTAGCGCTCAAACAGATACAAACTCACTTAACCAAAAGCAACTTACTGAATCAACACCAATCAGGATTTCGACCTGGACATAGCACCACAACGGCGCTTTTAAAAATAACAGAGGATGTGCGTGATGGCATGGAGTTTGGAAAGTTGACGGTGTTAGTTTTAATAGATTTTTCTAACGCCTTTAATACCGTTGACCATGATATTCACATCGCCATCTTGTTTTACATAGGTTTTTCCTTATCAGCACGGAATTGGGTCTCCTCCTATCTTCGTGGTCGCCAGCAGGCGATTCGTGTCGATGGTATGGTGTCCGATTGGGGTGAATTAACCACTGGTGTTCCGCAAGGTGGAATTCTCTCTACTTTACTTTTTTCTATATTTATTAACATGATGACTTGTAATTTTCGTTCTTCCTACCATATGTACGCAGACGACTTACAACTCTATGCTCATGCCGATGCTACTTCCATAAATAATGCTGTAACCGTGACCCAACTAACTGGATTCTTAATTGGTCAAGAAGGTATGGGGTTGCTGTTAATCCAACCAAATGCCAAGCTATAGTCTTAGGCAGTGCACGTCAATTAGGTAAACTTAATCACACATTTTTTTCTCTTTATTTTTTTTCTCTTTATTAGGTTCACCAACAATTGATAACACTAACACATCAAATTAATACAATTACTTAAAACACACATCGATCGATCCTCTGATTTATAATGGCGAGGTAATTCCTTACAGCTCCCATGTTAGGGACTTGGGATTAAACTTGGATTGTTCACTTACTTGGCGCAGTCATGTTGAGGAAGTTAGCCGTAAAGTTTGTACTACTTTGAGAAAATTATACAGATATAAAAATATCTTACCGCCTTGTACGAAGAAACTTCTAATTCAAGCGCTAATTCTTCCTATGTTTGACTATGCTGTTGTGTGTTACTTAGATGCACACAAATACTTGATCAATAAATTGGATCGGCTTCTCAACAACTGTATCCGTTTCATTTACGGTCTTCGAAAGTATGAACACGTCTCTTTCTATCACTCTCAACTTAAATGGTTAAATATCCCACAACGCAGGAGCCTTAGAATTCTTAGCACTCTGTTCACTATTCTTAACGATCCATTGGCCCCAGAGTATTTGAAATGTAAGTTTCAATACCTGGGTTCTTCCCATGATTGCAATCTTCGCTCTCGTAACAATCTCGTGCTCCATACTCCCTCTCACCGTACTGGTTTCCTCTCAAACTCTTTCGTTGTTACAGCTGTAAGACTCTGGAATGCGCTTCCCCTAGCAATAAGAAAATCCCCCAACAAGTGGATTTTTAAAACAAAGGTAAAGGAACATTATTTGGGTTCATCTGACACACTTTTTAGGTTCAGCGTGCTAAACCACTTGACTCCTGTAAGCATGTTCAGCGTGTCATCAATTCTTGACAAGGGATAGCTGTCCTTCTTTGTAACGTCGTTTAGACGACGGTAGTCAACACAGAACCGCATGCTGCTGTCCTTCTTCTTTACCAGCACCACGGGTGAACACCATGGACTAATGAAAGTTCAATACAATCCTTCCCCCCTCCATGGTTTCCACTTCCTTTTCACGTGCTACCGGCAATTAATCGTCTTGGCCGCTGACGGATAGGCAACTCTTCACCTGTGTTTATTTTGTGTTGAACTAAGCCAGTCTTTCCTATGTCAGCATCGTTTGATGAGAATACATCGGCATACTCGAATAACAACTTCTTCGCCTTGACCAATTCATTCGGGGAGAGAACGCTGCGACAGTCTTCCAAACGTGTGGTCACTCTCGTTTGTGAATCCTTGCCCCACTGGTCCCACTCAATAGATATTGGCACCGACGTAACCAATCCACTTCCTCACAAGTACACCAGTGTGCCTTTTTCTATAATCGATTCCTGGTTACAAAGGTTCAGCACACGTACTCCTGAGATGTCAGTGGTTTTGACCAAGGTTCGAGCTACTTTCCATGGAAGGTCATTTTTTACCCTTTCCACAAGTACACAACGGTGAGCTTATCCAGGGTTCCGAGGAAGACTAACCGGCACAATCGTTTCCGATCTCGGCTTAAGAACAATCTTTTTAATGCTGTACACGTTCCCTGGTAACGCACCTTCCATAAAAAGTTCCTCCTGTCCACATTTCAAAACACCTTGCTTAACGTCGATCTCACAACAATTATTCCTCATAAAGTCTAGGCCCAGAATGCAGTCGTCCATCTCTCCAATCCGGGAGTCCGGTACGATCCGTCCCATTTAGCTTGAAGCTTAGGAGATTTCCCTTTGCTGCGGATTGGATTGTGCAACCACACTAGTGAACCTTCGTTGAACCCTTTATTGTTCATTCACCATTGAATGCGAAGTACCCGGTTGAATGTGAAGTTCATTCACATTCAACCTGGTTTTTATCTTTTCGGACATTTGCTGTATTTTTTGCAATATTCATTTGCAATATTTTCGACTTGTATTTCTATTATTTATCATATCGATAATATTGTGGTTCTCTTTAGTTTTTGACTTACATTTTAAGTCTTTAAAATATTAATTCAGCAATGTTGGTCTTTATACGTACAGTATAAAGAATATGAATTGAAATCAGATGGCTCAGTATAAATGTGATTGAACATTACTGCTCCAAATATATTAAATAAAAATATTTTACAAAATTATCTTACATTCAATATTTACAGATAGTCTTAAATATAATTATTATATCATTTTTCTTATTTTTATTTGTCTTTTGTCTTGCTCATAACTTTAATAATTTTAAATTTATTTTTCCAAAAGGCCACCCACGAGACCAATTTATATTACAATATTTATTCTAATATGTATATAAAACAAAACTATTATTTTAAATATTTAAATAAATGAATAGCATTAAAATTTCCCCTAATTTCATTTGTTTCTGGGTTTGCTAAAGAATATACATTGTTAAATAGTACGGCTGCTATTATATAAGGCCCTTCATACGCCAAATTAAACTTACTCATAACTTTGTTATCTGCATCTAATCTTCTAGATCTAGAAACTTTTACTAAATCGCCAATGTGATATTTCATTAACCTATTACGCTTATCAAATTTTGTGTTTCTAATGCGACTTGCCTCTTTTAAATTCTTTCGCACTTGTTGTCTAATTTGTTCGACATTATGTTTGCTTTTACTATTTAGTTTAAGTGGCTGCTTGAACTAATAAAAGTGATTGAGTCAATCGTACTGACCCAAGTTTATAATTCTCTCTATTTAATTTAAATTATTACAAATATCACATATGAACATTATTTGTTTTAATGAATTAATATAATAAACAACTTAAATTAATATTTTCTCAAAAATTTAACTTAAATCTTGCTCATAACTTTCGATTATATTGAGACCATTAGATGTAACGTGTTTTAATTTATTGGTAAGATCTTCTAAAATGTTACTGGATGAGTGTTTCACTTTACAACTTCAGCTTTTCTATTGTCACATTATGTATGTTATATAAAATACTTCGTCTAGGATCAGTAACATGTGAGGTGCTCGCCCCGTACACCTCTTCTTGGTTTACTTTAATTTGATATAAAATATTTCGTCTAGGATCAGTAACATGTGAGGTGCTCGCCCCGTACACCTCTTCTTGGTTTACTTTAATTTGATATAAAATATTTGGTCTAGGATCAGTAACATGTGAGGTGCTCGCCCCGTACACCTCTTCTTGGTTTACTTTAATTTGATATAAAATATTTCGTCTAGGATCATTAACATGTGAGGTGCTCGCCCCGTACACCTCTTCTTGGTTTACTTTAATTTGATATAAAATATTTCGTCTAGGATCAGTAACATGTGAGGTGCTCGCCCCGTACACCTCTTCTTGGTTTACTTTAATTTGATATAAAATATTTCGTCTAGGATCAGTGACATGTGAGGTGCTCGCCCCGTACACCTCTTCTTGGTTTACTTTAATTTGATATAAAATATTTCGTCTAGGATCAGTGACATGTGAGGTCCTCGCCCCGTACACCTCTTCTTGGTTTACTTTAATTTGGTGATGTTTCGTTTGGTTAATAAACTTTTCTTCGAGAAACTATTTTAAACTCAAAGGTTTTCACTGCATAATTGCATGCAATTGCAAATGCAAAAATTGCAATGCATGATTAATTTTTGAAGCATATTAATCTCATTTTTAGGCTTAGCCTTCACTAAGTTAGAACTTTTCTTTGTTTTATATTTATATACTTTTATCAGTTTTTAGCACAGTTATGTCCTTCACTTACACAAATGTTACTGCGTCTTCTCACTTATTTCACTTTATATTTTATTTCCTATTAACGATTATCGAAAAATCGAGTTTTCATCAGATCTCGACGTTTTGTGATCCCAGGAAGCTAATCTGACTAATTTCACGTGAACTTCCGTACGGATGTATGTATGTGTGTAATCTTTCATAAATTTTAAACGTCTTTATCGATTGAGATGCGGAGTTTTAAAGATCTCAATGTGGAATAGATTTGGTAATAATATGAACTCAGTCGGACTATTATCGGAATATTTTGAAAAACTGTTTTTTTGGTATAAATTTTAAACGGATTTATCGATCGATTTCATAAACTAATCAAGAGTTGATTAACCTCAAAAAATGACGTCGAATGCTGTTTGGAAAATAAAAATCGGTTCATTCGTTCGTGAGATATCGAAGGAGAAAAAATTCGAAAAAGAAGTTTTTTTTAACATAATTTCGAGATTTCACAATTTAATTTGGTGAAATTTGGAGCGCTTTGTATTTGAAATTAGCGGGAAGTTCCAGGGATGGCCTGCAGGGTCAACCAATTTTTTTAAAAGTATGCTTTCACTAACAGACAAATATACACATATATATGTTTAAGCGCCTATGTGCCTTTTTATTCACTCAGTTTTGCCCAATTTCGGGCACTTAAGTGCACTTCAGAAGGATCTAACTTTACCGATCCAATATAGGATTGCAGACAATGAAGTTCAGGCCAGGGGTCAATTTGCACCGTTGAATCTGCAAGCTTAGGCTCAACTCGTGCTAAGATGGAAATGTTTATATTTTGTTATTAGCTTGGTTAATCCATTGTGTATATTGTTTGTTCGTCGGTAGCAACCATAGAATACTATAATATTTGTGTATTATAGTATTCTATTTTCGCAACTGGTTGAATTACCTTTATTAATCAGAAATATACATGATTCATCAATCATGTATAACAAAATAATTAAATAATTTAGGTACTGATCATTTGTGTTTCATTTATTACAAAGTGACCATACCATTAAGGTCTATAAAATTCCACGGCCATAGGCCTCCTCCATGGATGATGTAGTTACGACCGGAGAGAGATCAGGCGTAAGACCAACGACTTTACGTGCTTTAGGAGGCGCACGGGTGAGACACCGCCAATTTCCTGACTCCGAGCAGATACTGAGAATGTTTTGATGGAGAAGCTCCAAAACAGATTTTTGTCCTGACCCGGGACTCGTACCCGGGACCTCTGGATCAGCAGTCGCACTACTATAACCACTGGACCAACGAGACAGTGTAGTGCATACGTACATTTAAGTGACCTTAAACGACCTTTATCTAGATTGTCGGACTCCCCTTCTGTCTGGGAGTTCATTTTGGGTAGGTACCAACCTATTGCTGCCGCCAAATAGTGCACGCAGCATGCACTGCTGCTATGTTTCGATCCAAGGTGAACGGTATAGAGCCATTATAAGCTTTCCACGTTAGTCCACTGCGTTTGAAGTTCTTTCTTCGAATTAGATGCAGGTATCCATGGCCCCGCTGGTGCAGGTAGCCACTTAACATCATATTATGAGCTGTTATTTATTGGGAGAAAGATTTGTTCAGCAGTGAACTTTAATAGGCTGTAATAGATGGACGGATGGGTGACGTTGAGTCCTTGTTACAAACGGCTTTACTCAAACGTCGACGCCAATTAAAGAAATGCTAAAAGTTGCTCTCTTTCCACTTAATGATATTAGAAAGAGACAAATATAGATGTAATTATTACACAAAAGCGATAGTAAATATATTATATGAAAGGCCGTAAATAATTAATTTAAAAAATACTTCAAGCAGCGGACAGAACATTTTTTGTATAATTGTTAATATTAAATAAGTCGTAGTTTAGGGTAAAGATGTTTCTAATAAGAACAAAGAATTATGATCAAATCCATTTGAGGAAGACAGACTATACAGTTTATCGAATAATATTTTATACGTGGTAGACCCACGCTGCAGCTATATTATGGTCGTAGCACGAATGGGTCGGCTCGACCGGGGAAGGTCTACGCTCTCACAGAATACCTGCGTAAAATAGCAGATTAATGCTGCTGTGTTGCGTATGGTGAGTGTAGAGAACAGGAGACCTGTTTTACTGGAAGCGAGGCGTTCCATCTTAGTCCTCAGGGATGACAACGCAACTGCATTTTGATTCTTATTAGAGGAAAAATGTAGATATCTATGGGCCACATCATGCACCTACCAGCAGGTGGACTGTGTGTTTGTTTGTCATCCTTATTTTATAAAACATAGAATGGCATCCTTCTAACGTAGTTTACAGCGATTCTCCCCTCTCATGGTAACGCTCTGATGATGGTTGATGCATGCATGTGGCTTAAGATTGGCGTTTTTGGCAATCTATGGGAAAAGCGTAGGTTTTATCAATAGTAAGCTTATGATGGATTGTGATGATGAAAGTGATATCTCTTAATATATATAAATTACGCGTCACGTTGTTTGTCCGCTATGGACTCCTAAGCTACATAACCGATTTTAATCAAATTTGCACACCGTGTACAGTTTGGTCCAACTTGAGAGATAGGATAGTTTTTTTGCCCATAAGTGACCCGTATTTTTTGTGAATTTAAGGATTTTTAATAGAACATGACAAAGGGTCGTCGAAAAGGGCAGAACAACTTCTGCCTGGCAAGCTAGTAAAATATAATTCTGTATTATCTTTAAAATGTATTTACATATAGTTATCTTTATGTAGTCCCTTGAAAGTCCACTACTGGATTCTTTTCCGTTATAGGGAAAATTTGGCTTAGTCGTCATATTTGGTGGAAGGGTGGACGATGCCAGTACTTTGACGTTTCTGACTAAACTCAAAAATTTATGCTTAACTTTTTTGTTTCTTGACATTTTGACTTTGTATTAATTTTGTATACGTTTTCCTGAATACTTATGCTATTATATAGTAAACATTGCCACTTTAAAAACTTTATTTATTTAGTAAAAAAATTACGAAACGAAGATTTTGAAAGTTTTCATACGGAAATATTTTTTTGTATTAAAATAATTCTCACAGGAATGCTATTATCAATACTGATTAAAATTATCACAACAGATAAGAAGTATGCAACATAGTTTATATCACACGTGTGCAAAAAAATCTTGTGAAAATATTCTTCCAAATATTACATACCTACAATATTTTGTGCTTACTTGTTAAATAAAGAGTATTTTACTGGAAACAATTAATAACAAGTGTTTTGTTATATCCACTAATCCTAATATAAATAAATTACGTGTCACATTGTTTTTCCGCGATGGACTCCTAAACTATTTAACCGATTTTAATCAAATTTGTACACCGTGTGCAGTTTGGTCCAACTTGAGAGATAGGATAGATTTTTTGCCCATGAGTGACCGACAATTTTATTTTTGCGTATTTAAGGATTTTTAATAGGACATGACAAAGGGTTGTCGAAAAGAGCAGAACAACGTCTGCCTGGCAAGCTAGTTTTATATATAAGTGCAAATAAGGAGAATCGTCAATTTATTTTAGGAGTACCCTTAACTGACGAGTACGTATGCGTAGGCATATGGGCGCGGAGAAGGCGAGAGGGGTGTGTCAGGATCATGAAGGTTAGAGAACAGGAGAACGATCACTACGTACTAAAGCATTGCCCGTCTGTCCTTGAAAATTGTAGAATTCATAGTGGCGCTGACGTCGTCGGTGAGTAGTGATTGCGAAGTTAGCTGTTTATGAGTACAAGTGGGTGAAGTTAGTTGAATATTGTACAAATTTTCATTTCAGTTTTTGTAGAAAATTTTCATGCAAATTTTTTTATTACATTACATTACATTTTGTAATTTTTGACAAAAAGAAACATTAAAAAATGGAGTAATATTTTATTGTGCGTGGATGTGCAAGTGGTTGAGCATCTGATCGGAAAAATAATGAAAAAATATGAAGTACTGAAAAACTAGAGATCTTGAGCAATCCAAAAATGTATAATACTTGTATATTTCCTTGAAGAACTTAGCAAATATCATAAGTTGAAGTTCCATAACGAATAATCTAATTAATATGAAATTATCGAAGTTGGAAGTTTGGGTGTAATTTTATGTACCTAAAGCTCATTTATCGTTTTTTTATATAACATATCTCTATCTTCTCAGAATATAAAACAATCGAAAATCTCTAAGAATTAATTTGTTACCTACATAAATAATGTAATGACCTAATTATTTCTAACATTTTTTTATAGGATAGGGTGACTAACGAGCATACAGTCCACCTGATGGTAAGTAGTTGCTGCGGCCCATAGACATCTACTTCTATCCTCGACTACGAATCAAAATTGCGTTGTCACCCGTGAGGACTAAGATGGAATGCCTCGTTTCTAGTAAAAGGGTCTCCGGTCTGTACACTCATCATACGAAACAGCAGCGTTAAACTACAATTTCATGCTGGTATTCTGTGAGAGCGTGGTCCTTCCCCGGTCAAGCCGACCCATTCGTGCTACAACTATACTACTAATATAACTGCAGTATGGCTCTACCACGTATTTGCTCGAATACTACACATTGAATTAAACTAAATTTAAAACGCGACAAACCCCGTAAATTAGTGACTTCCTCTAATACGAATTAAATGACCGATAAATGATAGACTTGCAGTACCATCTAACCACCTGTCAAGCGTGGTGCATCATTAAAAAATAGAAGTAAAAGTTTCAAACGAGCTCACATTACACCTGATAAGTGGATGCTGCAGCCCGTAGATACCTACGTTTGTGATCACAAATGTCATCCCTGATTAGTAAGATGGAATGCCTAGTTAACAGTAGAAAGGGTGGTCGATTCGTTACACTCACAAAATTTGTTAAAATAGCAGCATATTGATCCTGTGTTTTGTAAACACAGCAGAATTATGCTGCTATTTAACGATGTAATATGTGTATGTAAGCCGACCCATTCGTGGCACAAGATATGCATTCCAACGGGTGAATTCTAAAAAAATAGAATTATTAATCAAAAATAAAATTAGATAGAAGAAAATCTCACTGTTCAACTCAAGTTATATTAAATAATTTCTTTGTTAGAAGACTAATTCACGTAATACACCTAATTATATTGACATTAAAAATAAAAAATAAAATGAAAAAGATTTAATATTTCGTCCAAACTGCAAACGCAGCTTGAGCCTTTGAAATTACAGTCTCTCGTATTGAGTACTGACGATCAATATCAATTCATCAGGGTATCAATTTTTCATTCGGGATACGACACTCCGACTTGCATGTTTTTAATAACTACAAGCAGTCTTTTAAAAAACAACGTCCTCTATTTCGACACAAAATCCAACATACAAACAGGAACAGTAAATCAAGGCGTTCTGTGCCAGCAAGGTTGTGGATTTTCGCAAGAGAACTGATCTTCATGGCTTCAAGTATATTGTGATGGATGAATTGAACAGGACTGAGAGGTTTGTATTATTTTACTTGTTTTTTAAATTTCTTTTTGGTGTTCAGAACAAAGTCTTGGTTAAAGGGACAATTGACATTGCCGTTCTGCAGTACTGGCCATTCCAAATCAAAATAATTCTTTTTTGACGAAGAATTCTAATTTCAAATTATTTTATTTTAAAAACATGGAATTCTTTTTTTAAAATTAGTTATTTGTTTATAAGATTAGCATTATGATTTTATCACATTTAAATCGCTTTTTCGTCATCATGGATACTATAAAATTCGAATAATTATGAAAAATATAGGTACCGTCGTGGCATCAATGCGGCACTAGCGGCACAATTGGCACGCAACATCGACAACGTTTTCGGAGCGAATACTAAAAATGAACGCAGCACCTGTTATTGCTTTGCCCGCTTCCGTTCTGTAAATTTCGACCTGTAAAATAAACCTCGTATTCGTCCGAAAACTTTGGTCGATAATGACGAATTAAAGGCGTCTGTGGAATCTGAATATAAGGTGCTTAGTAAGTTGGTTGAATCTTGATTCAGTACCTAAACAATGCCCTGAACGGAAACTTACACCTAGAATAGTGATGGTCACTATTTGGTTGTGTTCCTTTAATTTTTTATTAATTCTTTCATATTTATGTTATTTTCTCATTTTTTTAAACAATTTTTGTAGGCCGCGGAAGTGCGCGTGCATTGTCGTCGCGCACCGCCTGGCAGGGCCGCCATGTAATGACTATGTATGATATACTATATAGTTGCGGGGCTATACTACAGATTGTTACCATCTCACTTTTCTGATGGTGCAATCCGAAGGTGGTTATAGGATCTCAGTTACGCTACTAGATAGGACGAACATGTTTGAACTCATTTGAAAGGGTTCATAAAGACTTAGGTGACTCACCTTTCTGATGGTGCTGTCCGAAGGTGGATATAAGGTCGAGGTAGATATAGATAGGAGTCACGAAATTTTATCTGTGACACTTCGTAATTAAAAATTAAAATTTATGTCCTCCAAGGAGAGAGAAAACAAAAAAAAAAATTAAAAATTAACTAAATATACTGTAAGATTTTTGTCGTTTTGATGTTATTAAAAAAATATTATGATGTGACAAGTTAAGCGTAGAGATACCGATAATTTGTGTGAAAACTATTTATCATATTTTGTGATAGCATGGTTCCCACGTGCTATTAGCCCTATCGAGCACAATTTCATAATTCTACAGTAATCTTTTATTTTCAAAAAGAACACTAGTAATTTTGTAGTTATTATTAATAATATTTTCGTTAACTATTCACAATAACCTTAACATGATTGTAGCACATACCTATCGTATTGATATAGAATGAAAAATGAACACTAATGTGCTGTACGCGGGAATGAATTACTTATCGTAGATTAATTGACCGTTTTGACGCACGCAAAAGTGTGTTGGCCACAATGCACACTGTTTCTAATACTTCAGTAGTAATATTTGGCCGCTGAACTTATGAATATCCACAATCCCATATCATGTTGCGGATGATGTAAGAGGAGACAGAGAGAGAAATCAAAGTAGTTGGCTGTCTTACTAATAATCACTAAAAATAAAAAACTGCATGAGGCAACCTATGAGGGAGGCCTGTGTTCAGCAATGGACTTTAATATGTAATGATGTAATGTGTAACGGTGTCGTAGTAGGGTTTTATGTACGTAGGACGTAGTAGTACGATTTAGAGTAAGGTATGAACGAATGAAGTCGGTGAAACGGGCGTAGTATATAATAGGAAGCTTCGACTCGAGAATATGAAATTAATTTACTCTTTTAGTTTTTTGAAGTCGGTAGAAATTACTTGAAGGTGTTAGTAGCTTAAAGCAACCATTTACCGTCGAGGGGACTGTTAGATAATTTATCGTTTTGATATTAATACAAAATACTATTATGTGACATGTTAAGTGTACTGACACCGATAAATTTGCGTGCAAATTATAATCTTTTATTTCACCACCACATCAATGCAATGGCGTAGTATATAGTAGGAATTCTCGACTTAAATAATGACTCATGGAATTATTACAGATGGGCCGAATATGGATTTCACCAAATACGAATATTCCGCTGAAAGTTCGGTAAAACTTTTACTGATTGTAATATTCGGCCGAACATTATTCGGCAGGATCACCTCTCTATTCTCTATTATCTAGATGTTAGTGCTGTTAGTCTATGCGACTCTTACAGCTTCATCTTGTCTCAGGCCTTTCCCTTTTTAATTAGCTCGCGGCCTGCAAGGCCAAAGAAAGGAGAGGAAAGGCAATGAGGTGAAAATGATGATGAGATGGTTTATGATTTGATATTGTTACCAATCATCATGTCGCCTTTTAGGCGTTTTTCTTTGAGCTATCTAACCACAGTCCGAGGGGGGGTGTGCGGACCCCCGTCTCTGACTGCTCAGCTCGTGTCAGTCGGTGGTCTGGGCGGTGAGAACCGTCCAGGAACGCGGGTGTACGGTGTGTACGCGGTGTGAGCTGGAACCGTTCTCAAGTCCTATTTGTGTTTGTTCCATTTAGTGTGGGTGTAGTGTCGTTGTGTGATGTGCCTGCGACGCTTGGGTCGACTGGATCGAGCGGTAGAGGTGGTTCTATTAAAATATTTCGCGGTCTACGGAGATAGGGCGCGACGTTTGTTATCGGAACGTAGTTAGCTGCGTTTGTCACTAGCGGGTTAGGGTGGGTTTCTACTCTATCAAAGTAGCGTTGGGACATCTCCTTAAAATATTCGGAGATAGATGGTAATTCACAATCATTGTGTAAATCAGAGTTCCGTTGATACCACCGTGCACCGATGGCTTTTCGGATGAAAAAGTTTTGTACTCTTTGGAGTTTTAAAATATGGGTCTTATACGTGTGGGCGAAAGCTTCACTTGCACAGGACATAACTGGTCTAATGCAGGTTTTGTACAGCCGGAGTTTGTGTCTTAGCGACAGCTTACTCTTGCTGTTAACGAGAGAGTGTAGACGGCCAATTATTGACTTGGCTCGGTTGCGTACTACACTTATGTGCGTCTTGAAACTCATGCGAAAGTCGAAAGTGACGCCTAGATATTTGGCCGATTTTTTCCAAGGGATTGGGCGGTCGTATAAAGAGATTGTTTTGGGTTTAGAACCTCCTGTAGAATTCCGTTGAAAGTATACCGCTACACTTTTTTCGGGATTCACGTCAATGCTCCATAGGCGGAACCATTCACCAAGGCGATTTGGTCGCTTTTTGGAGCTTTATAGCGAGTCTATTTTTGTTGGGGTCTGACACAAAGAGTGCCGTATCGTCGGCAAAGAGAGCGGTGTTCACTACGGGGTCTTTTGGGATATCACTCGTGAAGAGTGTGAAAAGGAGTGGAGATAGTACGGAGCCCTGTGGGACCCCGGCCTTGAGGAAACGTTTCGAAGAACGAGTTCCCTCCACTCGATATCGAAAAGTGCGGTTCGAAAGGAAAGCTCGTATGATGTGCACGAGCCTATCGGGCACGTTTAGTTTGTACAGCTTGTAAAACAAGCCGTCATGCCAGATCTTGTCAAACGCCTTCGCGACATCGAAGAAGAGGGCTCCCGTGTTTCGAGCCTTTTTTCTTAACGGGTTTTGGCTGAAGCCAGACAGAATGTATTCTGTTAGGCGATGAATCTGGTGAGTGCATGAGTGATTGGCTCTAAAGCCGAACTGTTCGTCTAGGAGGAGTCCGTTAGCTTCGGTGAAATGACGGAGACGCTTATGAATAATGCGCTCGTATAGTTTGCCCAATGTGTTGAGCATGCTAATGGGTCTGTAGCTAGAGGGACGATTACGCGGTTTACCCGGTTTTGGGATCCCTATTACGTCTGCTTCTTTCCAGATGTCCGGGAAGGAGCAGTTTGTGAGAAAGGTATTAAATATTCCAACAAGGAGGCAAATAAGTGGCGCCGAAAGGGATTTGATCACCTTGTTGCTGATGCCGTCTGGCCCAGGGGCTGATCTATTTTTAAGACTTTTTATGGTTTCGGTGACTTCGTCTACTGTCACAGGATCGAGTGGTTCACCCGCTGGTGGCAGCGCAGACCTACGTTCTACTTCCGTTTCTACCTCTAATAGGTGAGCAGGATCTATTGGTGCAGTGGATGGCGTGCACTGGTACTCTAGGCTGTCGGCTAAGCATTCGGCTTTTTCGAGATCGTCTAGGGCGAGATCGGGGTGGTCCAGCCTCACGAGAGGCGGCATCGGTGAGGATTTGTCGGCTTTAAGAGCTCTCGTTAGTTTCCAGAAGGCGTCTTGGGATGGTTCGATACCTTCTAAGAGGTTATCCCAGCTATCGTTTCTAAACTCGGCTACTCGTTTTTTAATCTCGTTTTGTAGCGAACGTACCCGAAATTTATTGGTTTCCGTGCGGTAGCGGTCGTAAGTTTTAAGCGCGGAATTCTTCGCTCTAATCAGCCGTCGAACATCCGCCGGAAGTTTCGTGTATTGATCGCTCGATACACGAACCTTACGGGAGCAATGTTCGACCGCTGATGTGAGGTGAGTCGAAAGGGCGCTAATCGCCCTATCGGCTTCCTCCAGCGAGTCTATCTTATCAGGTATAGTGTCCAAATGCCGGGAGTTCGTAGACTTAAGTTTGACCTCAAGTTTACGCCAGTCGACAATAGCTTTGGTCTGAGGGACCCCCCCCCGGCCCAGTTGTAAAACGACCGGCCTGTGGTCTGAGACTAGCTCGATAATAGTCTCTATCGAATTAACAGTAAGTCGGATGTCTTTTAGCAGTGCTATATCAAGGACGTCCGGATGTTGGTTGTTTGCAAAAGGATAGCGTGTTGGACTCTCGGGAGCGATAACATCGAAGTTAAGTCTCTCCGTGAGGTCTCTTAGAATAATTCCATTAGGATTGTTAACGTTAGAATTCCAGCTAACGTGTTTACTATTTAGGTCTCCTTCGATTAAAACGCTAGGGCCTAGGTTTAATAGAGCCGATATGTCGGAATCTAATATACTTTTTAAGGGAGACAGGTATGCTGATGCATGCCAATTATTAATGGCGGATGGCCCGTAAGTGCTATCCTACAGACCGACGCTTCTAAGTTAGTAAGCGGCGGAGTATCTATCGGTACACATTGCAAGGACCTTTTGTAGTAGATCAAGGTGCCGCCTTTAGATCCGGTCAGCCTATCATTTCTTACTAGGGTATAATTAGCTATTTTGGGATCGCTCCAACTAGGTTTCAAGAAGGTCTCTTGCACTAGCATGATGTCGATATCATGGTTGCGTAAAAAATATATGATCTCTGACACCGTTTGCATTAAAGTACGCGACAGTCAGAGACCTAGGCTTAGTTCTACCTATAGGTCTTATTTTCATTTTAGTTATAAAAGAAAAGAGTCGCTTAGGCGCACTGGAACGAACCTATCGCTTGGATAAGACTAAGATACTCAATGGTAGCATTGAGCCTATCTTGAATTGATTGAGCTTCGCGAAGTTTGCGGGCTAGGGTTGTGACTTCGGCCACATTAAAGCTGCTGGCGAAGTTGAACACTAACGAAAGGTCAGTGTCGATATTTGACGGTGCCTGGGGGCGGGTTTGGGCTTCTGGGCCTGGCGAGGAGGCACTGGCCGTGAGGCGGCCGCGCTGACTATCGCCGGGGGCTTAACCCATGCGTTGGGATTAGGTGCTGATGGCACCGGAAGGCTTGAGCCTTGCCCGGAAGTCCCTTTAACGGGGGCGGGCTTGGCTGTAGCCTGAGCGGGCGCGGGTTGCGGTACCGAGATTGGTGCGACCGATGGGGCAGAATGCCGCGGGCGCGACCTACTGGGGTTGCCCGCACATCCGCGACGATATTGCTCCTCCATTCTGCTTCCTACGCGGCGCTTTGGAACACCCGCGATAGCTCGCTGGGTGTCCCTCTTCGCCGCACAGAACATAGCTCGGAGGGCCCTCCGTCTCGGGCGTTCGAGGGCACTCGGTAGTACCATGATCGCCTAGGCACTTGACGCACCTAGGCCGGGCGAAACAATTCCTGGCCGAGTGGCCGTATAATTGGCATCGGTGGCATTGTCCAAAGATGCCCCTATTACGCGAGGATTCTACAACAATTCCCGTGAGATTGCATATCCTAATGATGTTGTATATTTCTTTGCCCTCTGGAGACAGGTCCAGTATGACAAGACAAAGATCGAGATAACGTTTCTTATCGGTTGGGTGGTGCATCCTGTGCACTTCTCTGACTGGCAGGTTTTGCGATTTAAGATCGCTTAGTATGAACTCTGTTTCTAGCTCCATAGGGAGTACGCGAACTACAACACGGAGGTTACGGTACTCCGCGAGAGAGTAAGTATGGAAGCTCAGATTCTGAGCTTTAAGGTGCGCAGTTAAAGCGCGGAAATCGTTCGTCGTTGCGACGTGGATACGGATGTCCTGTGGTCCATTGTGGACTTTGGGGCAGGATCACCTCTGTACCTAACCAATTTATGTCAAAACTTGTTGCCGTAAAGCGCACGGGATTAGCGCCGGACTCTGCCCAACGCTCCCCTGCCACACCTGACATGTTATTGCATCATCTAATACTGAGAAATTTGCCGGCACATGCTTATGTTTTGACTATTTTTGTGAGAAAAAAAGTATTTCGTTGTATTATTCTTAGTAAAAATTGAAAATTATTTGATAAAAATGAGTGGCAGGAGATCTACTATTTGGACTTATTTTAGAGAAACTGACGACCAAAGTAAAGTGAAATGTATTAATGTAATGTAATGTTTCTTTGTTTGATTCCAAAAACATTTTATCAAGCTTTCTATTATTGGAATTAAACCTACAGTGTCTTAAAAACATAACGTACAAGTTGATTTAATGTACAAATAAAATATACCTTCAACAGTAGAATTATGAAAGATATAGCATTACTCAATACGTACATTCCACTTTGAGTACTACTTTAACGAATTTTCGGTGATTTAGCCGAATATACGGCTGAATACGAATATTCGGTAAAGCAGCCAAATATGTCGAATACCGAATATGAAACGAATATTCGGCCCATCTCTAGTAATTATGTAGGAGCTTGGTAATTCCCCGGTTAAGCCGACACATTCGTGGTACGAATTATGCATTCTAATGGGTGAATTCTTAAAAAATATAATTATTCAATAAAAATAAAACTATATAGAAGAAAATCTCACAGTTTAACTCAAGTTTTATTAAATTATTTTTTTATCAGAAGACTAATTCAAGTCATCATCATCATCATTACAGCCCTTCACAAGTCCACTGATGAACATAGGCCTCTCCCAAGTAATGCCACAAAGCACGGTCCTGAGCCACCTGCATCCATCGACTTCATGCATGTCTTTCCACCAGGTCGTCACTCCGTGCCGTGTAGTGGCGGTTGAGAATATCCACTACCCCATATCTTCCCGTGAGTGTCGTAAGAGGCGACAGAGGGACACAGAAAGGAGATGGGCAGCAGCATCTTCCTAATAACAACAATAACATAATAAAAAACTGCGGTTGCCAACCCGCTCGCCAAGCTTGGCAACTATGGCAAATATCGCCCCATGAGCAACGACGCAAATAAACGGCCCCCAGTCCCCGGCGGCCCCGCTATACCTGGCTACGGTGGCGACCATGGTAACGGCGGGGCAGGGGATGCTAAGAATCTCCGGTGGAGGTTCGGTTGCCACCTACGACGACTCGACCTGGCAACGTATAACGCACGCACCCTGAGGACTGACGAGAAGATACTGGAGCTGGAAGAAGAGGTAGACAAGTTGCGCTGGCATATTATTGGATTATCTGAGGTCCGAAGAGAGGGGGAGGACACGGTAATCCTCGAGTCCGGCAACTTGTTCTATCATCGGGAGGGCGACCATCTGTCCCAAGGAGGTGTCGGATTTATCGTCCACAAGTCTCTCGTCAACAACGTTGTAAAGATTGGGAGTGTGTCAACGAGGGTCGCGTACCTGATACTTAGAATCACCAAACGGTATTCGCTGAAGATTATACAGGTCTACGCACCAACCTCGGCACATCCCGATGAGGAGGTGGAGGAAATGTAAGAGGATATTTCTAGAGTCATGCATTCCTCCAAAACCCACTACACGGTGTTGATGGGAGACTTCAACGCAAAACTAGGCACAAGAGAAGGCGGTGAGCTGAAGTTAGGGAAATTTGGAGTAGGGCAACGGAACCATAGGGGCCAGCAGCTGGCTGACTTTATGGAGAAAGAGGGACTCTTTATGATGAACTCTTTCTTCCAGAAGCGGCCCCACAGGAAGTGGACCTGGTCGAGCCCCGACGGTTCGACAAAAAATGAGATTGACTTTATTATGACGACCAGACGCCAACTGTTCAGTGATGTCTCAGTGATCGCAAGGGTGAAAACCGGCAGCGATCACCGAATGGTTAGAGGCACACTGAACCTAAACGTTAAGTTGGAGAGGTCTCGTCTAATGAAGTCAACGCTCCGTCCCCCTCGTGCTCTAATCCAGAATCCCAAGACTTTTCAGCTCGAGTTACGTAACCGCTTTCAGTGCCTAGAAGATTGAAATGCTGTGGACAATATGAATGACAAGCTCGTGGAAACTGTCCATGCGGTCGGAGCTGAATTCTGCAAGACCCGCCGCAGAAGAACACAAAAACTCTCCGATCACACTCTTAATCTCATGGCTTTTAGACGGGAGGTGAGGCTGCAATCGTCAACAGATTTGACAGCATACAGGCAACTGAACAGACAGATCTCCAAATGCATGCGGCGAGACTTACGCAACTTTAATACTACTCGTATTAAAGAAGCGATCGAGCGGAACCAGGGCTCCAAAGTCTTTGCCAGAGATCTGTCTGCCAGAAAGAGCACGCGTGAGTAACGATCCAAAAGCAAGTCTTACCCGACACTATTCCGATGATATCCCGGACGTCAGTCTGGTAGAATGGCTCTCCAGCACCTTAAAAACGGCAGGGCCCCAGGCGAGGATGGAACTACAGCGGAGCTTCTGAAAGCCGGTGGAACGCCGGTACTTGAAGTCCTTCAGAAGCTCTTCAATTCCGTCCTCCATGGTGGCACTACTCCGGAGGCGTGGAGCAGAAGTGCGGTGGTCTTGTTCTTTAAGAAAGGCGACAACGCTCTCTTGAAGAACTACAGACCGATTTCCCTTCTGAGCCGCGTCTACGTGCTGTTTTCGAGAGTCATTACGAATCGTCTCGCACGCAGACTCGATGACTTCTAGCCGAGCAAGCGGGTTTCCGAAAAGGCTTCAGTACCTTAGACCACATACATACGCTGCGGCAGATTGTACAGAATACCGAAGAGTACAATCTGCCACTTTGCCTGGCGTATGTGGACTATGAAAAAGCCTTTAATTCCGTCGAAATTTGGGCGGTGCTACAGTCCCTTCAGCGGTGCCAAGTTGACTGTCGAAATATCGAAGTGCTGAAGTGTTTGTACAGTAGGGCTACGATGGCTATCCGAGTACAGAACCAGAGTTCGAAACCTATCCAACTGCAGAGAGGTGTAAGACAGGGTGACGTTATATCCCCGAAAGTCTTCAGCGCTGCGTTGGAAGACGTTTTCAAGCTACTGGACCGGAACATAACATGGATACGGTATTAACATCAATGGCGAGTACATCACTCACCTTCGATTTGCCGACGATATTCTTGTGGCAGAATCGCTGAGGACCTTAGCACTATGCTCAATGACCTCAATGGTGTCTCCCAACGGATAGATCTTAAGATAAACATGGACAAAACAAATATCACGTTTAATTTCCATGTCACACCTATGCCGGTAGTTGTTGGGAGCACTATGCTCGAAGTTGTTGACGAGTACGTTTACGTGGGACAAATAGTCGGACCAGGTAAGTCCAACTTCGACCGAGAGGTCAATCGGCGGATTCAACTCTGCTGGGCAGCGTTCAGGAAATTAAGACACATCTTCTCGTGAGGTATACCTCAATCTCTGAAAACTAAAGTGTACAACCTATGCGTGTTGCCAGTGATGACTTACGGATCAGAGACGTGGTCCTTCACGCTCAAAGTCGCTCAGCGAGCTATGGAGAGGGCTATGCTCGGAGTTTCTCTGATTGATAGACTCAGAAATGAGGATATCCGCAGTAAAACCGGAGTGACCGACATAGCTCAACGGATTAGTAAGCTGAAGTGACTATGGGCCTGCCATATAGCTCGAAGAACCGATAACCGATGGGGAAGAGGGGAAGGTTCTCGAGTGGCAGCCTCGTAACGGTAGGCGTAGTGTGGGGCGACCCCCCCCCATTAGATGGAGTAATTCAAGTAATACATCTAAATTAATAAATATAATATAATATTCAAATAAAAAATGAAAAAATATATTTAATTAAAAATATTCATTTTTTTGTCCATATTGTAAACGCAGCTGTATGTTTCGTATCTATTTGATCTGGCTTTTGTAATTGCAGTGTCTCGTACTGACGATGACTAGATATAAATTTTTCATTCGGGACAACACGACACTCCATCTTGCATGTTTTTAATAATTATAAGCAGTCTTTAAAAAATGGTTCACTATGCTTATGGCTCCTCCTATTTCGACACAAAATCCAATCATAAAGAAAACAGGAATAGTGAATCAAGGCTTAAGTTCTGTGCCAGCAAATTTGTGGATTTCTGCAAGAGAACCGATCTTCACGGCTTCAAGTATATTGTAATGGATGAATTGAACAGGATTGAGAGGTGTGTATTATTTTACTTTGAAAAGTTTTTGGTGTGGGGAATGCCACGAGGCACGGTTTTAAGACATTAAAACTGTGCCTCGTGGCATTCCCTGAGGGTGGCCTTTGTTCGGTAGTGGTCTTGTGTAGGGCTTTAATCATGACGATTTCTTGAATCCTGTACAATGTATTGTTAGCGAGCAAACACGTAAACGCCGTGTAGTTCCGACGGCGTAAGAGAATTCACTATTCCACATCATACTGTGGATGTCGTAAGAAGTGACGGAGAGAAACAGAAACAGGATATGGGTTTTAGCATTTTCCTGAAAACAATTCAAAATAATGTGAAGAATCGACCCTCCGGGAAGTCTGCAGTCTGTGAACACGTACAGGATCGCCCCCGTCACTACATCAGATTTAATAGACCACAAATCCTCGCTAAAGAACACCGACTCCTTTCAAGGATGATTCGCGAGGCTATTGAAATCAAAAAACATCCTAATTTCAACAGAGAAGATGGCTGGGTGCTACCATCTGCTTGGGATCCTATAATAAATAAAATTAAATCCCAACCCAAGCGTACAACTGCAAGACTTCATGATACCATAAGTTCATACTGTGTAGATCGGAACAAAAGTTAAATTTTAATCTATGGTAACCGCGGTTAACTATGACATCTGGACGTTGAACATCTCAGTCCTTCCCGTAACCATGGGTGCTGTAAAGCTCTCGAAACGTCGGGTATTTAAAAAGTTAATTCCGTAAAAACTAGTATTATTTCAATGTGTAGTGTTCGCGTAAATATAAGAAATCATAATTCAAAATAATAAAAGACTGCTGTTGCCGACCCTCCTATCTAGAGCGCAACTGTGGCAAATGTTCCCCTACGAGGCAATTTGTGAGGTGGATGGTCTATGTTCAGCAGTTGTCTTCAATAGGCCGTAATAATAATAATAATAAGGAAACATGTATGAATAGAATTGAATAGATTTTTTATTCAATACAAATTTCGTAAAAAAGACTCATGACACTACAAATTTCATCAAAAAGTCATTCTTATGTTCAATTTACCACCATTTCGGGGCAGGATGTTTTTTGATATGTTACACAATTTACAATACAAATCGTATTAGAAATAGATGGTTGGATATAGCGAACAATAATGTAAGTCAACAACGTGAGTTCTAAGTCACAACGGCCATAGCTGCACTGCGCTTGGCAGTCGTGACTCGTTGTTTTGTGGTACTGTCAAACGTCTGCCACTTATCGGTCATCAACACAGAAATAGTAATAATAAGACAATAGAAATGAATTAGCGCTAGATTACTTCTAAAACCGATGTCACCACATCTTAACACATATGCATTAAGCGACCGATGCATGCAGCCGTATTATAAACATAAGCAATGCACAATGATCTAATATAATCTTTCACATTACATTGCTTGATAAGTTTTTTTAACGTCGCGTGCGTCGCGTATAACGGTAGAACAGAAGCAGCAATGGTAATTGTACAATACGAAAAGTAATAAAGTTTCCAAAGGTAAATATCATAGTAAAGTATTCATCTAGACGTAAATTAGTTAAAACAATGATAATTCGTAAATAATCATCTTACCGATGAAATGTTTTGCCTTTATTAGTTGTATTACACGTCCTTGATGAGTTTTTACAACTGATTATGTTGCAGTTCTCCGTTATAATAACAAAAATTCATGTAAGACGTTCCCCGCGCAATTAAATCACAAAATGATGAATGATGTTCGTCGACACATCATAGCGGCGACAAGGTCACGCGCGTATGCGACTTCTATTGTCTTAATATTACGATTTCTGTGGTCATCAAAGCTGTAGCCGTAAGGAAGAAGTCACAAATTTTACAGATTTTATCGCGTTGTAAAATTAGTTTAATGCTATATGTAGTATGAGCGTAAATATTAGAAATCAGGAAGACACTCCACAATTTCTTTACCAAATTGTATTGTAAATTGTACCGTTAATACTATTTTTAATCAAAAAACTAACTTTTAATCAAAAGTAAAAGCCGACTTCAAGGAACTCAAAATAAAAATTTTATTTCACATTCTTAAATCAGGGCTTTCATTCAACTTTACACTTTTCTTTGCACCGACTTCAGAATGTGAAATATTATATTCTTTATAGTTCTTTGAAGTCGGCTTTAACTTTTTATCAAAAGTTAATTTTTGAAGTGAAACTTCTTTATCGACGTAGTTAATAAATTTAGTACGATATTAAAAGTCAAAAACGTCGCGTTTTCTTGTAATGTTTCCAACATGAGACCGATGAACGGTACGTCATACTACTGCTGCTCTAAAGCACTAATGATATTAATAAATACTTATTACTACTCACATATCTGCAGTCAACATACTGTCGGGTCTACTGCAATCACTTCTACACATTCCACAAGCCCTTAAACACAGGAAACATTTAAAGCTCTTCTGATAACATTCAAACACCCAGGGAAATTACATGCAAACATGTTTGCATACATGATACTAAAAGATATAAAATACATTATCATAGATTATATTTAAGAATACCTACCTATAATTGAGCGAACACTAAAAAATATGCAACAAGATTGTGAATAACTTCTTGCTTCTTTCATAATCTTAAGTATGACGCATTTAATAATCTCCTTATAGATATCCGTGATTGGCTTGTGTGCCACAAAAGAATATAGCACGACATTATCCTTTTGAAAAATATTTTTGGTAACGAACGAAAGTGTCTAATGGGATAAAAAGAAGTGCTTGCCTGTAGTAAATTCAATAAGAGAAGGACAATTTTCCTGGAAAAACTATGAATAAAAAATTGAAAATACAAGTGTCTTTATCATGAGTATATTATTAGATATTTTATTATATAGAGTATATATTAGTCTATGGGTCCCAGTAACAACTTACCATCTGGTGGACCGTGTTCTCGCGTGTCTAAATTAGTTTCAAATTGCCAAATTCTTGGTAAGCAATTGTTCTCCCGTATATCGTACCATATTTGGTCAATATCCCATTATCAGATCTTGACCAAATATGGTACGTTGAAACAAAAAAGAAATAATAAGATCAGAAAACGAAAAGAATAATAGCTGAAAATACACAAAAAATATTCTTACGAATTAAGAATCATCACCATTCTTGAAGTCAATACAATTTCCGTGTGGTGATGGTTAAGAGAATCCATCACCACATTCCGTCCTGTGGGAGTAGTAAGAAACGACTATAGGATATACCAGAAAGATATAATGTTTCCTCATAGATAGTGCGATAGCTATTACATCTACGTCAGACGGATAATGCTCTGATCAGGGCCGCATATAAACGTCAAGCCAAGCGTGACAACAACGTGTCTCCTGTTCTCTACACTCACCATACGAAACACACCAGCATTAAGCCACTATTTTACGCTGGTATTCTGTGAGAGCGTGGTCCTTCCCCGGTCGAGCCGAACCGTTCGTGCTACAACTATACTACTAATGTAACTGCAGCATGGCTCTACCACGTATAATACTTGGACGATTTCGTATTTGCACACAAATTGAAAGACTAAATACAGTGTGAAACGTATACAATAAAAACGGTAACTTTAATTCTACTACTTTACACGTCGGAGCGGGACGCCTTACCTTTGTACGTTGGTAACACTGCTTCCCTTAGTAGCGCAATGGAGCTTTTATCGCTTTACCTGAAATGGCCATACCATTGCAAGCTATAATAGCCCACTGCTGAACATAGGCCACCGTCGTAGATTGCGTCCCACTTGCTGCACCTGGCAAGTGGGCTGGCAGCCACAGGCTTTTATTATTTCCAGTTGTTGTCAGGAAGACTCTACTGCCCATCACCAGTTTCATTTTGCTGTCGCATTTTATGACACCAACGGGACGATAAAGTGTACTGGATTCCATACACCGCCACTACACGATTTCAATTAACATAAATTCAAAGATATGACAGAAAAACATACGATAAAATGTAAATGTACGCATGAAAGTTTAACAGGCGTTAGATTAGGTTCATTCGAGAAGATCACAGTTAAAGTTAAAAGTTAAAGTTACAACCTACATATATACGTCCCACTAGTGCTAGGCACAGGCCTCGACTTATATCTGAGAGAGATTTTCATTTAAAACGATGTATCTTAACTGTGAATATTTGTGCGCTTTGAATTAAAATTTGGTTTAAGGGAACAATTAAGTTTACAACGGTTACAATCAGCATTACGGGACACCGTTCCATCACGCACAGCAATTTTTAGGTGGTTTGGTGAATTCAAAAGGGGTAAAATAACCTTAAAGGTGACCAAAGAACCGGGGCTCCGCAAACAGCAGTAACGGCAGAAAATATATGGACTACTGAAATGTTGGTGCGAGAAGACCCACGAATCACATATACGGTCGGCGTATTATCGTCGATGGTGTGTCTTTCCTGAAATATTGGTGTTGTCAGTAATGATGCCGGGAGTAGTGGTGTTGGGAGTAGTGGTGCTGGGATTAGTGGTGACGGGATTGGTGCACGCAATTGAGGGAGGGCAGGAGGTGCTCTTCAATCCAGGTAAGACACATCTTTGTATTTATTTAGCGGAAGTTTGCAAATTAATTAATATCTTTATTATAATGGATTTCCGCAAAGTAACGCCTGATTCTATCACCTTTTGCATATCTCTAAACTTGTTGAGTGTCCTACGTATTAGTGTATGTTTGTAAAGTTTAATCATTTCCCAGAGAGTTTTTATTATTTCCCCAGAATTCATAATAGAAAGGCATGTGGGATCCTACTAATTAGGCTGGAGAGCTCTTCCGGTCCAATGAATTACACTGAAGAGCCAGCTGGTCACCTCGAAATCGCACCCATCACTGAGATACTAAAATACTTGACATTAACTTTAACATTAACTGTAACGAATTTTGTTCTAGCCTACTACTGAAACTATAGCAAGTAAAGCTAACGTGTTTACCATTTTTGTTGTGTTCATGTATCAACGTACCATATTCATGTTTGTTTTGTTGTATATTGTGTCATAATATGTGTGAATGAATTTTGTTAACTACAGTTGAAGTACCCAAAAAACAAACCAAATCTAATTTCAAATACTTTATTGTAATATAAAAATTACAATATTAATACGTGGATGTCAATGCTCACGTTCTACTAAGTTGCGCCTTGCGCCGCTGCAATGTATCGGGGTCGCTACTGTATAGGCTCTGCATATGAGGTTATGTTGTAATTTGTGTGTAAGATCACTTTGACATGTAACGCTTACTGCGTAATATATAAATCAATGGCGTTACATGTCAATATGATGTTACAATAACAGAATGACGTTGAACATAGCTTATATCAACAAACTATATCTTATTTATATTATACATGAATTATGTATATTGTACGTGTTTATATTAAATTCTTTTATTCGTAATTCTGATAACGTAAATTTTTCGTTCGCTATAAATCTTTAAATATTTACTATATGCGTGTACATACCACCTTAACAGTTTTAATCTCACATCCATCACCCTAATATCCCGTAGCATCGTTAGAGCTGAGTAAAGGGAAAGTCCAATATGTGGCAGTTATTCGGAATTAAAGTTTAGTTCTTGAGTCCGAAGAGTATATAATCACCACATTAATATATATGTATTACGAAAGGTAGGAGAACAGAAAAATGTTTTTATAAGTTACAAATAGCTTTTTTGTTTCTATAAGTTAGAAATAGCCACCAATAGGATTAGGTATCCGTTTCATTCATTTTATATAGTTGTTGCGCCAGCGTGGTTGGGACTGCACCTCTTAAAATTTCACCCAGCCCTGCGAGCTGAAATCACAACGGAATTGCACACAATAATACCGTGCTCTGCGACTTGTTGCTTTCAACAACTACAGTCCGAAGAGTCCGAGGAGTCCTTTTGCAACAAGAAGAATGCGGTGCTCAATGTCACGGGGCTCCAGAAAGAGATATGGTAAAAAGATGGCGTAATAAATCCTATTTATAGGTACTAAAGTGAACCGACAACGGTGGCATCAAAAGTGCAAGATATCTTGCACTATTTAACGGTGATTGAGATGGTTATGGGAGAGCAGATTGTGCAGTAAACTCCACACGGGCTGGTTAACGTTCGAGTTATGTTTTAATAACAACTCATTAAACTTAATTATTTACTTTATTCTTAGAGGCTGTTGGGCGTTTGCTATATTTATAAGCATCATATGCGCCGTATTTTTCGTCATGACTGCTTATAAATGGTACGCCAGGAACCCAATTGTTACGGTAAGTACACATTACAATTAGTGTTTATATTTGCTCAAAATATAAAAAATTGGACGTATTTTATCGGCTATTCGGTAATAAGTAGATAACCTTGAAGTGATTTAAAGCATAACTAAGTGCATTCGAAACAATAAAAAAAGATACAGATTATATATAATTATATCTGACTTTTTTGAAAAGGCTAAATTTATTACCGCACTTTACAGTTATATACACCATGAAAACAAAATGAATAAATTCCATCGTTTTTTTTTTGTTGTTATCATATTGTACGTTAACTGTGCTGATATTGGCAGTAGATACATTTTTGACAATTTTTAATATTTAAGAATATATAAAGTTGTATGAAAACGTTACCGATAGAGCCTATTAAAGTCCTCTGCTGAACATAGAGCTCCTCCTAGACTGCATCATAGGGAGGAGGGGGGGGGGGTATTTGACATAGTAGCTGCAGTTTTTTATTTTTAGTAATTATTAGGAAGATGCTGCTGTCTTAGTGATTTGTTTCTGTCTGTCGAAACATGGTTAATTAAGTATTTATTTAAAGCGTTGTGCTTATTAAGTATATTAGTACTGTTTTGAAATCTACTAAGATCATATATTGAGCATATACCTTAGAAAAATTCGAAAATCATTATTTACCATCGGTTCAAAAATAAAAGTATCTTATATTAAAACTGGTAAGAAATTACGGGATCGTTTCATTTTCTTCAACATTATGTAATATTGTTGTAAAGACAGTTATTATTAGCTACACAGATACATACGAATTAAGACAAACGGAACTTGTTCTGAAGGAATATTACTATTGTCTTTTTTAACCTGTAAGAATCCACCGTTGGGCATGGGCATCTTGTGAATTAAATTCTAAACTTCGGTTATCCACTGACCTGTCAAAAAGTTAGATGTCAAAGTAAATTGAAAATAAATTCCCGCAAGGGAATTGTCGCGCTCCCGCCGCGGGCATATATTTCGTTTTAATTAATTTACACGTATTATAACGCTACGTATTTTTACCATTTTTGATATTCTAGGTCATAGAGAGCACACAAGGTGCAATCTGGGATGTGCCGTTTCCAGCTGTGACCATCTGTGATTTAAACTTAATTTCTCGTAGAGCGGCGGACACCTTCGTAAGCAATCTGTAAGGAAGTATTGTCTTATTATTTCGGCTAATGGTGGTAAAAAACTATAAAGCTCTTAAAATTAAATTACTTAAACCCCTTTCCAGTCATTTCAACGTTTTGTATAAGTCAAGATAGCTCAACTTTTATCGCTCGCCGTAAATTTGATAGTATGCTAGCCACTAGAGTTTGATCGCCACCGGTACCTTAAAAAAACCGTTAACCCCACACTAGGATCTTCGCCAATATCGAAGACACCACCGGAAAAACCCAAAAAAGCAGAGAGATCGCCTCGAAGACAAAGCCGCGAGATATCCTCCCTGAGACAGATGATGCTGTAAGAGTCGCATAGACTAACAGCACTAACATCTAGATAATAGTAGTACAAATATATGTTTCGCCCTCAGGGTCGCAAGTCAATGATAAGCCAATGAGTCACAGAGCAGCCATGGAATTTACTTGCAATTTTAAGAACTGCTTTACAACGTGGTCGGTAGTGTAGTTCTCTACATCGTAAAGAAATTGACTTGTCTGAGAAATAAAATGCTTGGTTATCACTGAGGACTAATATGGAATGCCTTACAATTTGTAATTGTACTAGCTCTCTATATACTTCGGACTGGAACAAAGCAATGCACGCGTTACGGCTTGGCGGCAGAAATAGGTCAGAGGATGGTAAGAGCTGCTGGGTAGGTTAAACAACCTCTGCGTCTATTGCAGATGATTCAAGCAGTGTGTGGCTGGTGAAATTTCTTTTGGTGACTATAAAGACCGTTGTGGGAGCAGCAAGAATGTCCACACCTTGCGCTAGCGTGTAATACGATTGTAAGGGTGGAATAAAGTCGCAAGTCGGTAATATTAATAGGTAAATTGGTGGTTTCCAACTCAGGGAAACTCCCGGACAGAAAAAAAAATCCCTACAAACTTCTAAATGAAATAATGGGATGAAAGTGAAAAAAGATCAATGTTAATTTACTAGTTGGCGGAACTTAGTTATGTATAAGCGTTCGACTTGGTTAGAATCACCCGTTTACCTATACAACATATAACAAAAAACTCGGTAATCCTTTCAGGGACGTATAAGATGTGTAGGACGTATAGATTTTTGTTTGGTCATTATTAAAGAGAAATTCCCTTTAATAAGTGTTTACAAGAGTACTTACTTGAATAAATCTTGTGAAAAATGTTATTCATATCTGAACCAATAGAGACTGCGCGAATCGATAATGCGCGATCTTTGACAATGCTCTTACTCCCCGGCCGATGCAGAGGTAATAAATGCTCATAGAATTTGCAAATAAAAATTTAAAATTTTTGTTTGATCATTATTAAAGAAAAATTCCTTTTAATAAGTGTTGACAATAACACTTACTCGAATAAATCTTGTGAAAAAATGTTATTCATATCTGAACCAATAGAGACTGCGCGCATCGATAATGCGGGGTCTTTGACAATACTCTTACTGCCCGGCCGATGCAGAGGTAATGCTCATAGAAATTGCGAATAAAATTTTATTTATATTTACCGTTACAGTCTATTAAGGACCACTGCGGAACATAGGCCTCTCCCATAGATTGCCTCATAGGGAGGACATTTGCCATAGCTGCCACGTTTAGCAAGCGGGTTGGCAACCGCAGTTTTTTATTATTTAGTTTATTAGGAAGACGCTGCTGTCCAGCTCCTGATTTGTTTCCCTCTGTCACATATTCCGACACCCACGGTTACGACATAGGGTAGTGCATAGTCACCGCCACATAATTTATAGGCTTAATGCTTATTCATTATTATTTAATTTTTTACGGTCGAGGTTTCAGAAGTAAAGTTATAACTATATGTATGAACACTGATTCTGATAACGCACTGAACTGGAATCACAGGGTGTTTGTTAAATGTTGTTATTTGCTTTGCGTCCAAAGTTGTGTTGTTATTACGGTTTGTAAAATAAGAAAATGAGTATAATCACCGGTTTCGATGATTGATAATGAATGAATTTAATCACCAATTTCATCTTACGTACACGTTGTGACATAAAGATATTTCGTAATTTTTTAGGTCTCTACCAGCTGAAATAAACCAAGACATTGTCTTGAAAGCGTTGAGTTTAGCTCCACTAATTCATACCTCCATCGTTGTTACACGTGAACAGAAAAAAGACCTACTAATGCTGCAAGACATTTTGGATTTAAATAAAATTACTATTGATTCATTATTTCATCAGGTAAGTTTTCATGTAATAATAATATAAAGTATAGTTTGTACTTTTAAGCGATCTGTGGCAATTAATTTTAAATTTCCAGATTTATAATTTTTTGAAGTAAAACTTCTTCACGCTCGCTTGATTTGGGGAGTAAGGTGGCGAATGAGTTGCGGAAAGTATGATCGGGCGAGGCGAAAGGGAGTTGAGTGGGGGGGGGGATATAAGCAAGCGAGAGCAGTGCGTGCGCAAATTTTCTTCCTCTCTTTCTCTCATAGCAAGTTATTTTTCGTAATTTTATTTCGATTTGAACAACTTTATGAATTAATATTTTGCTCAATACTATAAATATTCTACGTTTAAAGTAAATAAAATTGTAAATTCATTTTAAAGTTCATTTATTGTGAATTTTTGGGTGAATAATAACAAATTATGGAAGGATAAGGCCGATAATAAATTTAAATATTTGTAGAAAATTAAAAAAAAAAAAAAAAAATATATATATATTAGTGCTAGAGTACTACCGGCGAGGGCATTGCGTTATTCAAGTAACCTTGCGCTTATGTGCGTGCGTTGGAAAATGTTTGTATGATACTTCCGCACTCTCGCTAACTATGATAAAAGACAGCGTGTTTATATTCTTCACCTCATCGAGATGACCTTACCATAAACGACATTCTAAATGTCTGTATTTTCGAAATCCTTTCGATTTATATATTCATTAATACTAATAATAGTCTTCAATTTTATATTAGCGTAGCGATAGTTGCGTGGCACCGTGTAACGGCGGTGTTAAATTAATTCCATCCCGTGCGTGTCATAAGAAGCGACAGAGGAAAACGAATCAGGAGATGGACAGCAGCCTTTTCAGTTTATTATTTTTAGTTTTTATTAGGAAGTAACGACTAAAAATAATAAACTGCGATTGCCAACACATTTGCCAAGCGTGGCAACTATGACAAATATCCCCCTATGAGGCAATCTATTTGGGAGGTCAATGATCAGCAGTGGGCTAATAGGTTTTGACGGTAACGTAGTAGTAGTTGGAATTAATTAAATGCCCACAATTGCTACAATATTGTATTCATCGGTTCTATTTATGATTATAATTCAATTTTAGTTATCACCGGCATCGTCGTGCAACAACTTGCTACACCGCTGCATGTGGAAGAATACACTTTATGGATGCGATCAACTATTCCAACAAATATTTACGCCATTGAGTATTTGCTGTACCTTCAACTATTACGCCGTGGACGTATTAGAAGCCGGTTATAAATCGTACGTAAACATTTAACTTGTTAATGGCGTTTCATGTGCGGTGTGAATTCGAATACAAGCTATTACTATATGGGGATATGTCGCGCGCATCCGTAGGCTTCAACCACTTAATCTTAGGACCACCCTACTTGTATCCCCCGGGTAACACAGTAGAAATGCAGACTGCGACTTCACGATGCGCCTAGCGACCTCGCGATGCGTCGGCGATGGCGCGCTGCGTCTTGCGAAATCACTGGCCTCTTCAAAGATCGTCGCGTCGCGTCTCGGTGTGAACCAACTCTAAGTTTACACCGAGTTGTGTGTTTTTCAATAATCTGGCCACTATCAAGATCCTTGTTATTTAGTCGTAGAATTTTAGACGGCTGTGTTCCTTTCTTATTGTTTAAAATTCTACGGATTACCTTTTATTTGTTAGACCTTTGTTTCACAATGTTTACCTTAACCGTTGAGTACATGGTAAAACCGATTTTCTAGTTGGAAGGCTTAAGAGAGCCAGCAAGAGTCACCCAAAATGTAAGCTAATTCGGGAAAGAATGGCTGATTGTGTTTCATGAAAAATATTTGTAAATACAATATATATTACATTCATTCGTTATTTCCAGTAACCTCAACTACTTGCCGAATCCACGTCGTGTTGCATCGTGCGGTTATGGGACTGCCCTTACAGTAATGATTCACATTGACACCGAGGATTACTTTAGTACCAGTGTACCATCTAGTGGCGCAGTGGTGAGAAGTTCAAATTATTAAATTATACCGAAATTATTTTTTGTAAAAACATTAGTATTTATTTAATAACGAAATAAGCATTGAATAAAACTAAATTTACGGATTTGATCGCGTTTAGTTAACTGGTTTTACTTATATTTAATTCCCGACGTTTCGGGTGCTTTACAGCACCCATGGTCACATTAATATTAAAAAACTGAAGGTAGCCGGGCTAACTATGACATTGGGACGTCAAACATCTCGGACCCCCCGTGACCATGAGTGCTGTAAAACAGCCGAAACGTCGGGAATTAAAAATAAGTAAAATCAGTTAAATAAACGCGATCAAATCCGTAAATTTAGTTTTATTCAATGTGTAGTGTTCGCGTAAATTTAAGAAATCATTAAATGAAATAAGGATATAAAAACGAACTTGAGGAATATTTTTAATCTGTGATTACTTTTTAAATGTAGGTATTTCAAAAGCTTTGCGATGATACTGGAAAACCTTGTGATGGTAATATGCAATGGTAATATGTATGTTGAAAAGCTTTAAGGAAATTTCACAAACTCTTTAAAGCATAATTATTGTTTAAATAACAATATAACGACGTAACATCGTTTATCTCTTATTCTCGTCATTAGTATTTTAATCGAATGTATCGTATTTTTTAAGCAAGGTTTAGTCGAAACCAGTAACGCTGGCGTCAGGTCTCAGACAAGCCAGCGCTGGCCTGGCCCGTGTTGTTTAGACGAGGCCAAATGGATTCATATAATTCCTAGATTATTCTTGTAAATCGTTGTATTAAATTAATGATTTTTTAAACTAACAGAAAAATAATGTATCTAATATAGGAATTTGTACAATATCACTAGAATTTTTTTATATTACAAATTATTTATCCTGGCGCGGGGGTTGCGGGGCACGCGGGCGGAGGTCATTGGCTTGAAAAATAGGCAGGTGCTCTATTCCCGCCAGTGCTGGCAGTTAGCGCTGACTTCTCTTTAAAAACTGTCTATACGAGGCCAATAACAAGCCAGCGCTGGCGGCCACCAACACTAGCTTCGTCTAAACCTTGCTTTAGATTTTTATTTGGTAATACTTGCTTAAATTGATAGCTCTGAGAAGTTTTGGCAGGAACTTGACCAACGACGGATCATTGCTGCTGCAATATCGTTAAAATAATGGTGTGATGTGAAATTTGATAAGTAAATGTGGCTTATTAAATATCTGCCCTTAGGAACTATTATGAAGAAGAATATACAAAAAAATTAAGATTATTTATATTTGTATTTTTATTCCGATATCTTTTTTAACGGCCGCCTCAGCATATTATGAAAAATTTTCTGAAAAAAATTTATGAACATGAAAAATGATACATATATCAATACTGCCATTATTATTTATCTCACATATTTACAGTTGCACATATTTTATTTATTGAACAGTATGGAAGTACCCATTATATTGGCCGTACAGTGGTGGACCGCCAAGCATCCAGATGGTGTGGATGGTATCGGGAGGTTTGATGCGTAGTGCGTTCATGAAATTTGGCGGCTGGGATTAATCTGAACAATTTCTCAGAGCACTCCCCGTGGTATATGCGATAGAAAATGCAAAGAGATGCAACATCTGTTCGCAGCGCCAGTGCATCGAGCCGATCGGAAAGCACTCGGTGGTCAAAGATTCGAGCCACTCTGCGCTGGATGCGGTTAAGTAGAAGGAGCTGGCACTGGGCAGCCCCAGCCCAGAGACGGAAATAGTATTCCATGTGAGGCCGAACATACGCCTTGCAGGCGATGTGCTGTCATGAAATACTGTCCTGCTCTGCTGAGCACGCCAAGCTTTTTAGAGGCCAATTTGGTCTTCTTTTCCAAGTGACCATGAAACTGCACGTCACTCGATATGTCGACGCCGATGATTCCGCTGCTGGCTGAGGCAACAAGGGGAGTGCCTTGTAACTGAGGAGATACGACGAAATGGTTTTTTTTAGTGGTAAACTTGTGTCTTCTGAGAATTAAGCTGGACTACATTTAGTCATTCCGAATCCGACACTTTGTTCAGCAAAAACGACTTCAGAAACAAGTTTGTCCCGATATTGGGCAACGTTTTCCCGAGAAATATTGGCACGGTCCTTATGGAACGTCAGCATTAATAGGCTTCTAATCAGAGCACGCATCGTCTACAACGACCTTGATGTTCCGATCTGCAAGAAAGCTGGTAATCCAATCGCACAATTTCTCGGGAAGCCTTTCTCTGGAAGGGAGCTTCGAAAGAAGCGCTTTGTGCCAAAACCGATCTAAGGCCTTCGCATTGCCAAAACTAACGGCCATCCGTCCATCGATGAGTCAGGTAGACCAGAAGATCACCAGCTGATCGACCGCGATGAAAACCGTATTGGCGGTCACTAATCAGCTGGTGATCCTCAAGGTACCGCATGAGCTAGCAGTTCATAATGGATTCCATTATTTTGGAGAACAGGAAAGTGATGGCGATAGGCCTGTAGTTTGACGGATCTGAGCGGTTGCCTTTTTTAGGGATCGGGTGGATGAAAGCCGTCTTCCGTGATTTTGGGACTACGCCTAAGGAGTAGGAGTACGGGAAAAAACGCTTTAGAACCGGTGCCAACTCTGGAGCACACATCCTCAGCATAGTTTGAGGGATTCCTCGAGAGAGTCGAGTTGGACGCAAAGAAAGAGCCTAGCATATAAGGTTTTTTTCCTTTACGGCATGGGCCAATGAGTCGTCCTCCCTGTGTAGAGATGGAAGAGATGGCTGACAGAAATTCCCTCGGACAACCTTGGCGAGAGACCAGAATTCACGGCTTCCAGAAGGAAGTTTCTCGCCAATTCTGCCTATTTGCTATGACTTTGCCTTGGCAATGACTCTTTTGAAGTGGTCGATGAGTCGGTCTGTTTCGGTATTACCGCTATGGGACCTATAGAGGCACCCTTAGACGCGGGAATGGTAGTCGCTGCCTACGCGTAGCCAAATGATGGACGGATCCGAACCTTCAAGACTGTCGAGGCGTCGAGAACAGAAGTCCTCTCTGACGTACATAAACAAATAAAATACATAAACTCCAGCCCAAGGTACTAAGGAGAGTTCGACGGCTCCGTGGCGCAATGGCTTAGTAATTAGTTACAGAGCTAAGGGCCGCGGGTTCGAATCCCGCACGGAACAAGTATTTGTATGGCCTATAACTAATTGTTCCGGGTCTGGATGTTTTTCCTTGTGAAATGTATGTTTGTAAACTGCCCTCACGATACAGGAAAAAATCCTAGTGTGGAGGTGACGTTTTACATTAAAAAAAAAGAATTCCAGTTTGTACCCCGGGTAGGAGAGATACAAAAGGACACCTGCGTCTGAGTCAGAAAGAGTAGAGCCGGCTTCGCCGTCTCGAGGTGGTAGTGGACGGCGTTTAGGTTAGAATGAAGTCCCCTGATATTGCAGAAATTCACTGATAGCGTGGCAGGGGTCGCCTTGGTCTTGTTGCTCATCTCGCCCCGAGCATTATTGTCTTGAGCGAAATAGCTCAGGCATTTTCTTTATCAAACTAACAAAACTATCAAAATTCATAAATTGTAAGCACCAAATATATTTGTACCGAAAAGGTGAGTCGGATTAAAAGAGAAACTTATTTGTCAAAATATAATTTAAAATTTTTTTTGAGGCAATACTAATACTTTTTCTACGCGTTATTTATGAACAACACTGGGACGGTAGTCTATTATATGTATCTCTTGTGCAGTTGACATCCATTATCATTTCAATACAGCCAATAAAAGTTCACTGTTGTACATTCTCAACAGTCTTTTCTTTTGCCTCAACGAGTTATGCCACAAAGAATAGTATTGAGCCACTTCATCCATAGATTTCTTGCATCTCATACCAGGTTACTCCTTACGGGTACGTGGCTACCATTCGAGAAACTATTTTCTCCACAGGTTATCGAAACTTCACGTTACTTTCACGTATTTATTCACGTGTATAATTTATATTTTATCAGTTAATCCAATATGACCGAAGTCAGTGATATCATTATTTTTCATTAGTTATCGTTATGACCGATCTTTGGAACATGCGTTGTACATATTTAAGACAGCTTGACATCAACAATTTGATAGTTTCAGGTTTACCTTTTTTATAGTTTCTTAACTTATTACAGATCAAATATTATGATTGACTCTTATAGTACTATTTGTGGTGATGGTTTTTTCCTGCCACTAAATGATGTATATAGGTAATCCAGAATAGAATATGCACCAATACATAAAAATGATTCATTTATTTATAAATTATTATTAATTTTTTTATAAATTAGGCGGAAGTCCATTGCTACCCACTGATATGTTTCCTTATGTCGCCTTATATTTACACCGCCTATAAACGGTTGGTCGGTAAACAAATTTATGATGTGCATATTATGCAACTTCTCTTGGGAAGGACCAACATCTCACAGAATACCAGCGTAAAAGAGCAGCTTAATGTTGCTGTGTTGCGGATTGTGAGTGTAGAGAACCGAAGACCCTTTTTTACTGGATACGAGGCATTCTATCTTTGTCCTCGGGGATGACAACGCATCTGCGTTTTGATTCTTAATTCGAGGATAAATGTAGATGTCTATGAACCACAGCATCCACTTACCATCAGATAGGTTGTGTGGTCGTTTGTCACCCTTATTATATAAAAAATGGGTGGAAGCTCATTAATTTACTTTTGCCCCCGTTGTTGTTTTTAAAATTATTTCGCTAATAAATAAAAAAAAAATATATCATTTTTGTTTAGGAAGTTTCATGCCAGGGCAGTTTACGGGGGGTTTGGTATGACTCATTTACCCGCTTTTTTAATCAATAGACCAATAGAGTATTGCAATAACTTAAATACAAATAAAATACTATTAATACTTAAATACAACAAAACACTTAAATATGACTCATTCAAAAAAAAAAACAACAGTAATTTTTTTAAAGCCCCACTATTAACTCATCTTAATCACACACCTTCTCTTCTTAGTCATAATATATTACTTTATCTACTAATAATAATCTAGAAGCCTTATGTGGTTAAAGATTATGTAAAATAAGTTGATAGGACAGGGTTGTGCTTTGGCTTTCTTATTTTAAATATAATGTTTGCAATTTGGTAATTTCATATGAAGACGATGCATAATGAAGTAAAGCAGAAAGTATTATTGTACTTGTATTCAAAATAGTAGTTGCAGCTGATATTTATATATAAAGGTTCTGAAAAAAAATCATTAGTGTATATAGAAGAAGTATGGCTTTACAAGTTATTAAATAAATTGATGTTTTGTATTTTAAGAACAATTTGGTATTCTTAAGATACTAGCATAACTAGAATAAGTTTGTTTGAAATATTTTTTATCCAAATCTAAAGAGATGATGGAAGCGGATGTTGGTCTTGGACATAATATAGTTTTCTTGATCTTAGTTTTCTCTTTCTTGATGGTAAGCTAACCTCTTAAACGACCTTCCAACAAACATCTGCGACCTTCATCTTCTGAATTTATTATCAACATTAACAACAATGACATGTCATAGTTTTGTAAATATGGAATTTAGTGTTTTTTTTTAAATTTAAAATAAGAACGTTAAACGAGCACACATCCCATCTGATGGTAAGTGGGTGCATTGGCCAATAGACACCTATATCTATCATCACGAAGTTTTGAACATATTTTTTTATTGATGCAACTATAACAAGTTGTACTAAAATGGTGCGTAAAATATTGTGATAAGATATACGTTGTATAAATAAAATTCGAGCATTATTCTAAGTATTATAAATATCTGAGAAACAGTGGGCGTGTCTAGTTGATGTAAGCGCCACACTTCTATTAGGTAAAAGTTGGTAGAATTGTAAGTGGGAATATGCAATTTTTTTAAGTCCAACATAACTTTTACGTGGTGCATTCTGCAGATTGACAGATAACGTTTTGGTAATCGACTTGCACTGAAAATTATATCAAATAAAATTATTTCCTAAATCTAAATTTCTAATTGAGAATAGTATATCGGCTCTGTGCTCATCAAACCAAAGATGCTGACGCATTATGCAAGCAATGACCAATGTGTCTACTACAATTGATGTAAAGATGCTAGTGTGGAATACTTGGTTTAGTTTCATTAATTATTCCCTTTTATTAAACAGGTACTTATCGACAACCCATACAACATGCCTAACTTGGATTCACCGATCTCCCTAGTAAGTCCATCAACAGAGGTCATGATAGGCCTTTCTCCAGAACGCACATACACCACACCTGGAGTCAAGTCTTTTAGTCCAGGCGAGAGGCAGTGCTACTACTATGACGAGGTAAATATTTTTCTATATGTTCATAGAAAGGTATTCTAATAATGTCAGGTAAAAATTAATTAATTTTACAATACACAAATACAAAATGTATTTATTTCCATATGCAGTGTAATTATACATTTTTTGTAATAGTCTTGATTCTTCATTCTCAGACCTAGCAATGGTTTATTTATTTGTCTGTGGCCTCGAAGCGAGCTAGTCTCGTGGGTATCGACAACAAAGCTTTCTAGCAAGTCAGATTAGATAGTAAGGCAATGTGCATGTCCGTGCATTAGTTGTGTATATAAATTATAAATTACATGCAATTAATTTATGAAGAATTAAAATAAACCAATAAATAATGCAAATTATTTGAAGTTACTAAATATATAATAAAATATACATACACAAATAAAAATAGGGTGTAACATGTGAACGAAATAGAAGCCTATGGCACTGATATTTTACAAGTAATAACAACAAAATTTTGAAATAAATAAATAAATTATTAAAAAACCCACACCATACTTTACGAACAGCAATAACATAATAAATTTAACAGGCATCTTTGACCTTGTTACTGCCACACAAACACAGCAAAGGCAAATAATAGTTCAAAAAACTTTTCAAATGTTTTATTCAAAATTTTATTTTTTTGTAAAATATCACTGCCATAGGCTTCTACTCCGTTTACATGTTCACACCCTATTTTTTCCCAGACGGTAAAAAAGGTCATCCAGTAAATATAAATACACACACAGACACACACACACACACACACACATAATATATATATATATATATATATATATATATATATATATATATATATATATATATATATAAACTGCTCAATACAAAATAGAGCCTACCATCATTAGTTTTTATTTTTTATCTTAGGATAACTTAAGAGGTAATGTAAATAAAAAATAATATCAAAAAAAGTTAAAAAACTGCAGCTAGAGCAGTTGCACTGCTTCAGGGAGGAGAGTCTCAGAGATATGTAGCAGTATGTGTCGCCGCTTTGTCAGGTTAACTGCACGTAGGGAGCGTACCGTAACCGCGCGGGCCTTACAAACCCGACTGCGGCAAACTACTGGTACACATGACAGTGATCAAACCATTTGTAATCGACTCCACGAAGATGAGCAACGTTCCAGAGTACGTGCTGTTCGACTCAAACAACAAGGGATCATCGTGTAGCTCGTCCCAAGTTATGCTCGCGACCGGACCAAGAATAACTGGAGCATGGTACTCTTCACAGATGAATGTAAGGTCAAGTTTTACAGTAATTATAAAAGAATACACGTGTGGAGAAAACGAGGCGTACGATTTACAGAACCCTGCCATGGAACAAGTCCGGAGGTCCAAGTGTTATGGTGTGGTTTGAGTAAGCCTAGTAGGCAAGACAGAGCTGGTAATTCTGGATGATGGTTCTGTAACAGCTACGAGTAAGTAATCCGACTTCATGTCATTCAATTTTCACAAAGAGTAGGTGCTGGTTTCGTGTTAATGCAAGACAATGCTCGTCCACATATAGCCCGTAGCACACAAAGAACACTTTCTGATGCCAGAATCACAGTTTTGCAATGGCCTGCTGTAAGTCCCGACCTCAATCTCATTTATGGGATCAACTGAAACGAAGCCTAAAAGACAACTACAATCGGGTGAATAGTCGACAGGAACTCATAAACGCGCTAAAAGTCATTTGGAAACGAATACCGGAAGAAATTGTTACCAATTTCATCGAAAGTGTACCAGATAGGTTTAGAGAGTGCACAGAGGTTGTCCCACTGTCGCTACTAAGCATAGCATACGCAAGCAAGCACGCGAGCTCTAATTATCATAAAAAAAGAGATGTGTTAAGTATTTCCTTTTCATAATGATTTCTTATATTTACGCGAACACTACACATTGATTAAAACTACTTTTACGGATTTTATCGCGTTTAATTTTTATTTAATTATTTTTATTTTTAATTCCCGACGTTTCGGGTACTTTCCAGCACCCATGGTCACGGGCGACTGAGGTGACTGACGTCCCGATGTCATTATTAAGCCCGGAGTACCTTCAGCTTTTTTAATTATTGTTTATGGTCCGATCTATGCAAAATGAACTGATTACGTCCTGAGGTCTTGCAGTGTTATGCTTGGGTTTAGTTTTAATTTTATTGATTATAGGGTCCCAAGCAGGTGGTAATATCCAGCCTCCTTCCCTTTTGAAATTAGGATGTTATTTGATTTCAATAGCCTCACGTATCATCCTTGGTAGGTATCGCTGTTCTTTCGCGAGGATTTGTGGTCTATCAAATCTGATGTAATGGTTGGGGCCGTCTAGGATATGATCACAAACTGCAGACTTCCCGGAACGTTGATGCTTCACATGAGCTATATGTTCTTTTACGCGGATTATAATTTATCTTTTGATTTGTTCTATATAAGAGAGACCACATTCACAATCAAGCTTCTACACTCCTGCATCTTGTAGAGGAATATGACACTTGCCGGATGGTAAGAACTGACTAATCTTCTTCGGCGGCTTGTAGAATGTTCTAATAGAAGCTCGCTTCAAGATGTAGCCAATATTGTCTGTGACACCTCTGACATATGGTAGTACAGCAGGCACATGCTCTACTGTGGCCGGCTTCACTCGGTCGGTGTGACGTAGGCGCGGGACCCGAAGCTTGTTGTCGTGCAGAACTTGCTTGACGTGCTGAAGCTCGGCGGCCAGGTGTTTGCTGTTGTCACTGATCCCTCGTGCTCTCTGAAACAAAGATTTGCCCACGGTAGCTAACTTTGAAGGATGGTGGTGAGATTTACCGTTTAAATATCGGTTTGTATGGGTCTTTTTTCCATACACAGTGTGACCTATGTTGTTGTTAGGAAGGGAATTAAAATTAAAAATAATTAAATGTAAAATAAAACGCGATAAAATCCGTAAAAGTAGTTTTAATCAATATTTGTTTTTCGTTATTTTGGTGCAATTTCCTTAAAGTTGGTTTAAACACACACGTATTTAATTAAACAAATGAATAACTTATAATATTGATTGTCTTAAACATAAAAACTGTTTAATGACCTAAAAACGCGGTGGGGACTATTTTGTTTTATTTCATTTTCATGTTGGTTATATCTAATACAAGGTATCTGTACCCCAACTACATTTACATATTTGAGGTGAGGGATATGATGCGGTATAATTAAAAAATTTATGTCAAGGATTGTCTCAGTTTCTTCGAACTACTCACTAACTAAATATTAAATAATACAAAACCTTGAAATAATGCAAGATAAAAAATATATCCGGGGTCGTGATAGGATAACTTTACACTAAGACATGCAGTCGATATAATCTATTGATAAAAGTATGATTGTTAATCTTTTTTATAATCTTGTCTTAAATAAAATATGTGATATCTCAATAATATCAATTCAATAAATGTCTTGGTATAACGTATATTATTACGCCGAAATTTACTTTTTGACATAAGTGAGTTCGTTTTTAAGAATAACGGTGACAGACAAGCACACAGTCCACCAGATGGTAAATGGATGCTGTTGCTTATAGACATTTATATCTAGCCTAGATTAGAAATCAAAATGCAAGTGCGTTGGTATTGGACAGAGTGCCTTGTTTCCAGTTAAAGTTGTCACTTCATTCACCATATGAAAAACACCAACATTAATCTGCTATTTGACGTTGGTATTCTGTGAGAGCATGGTCCTTCAACTGTCTATCAATCTACAACCATAATATAGCATGGATCCACAAAACTAATATGAAATAATTTTACATCAAAAGGATCAAATTCGCGATATACAAGTGTTCACGCAAATACAAGAAATCATTATTAAAGTTGTGCCAAGTTCAGAGTAGGTACTATCAATCGACAACCATGTGTGCGTACGTACACTATATACGGTACGGTACAATATATGGGATGGAAAGAAACGAGAGTGGTACGTCAGGATCATACCAGATAGAAGTCCTTAGTCTTTGTCTATTCACGTGGGTGACAGGCGTTAAAGTTTATTTATGTACGTATGTGTTTAAGTAAAAGATGCTGATGAGTGAATATAATATATGAATCAATAAATCCACAGTTATTCTGCTGGATTTAAATATCTAGCCTTTAAGAACCTAACGTTCTGATAGATATGAGAACACTATTCACAACAAGCTAGTGGTGAGTAATTTGATGCTACCAATTTTTCGAACGAGTTATTATTAAGTCATATTGAGTTATTATTAATTCGATGTGTAAAGAATCTTCTTTACGCTAATGACCTGCAAATTTATACGCAAGCAGGTGTAGGTGTTAACTTTTTAAGTAACGCCAGACTTAATATGGGTATAACAAACCTCCACAATTGACCTCGTAAATTTGGTATTAGTGTAAACCCCAATAAATGCCAAGCTATAATAGTTAATAGTGTACAGCAATTGCCTCAGCTTGACGCCAGTTGCGTTACGTCTGTTACGTTAGATAATTCTATCATACCGTACTCTGATATAGTTAAAAATCTAGAGGTGTATGCTGTGTTGTTAACACTATCTTATGTTAGTCCATCCAAATTCAGAATATTAGTGGTTCTGTTTTTGCTAAGCTCAGTGCTTTGAACTGTTTTAGGACCTTTCTTCTAATCAAAGTAAAGATGACTCTGGTGCAATCTCGTATGTTTTTCATTATTCATTATAGTGATGTATGTTTTCCTGATCCTAAGGAGGTTTTCCTCGAAAAGGTGGATTATATAGTCTATTTTTTTTTGGATAACCACTGTCCGAATTATCCGAAACATAAGTTCAAGTTTCTGAGCGATACTTATGACAAACAGCTTCGTTCATCGGCTACTCATCGTCAAGCCGTACGCATATGGCATATGGACCTGCCTGAAAAGTTAAGAAAACCTACCTGCAAACAAACGTTTAAGTCCGGGCGCATTTACTAAAACTGTAGCGTTACTCTATCAAGTCAAAAATCTGAAATAAACATCACAATGAAGGTTTTGTTTGGTAACATTTAATTATGTTCCTCAGACAGTATTTCAAGCACGATCGGCAGTTCAGTTTAGTTGGAGCAGTCTCAACGAAGAGTAGCCATCTGCGCAGGTCACTACTGTGTGCACAAGTATGTGAACAAGAGTGTGTGAAGCCCGTTGAGACGTCAATACGACACGACCGGAGAGAGATCAGACGCAGGACCAACGACATTACATACTTTCCGATGCACGGGCGTGTAACACCGTCAACTGTCTGATTCTGGGCTGTTACTAAGAGTTTCTTGACAGAAAAATCCAAAAGCTGATTTTAATCCGATTCGGGATTCGAACACGTGACCTCATGATCCACACTCATGCTTACGACCACTAGACTAACGAGAGAGTGGTTACATTTAATACAACTTGTTTTATCACATTTTATCACATATAATTTTTTTTTGTAACTTGTACAGTTCGTGCACATGCTTCAGCAGGGTCAGCCACATTGACTTTCTATAGTCGTTAACGTTAATAGAAAACTAAAAATAATGGTGGTAACATATTATCTTTCAACATTAATGTTAAGCCTCGTGACTGTCACGTTTATTTCATTTTAGCTAAACTTGCAGGGTATTTTCAATAATTCAACTATCCTGAAAAATTATCATCATCATTATAGCCCTTCATAAGTTCACTGATTGACAAAGGCTTCCCCCAGAGAATGCCACAACGCATGGTCCTAATGCATCACTGTTCATCGACTTTCCGCATGTCTTACCACGTTGTCATTTTAACTAGTGTGTGGCTACTTTATACTTTGCTTACCGGTGCGAGGCGGCCCCTCGCGAATCTTTATTTCTCATTGGTTGTTAGTTCTTCGAGCTATTTGCCTAACCAATTGTTACTTCACCTTATTTTAACTAATCTGTTACTTTATGTCGGTACTCCAGTTCTACGGCATTATTTGAAATGTTTGCCGAATGTAATTTTAGGTTTCGAATGAATATATCACTATTCGTAAGTTATAAGAGCCTTGTTTATTGATTAGCGAAGTTCGTCAAGTGAGGTTATCATTTAGAGAGGTTGTTTTATACACCATTCACCTCACCTTATATATGATTTGTCTAGTTGGTATAGTGATAAGCGGGTCGCGTATCACGTTTATTGTAATCTATATAATAATATAATATCTAAGATTACACCTTATAGTAAGCTAGCATAAAACCGATTATTTTATCGGTTGATAGAGTAGAGCTAAATAATTGAAAATTTTAAGTTTCACATAAACTGAAGGCAGACTCTGCTCGGAAGTTAGACTTTTGTAGTACTGATAGGAAACGAGTCTCTGGTCGTATCGAATTAAAATTTTATTTTGTTATAAGTGTATACCTAAGAAATTATATTTACAAAAATTACTACGTACTTAAAGAAATTGTTTTGAAAATCAGGCTATTTTCAAAACAATTTCTTTCTACCGTGTTTTTATTAAATCCCTTTCTTGATTATTTGTCTGTTGTTGCGGGTGGAATCTTGCAACTCAAATTTCGAGCACTTGCCGATAGATTTGAAATTTTGAACATAGCTTAGAATCTGATGATAATGTAGAGACAATGAAAAGACGTGGTATATTAAAATTTGAGTACAAATTAAAAAAATACTAGTTTATTATTATTTACGTTTTAGGGCTCATTTTCATTGCCGATAACTAGCAAACGGGTTATCCACCAATCAAATGTTTAAATTCTCTACAGTACAGTACAGCGGAAATTATCAGTTTTTGTATAATTAAATGTTCCCCATTTAAAAAAAAATCTGTTATATTGTAAATTTTTAATGAGTATTAACAAAACTAACACTAATAACAATAATAGTGACAAACTTTACATAAAGTACACCGCATATAAATACAAATATGTATTAATTAGGTTATTTAACTGACGATTATGTGTTTGTACTAATTAATAAAAAAAAAACCTTCAATTATTGAATTCATAGAAACCTACGCATATTTGTATGCGATTGTAGTTAATTAAACCTACAACTCCTGATTTTTAAAAAAGTTGCGTTACGTTTATATTACGTTAACAAAGACAATATAGCAAATGTAAATATATAAAAATAGTTTATTTTATTAAAATAAGTACGGGTTAGTTGATATAAAGATAGCATTATGGCTTGATAAAGTCGTAAATTCGGATTAACTAATTAAATATTGGTTTTAAATATATAATATAAAATATCATATACAATATGTAACGTAATTAACGCACACCCTTAGACACCCCAATTAGTATATTATGTTATAATCATAATGCATACACAAAATTTTTAGTTAAACATTTTTATGCACTGATTATTTATCAAATTAGTTATACTAATTCCGGAAGAATGTTGTGGTCACAGTACAAATCCACGAACGCAAAGACTTTAACTTGCTTGAAATAAAGTTCATTTTTCTTTATTTTTATTGAATGACAGAATTAGTAATAATACAAATAAAACTGCACTCTTAAAAGTCTTATTGCCTTAAGTTACGGTCCATTTCAGTTTGTTTTGACTGTACAGATTTAGTGTGACTGTGATTTACGTAGTTTTAATTATTTTTGGGATAAAAAATTACCTATATTAAAATGATAGGAATCGATTCAGTAAACGATTCTGAACAAACTACTTTCTCAAAGTGCGTTAATTATGTTACATGTTGTATACTTGAGTGTTAGAAGTATATTATGTTTATTGTAAAGAATATAGTAAGTTTCGTAATAAATAATATGCTAGAATTTAAAATGTTATTTTTTAGAATTGAATCATGGATGAAATGTTTTAAGAAAGTTGTCGATTTGCCGCCATTTTGCATATCATCTTTCACTGTGATTGTTAAAAAAAAAGTTATAGTCCATATACGTCCCACTGCGTTGTTGAATTAAATTACACATTCTATATCTTAGCATCAGCTCTATGTTGGTGTCTCGCTCTATCGACAGGTATACTAATAATTCTCTCAAAAATCATAAAAGATTGGGGTGCAGGCTGGACCAGGCGGGCTGTGAACGCTATCAAAGATTGCCTGGTTAAGGAAACCTTTGCCTGTCAAATGAAATGGCATCGCAATACGACAAAACATTTATGAAAAAAAAATATCGACGACGACTTCCCTTAGTAGCCTACCGTGAACTAAAAAAAAACCTAACGTTAGAAGGCCACTTTGAATTAAATTAATTTCAATCGCTTAGACTTAGGTCAAAATGTATAGTTATATTAATAGCGCTCGTTGTTAATTTCACAGTACGTGAGCAACCAGGGTTAGACCCCGCCGGCATTAATGCAATTTAAAGTGCTAATTTAACAATTGTTTGGCAGCGAAGGAAAACATCGAGAGGAAATCTGCATGTCTGTGAAATAAGAAAGAATATATTTTGAAAACGTGAAGTTCGCCAACACGCATTGGCACGGCGGACACTTCCTTACCCTATAAACTCTCTCAGAAATGAGGGGAGGCCTGTGCAGTGCCCAGCAGTGGCACGTATATAGGCTGTAACTTTAATTAATTTTTAACATTGTTTAAAAATATATATCTTTGTATTTTAATGTGTATTAGAGCTTATGGACATTTCAGGTAGAAGGTAAACTATTAAGTGGCTTAAGGATTAGGGTGACATGACAATAACTGATATATTCTTAAAACGATTTATGTATAGATAGATATACGCCAACATTTATTTTATATTTATTGTCAACACTTTATCAATGTCGGACTATTTACGTCATTATATTACATAAATCAATAAATGTGAGTGTACTTTACACTACTGGTAACAATTTAAATCGATCATCGACCTGTCTTGTTCAGGTGGAGTACTGTATGCGTGCATATATGTTGGTGTAGATTTTCTTGCGATGGTAATGATTATGAAAATTTAGATAAAGATATTATTTATAAGTATTAATCTACTTTTTATCATACAGCAGCTAGTTTGATAAAAATCCGCTGCTTTGTGCGCACATATTTGACATCAAGTTATATAATCCATTGTTGTCGTTGTACAAATTTATAATAATTGCAAGTATTGAAAACTAAGCAATTATTATTTTACTATGGAAGTTAGGGTGTTACCTACATGTGTGCTCGATTACAGATCAATATGCAGCTGCATTTTCACCCACAAGGACTTAGATTGAATGCCCCCTTTACTAAGGGTCTGAGGGTTTGAATGCCTCGTTGGTCTAGCGGTTGTAGTAGTGCGACTGCTGATCATGAGGGCCTGGGTTCATATCCCGGGTCGGGCCAAAAAATCAATTATTGAGTTTTTCTTTCAAGAAATTCTCAGTAGCTGCCAGGAGTCAGGAAGTTGGCGGTGTCTTACCCCGTGTCTCGGAAAGTACGTAAAGCCGTTGGTCCTGCGCCTGATCTCTCTCCGGTCGTGTCGGTTTACCGTTCCATCGGATTATGAGAGTGAGGGAATAGAGAGTGCACCTGTGCTTGCGCATACACTTGGGCACTATAATCCTGTCCTGCGCCGTTGGCTAGCGTCCGTTGAGGCAGGCCGCCGTGGCCGAAATTCGTTCTGGAGGACATTGTTTAAGGGTCTGCAGGTCTCGTCACTCACCCACACGCTGGTATTCTGTGTGAACGTGGTAATTCACTAGTGTCTTATATATATATATAGCGATTACAGATATGACCTATTTTAGGCATGTAATCTTAGTACGGCTAGCCCGTGGACATCGCGAATCCGTTCTGATACGGTGGCACTGCTATTAGTTAACAATTTTGTTGCCAAAGTCGATGGGGATCATATGGGTATATTGTTAGGGTTCGCCATCTGTATTATATAAAACTAAATCTCCCCAAAGACGAGTGTTATGCAACAGACCAGAGCTTACGATTCTTCGCACAAATAAAGGTAATGCTACGTTTATAATGGATACTTCAGTTTATAATTTAAAAATGCAACAATGTTTTATCGGACTAAAGTTAAATACGTACAAAAAGGTCAAACCAGACCAATTAAAATAACTAGCGATCTAATAAAGAAATACTCCAAAAAATGAAATCTCGACGAAAAGTCAATAATACCACCGTATATAAAAGCACAGAAGTTGTATGAGTTACCCAAAATACACAAACAGAATGCACAAAATTTCCCAATATATGTACATATAAATTGGCTCAACACTTAGCAAAAACATTGTCACTACTGAGAGGACATGCAAGATTACATACAAAGGATTCATCCCATTTTGTTAGTAAGATTAAAGATTGATTGATATTGGGGACATTGAAACAATGGCTTTGATGTCCAGTCACTATTTACATGTCTACCTATTGAAGATGCCTGTGGAATATGCAGTGCTATTCAGACATTGTGTCACAACTGGCTATCTATTGGACTCATCTTTATCTACCATTGTCGCCTGTATATTCGTGGAGATTTTCGAGAAGAAAGCTCTTCGCACTGCACCTGAATATACAAGATTCTATGTAGACGACATTTTCAGAATTTTACTATTAGACAAGGGTACTGCATTCTTAGACCACCATAACTCCTTAACTTCTTAAATGCAATTCTATTTGGAGTTAAAAGCAATTATTTCTTTGGATTTCCTCGATGTTTAATTCATTCAAAATCCTATTAACACCATCAGTTAAAAAAAAACCATACTAACCGATATTTAAACAGTGACTCTCACGACCATCCTTTACAGTTAGCTAACATGGGAATATGAGAGCACAAGCGATCTGTGAGAGTGATGAGAGATCTAGCACATCTGGCAAGTTTTATAGGGTAGCTTAGGATCCCGCGCCTCCGTAACAGTAACCTGGTGAAACCGGCCGCAGATGACATTGTGCCTGCTGTACTACTATATGTTAAAGGAGTCGTAGACAAGATTGGCTACATTTTGAAGCGGGCTTTCATAGGAATATACTACAAGCCCCCGAAGAAGATTAGTTAGTTCTTAACATCCGTCAAGTTCAATATAGCTCAATAAGATGCAGGAGTGTACAAGATTGATTGTGAACGTGGTCTTTTTTAGATAGGGCAAACAAAAAGATCCAAGAAAACCAGGGTGAAAGAACGTATCGCTGATGTGAAGCAACGACGATCCGGGAAGTTTGCAGTATGCCAACATATTCAGGATCGTCCCAATCATTATATCAAATTTTATTAAACTTCAAATCGTTGCAAGAGAACACCGATTCCTACAAAGGATAATTCGCGAAGCTATTTAAGTTTAAAAAAAATAATAACATTTAAAAAATAATTGTCTTATTTGTGTACTTTAAACACTAAAAAATTAATTGTACTTGCCATGGATAGTCGACCAAGCTTAACGGCACTACTAAAATAAGCATATTCGAAATTAATGTAGATAATAGTAATTATTGTTGGTGTCAACTACATAGAATTGTAAACGCAGTAATTGGTAATTTGATATTTAACTTAATGATGTGGTTATGTATGAAATGTTCATGTAACGACAAGTCCAGGTAAATTAAATTTTATTTTTATATTTATTACCAGCTGGTTGCTACTGCAGAATATACAATTGTGGTAATACCGTTTTAAAATTGGGAGAGTTATATTGTTTAATTAGGAATGATAGTATATTCATTGAATTTGAATGATACATATATCATATATATCTTTCAAATAAATTTGTCGGTGCGATACGTGCGCCACCTGCTGTAAGTTATTGTACTATACATATAACCTTCGTGCAAGTGCAAGCATTATTGACACAATTGCACTGGAAAAGTGAACAAATACACAAATACTCAAACACTGCTCAATTTTAAGATGCCGTTAAGTCTCGTGCAATCTCTATCACTTTAAGTCAAAGTGACTCTGACACAACGAGACTTAGCGACATCGTAAAATTGAGTAGCGTTCGAATCCTTGGCCATACGATGTCTAGTACTGCAATCAGTAATTTGTGTACCAAATGAGGTGATTATAGTACAGTAGTGAATAATTTATGACCATCTGCAAATCTGTATACATGAGCATGTAGTAAATGACCTTCCATTGTGATGTTGGGAGAAAATTTCTGAATGAAGGAATACCAGGCTATAAAATTAATGCTTAGTTGGAGTGGTTAGAGTGCGCGTGAGAGATCGTTTATACCATATAGTGGCGGTGTAATATATAATTTCTAGCACATATCGTCCCGTGAGTTTCATAAGTTTGAGAGGTGACACTTAGAGAAATGATACAGGAGGTAGGGAGGCCTATGTTTGGCAGTGGACTTTCGATATGAGAAATTAAAAGTTGATCTTCAGCATTTAATAACTGGGAATACTTTAAAAACTATCTGTTTTCATTTATGTTCGAGTGCGATATGGACTCATATCTTAATCTTTATAGCATAAATGAACAGTCTCTAACCTCATATTTGTCTTAATACATGATGCATGATAGTATTTAAACCAAATTGAAATTTGAAATTGTATAAATAATGTTTTGAATTCTCGATTATGTATGTACATTCTAATATGTAAATTAAACATTGGCAGATTATAGGGAATTATAGTTATAGTCTGGATGCTGTTTGAGGATACTGATTAATATCGTAATAACTAAATAAAAAAAATAAAAATACTTTATTGTGATTTCTTATATTTACGCGAACACTACACATTGATTAAAACTACTTTTACGGATTTTATCGTGTTTATTTTACTATTATTTTTAATTCCCGACGTTTCGGGCGCTTTCCAGCACCGATGGTCACGGGGGACTGAGATGACTGACGTCCCGATGTCATTGTTAAACCCGGATTACCTTCAGCTTTTTTTTTACAATACCATAAACAATAATTAAAAAAAGCTGAAGGTACTCCGGGTTTAACAATGACATCGGGACGTCAGTCATCTCAGTCCCCCGTGACCATGGGTGCTGGAAAGCGCCCGAAACGTCGGGAATTAAAAATAATAGTAAAATAAACGCGATAAAATCCGTAAAAGTAGTTTTAATCAATACTTTATTGTCTTATCCTTGATAAGCAACGGTATTATGTAGTGGCCAAAACCACCTAAGAATGCTTGCATTAGGTGTTTCTGCTCTTCCCATAAATTATAATTAAATGTTAAATGAAGGTATGTGTATAAAGTTTGAGTGAAATGTGTATATAGTGTAAGTGTAGTGTGTATGTTTAATGTATGTGTAGAGAATGAGGAGAGTGTGTAAATAAAAATATAATGTATGGTTTATGTGTGGGTATGAGATTTTGTTCTTTTTTGCGCGTCGACATAAATTATTGCGAATTATTTCTAACACATTGTAACAAGCTAGCCTTACGATATCAAATCTTGGGTTCGGTTGATAACCACTAGAGATGGAAATGTAACACGAATGCATGTAATGCTTGCATGTGAGTTGTCTATGCGTAAGTTATTGTATTTACATATTTACTTTATCACACTATACCCGTTTAGCCCTACAAAATCAATTCCGGTGGTAAACAATTGAACCACAGAGAAGTTGTACGAGGAGGAAAACTCCTAGTAAAACATACAGTAGTGAACCGCCAAGCATTTAGATGATTGAGGATGATATCGGGAATTTTGACATGATGTGCGTTCGTGAAATTTGGCGGCTGGAACTAATCCGAACAATTTCTCAGAACACTCCCCATGATAGATACGATAGAAAACGTAAAGGTATGCAACATCCCTACGCAGCGCCAGTGAATCGAGCCGATCAGAAAGAACTCGGTCTTCGACGATTCGAATCGCTCTGCGTTGGATGCGGTCAAGTGGAAAGAGCTGGCACTGGGGTGCCCCGGCTCAGAGATGAGAACAGTATTCCATGTGAAGTTGAACTTGCGCTTTGTAAAGTTGCGAGCGATGTACCGGCATAAAATACTGTCTCGCTCTGCTGCGCACGCCAAGCGTTTTAGAGGCCAATGTGCCCTTTATTAGGTTTCTTTCTAATGATTCTGATGCTAGCTGAGGCAGCAAGAGGAGTGCCTTCAAACTGAGGAGGTACGACAAAAGGGTTCTTTTTAGCGGTTAACGCGGAAACTTATGTCTTCTGGGGATCGAATTAGACTAGATTTAGTTGCCCTCAATCTGAAACTTTATTAAGCAAAGACTCGACTTCGGACACAAGTTTATCCTGGTAATCGGCGACGATCGGCGAGAAATATTTGCACGGCCGGTGTATAAGGCATCACCAGAGCTGTTGTCCGCATAGCAATGAATGTTATCGGTTTGCAATATGTCATTGATATGCAAAAGAAACAGCGTTGGTGATAGCACGCAGCCTTGTAAAAAACCAGCGTTACTAGGCTTGTAATCAGAGCATGCTCCGTCTACTACAACTTTGATGCTTCGATTAGCAAGAAAACTAGTGATCCAATAGCACAAAATCTCGGGAAGCCCAAAGGAAGGGTGATTCGAAAGAAGCGCTTTCTGCCTTAACCGATCGAAGGCCTTCGCCATATCCAAACTAACGGCCAATGCCTCCCCCTTGGACTCTACTGCCTCCGCCCATCTATGAGTAAGTTAGAACAGAAGATCACCAGCTGACCGATCTGATCTGAGCTGGTCATTGATCAGCTGGTGATCCTCAAGGTACCTCATGAGCTGGCAGTTTACAATAGACTTCATTATTTTGGAGAACAAGGAGGTGATGGCGATAGGCCTGTAGTTGGACGGGACTGAGCGGTCGTCTTTTTTAGCGATCGGGTGGACCAAAGCTGTCTTCCAAGAATACATGGGAGTAGGAGTACTAGACGACGTTAGAAAAGACGCGTTAAAACCGGTGCCAACTCCAGAGCACACGTCTTCAGCACAATAGGAGGGACTCCATCAGGCCCACTCGACTTACTAACGTTCAGGGAGAAGAGTGCTTTGCGAACCGAGCACTATATAAACCGCAGATCCTTGGCGAGAGACCAGAATGCACGGGTTCCCGAAGGAAGGTGAATTAGCTTCTGCCAATTCTGCCGATGTGCCCAGACTCTGCCTTGGCAATAACTCTTTTGATGGACCTGGAGGCGGAATTATACTGTTACGAGCTTGAGGTTCGTGACAATAAAAATTGCCGATAGAATTACCTAAATTAACACTTTAATTCACTTTACACTAATTAAAGTTAAAAACACTAATAATTAATCACACTGATTAACTTTATTCCGCTCCGAAGCTTCGCTTGTCTCGCCAACTTCAATACTACTCCGATCGCGTATTGCAGCGCCTTTATATAGGGCTTCTTTTTAAGAGCGCTGGTGTTAACATCCCGAGACGTTGATGCATTAGCCCAGGCCCGGTAGCTTTCCTGCTTATAGCGTGATGCTATTTTACAGGAGCGACCAAACCATGGCTGGAATCTGCCTCCGATGGGCACCGCAGATGACGGAATAAAAAGTTCCATACCCTCAGTCAGTGACCCTTTCACATCAGTGACAGAATCAGCAAAAATGCTAGGATCGTCCGGTGAGAAACCAACCCGCCCCCAAACACTCCAGGCAAGACAATGGTCTGATAATCCTAAAGGGGCGTCGACGGAAACATGATATCCTTCCGGATGAGTGGTCAGCAGAAGGTCCAACAGGGAAGGTGTATGATCTTCAACATCTGGAATCAGCGTAGGTGCAGTAACCGATTGTGTCAGACCATATTCCAAAGCAAAGTCATAAACACATCTCCCCGCATGATCAGTTAAAAGTAACGGCAAATCACGGTCTCTGCGGATGGGATCTGTTGTAGCACGGAATCTGCAGCCATTTGGACGTGGTCAAGGAGTCCGTCTCTTTCGGTATTACCGCTATGGGACCTATAGAGGAACCCGTAGACGTGGAGATGGTTGTTGCTGTCTACGCGCAGCCATAGGATGGATGGTCCGTACCTTCAAAACTGCCGAGGCGTCGGAAACAGATGTCCTCTCTGGCGTGTACGCAAACCCCAGCCCGAGGTACAAATGAATGTTCTAATTTGTACCCCGGGTAGAAGAGATATGAAGTATCAGCTAGAGAAGACACCTGAGTCTTGGTTAAAAAAGCAAGGCCGGTTTCGCCGTCTCCAGATGGTAGTGGACAGTGTTAAGGTTGGAATGGAGTCCCCTGATGTTGTAAAAATCACGGATACCGTGGCAAGGGTCGCCTTGGTGTTGTTGGTCCGTTTGCTCCGGGCAGTTGTTGTCTTGAGCGGAATTTTCCCCCTCCCAGAATACGCGGGGCAGCATGAGCACGCACGCTCAGGAGTGGAGTAACTTGGTCTCTCGATTCTCCAGGGGTGCTGGTACCCTCCTGGGGTAGATCTTCACTTAATTTCGCTACCATGTTAAGGGGCAGGGGAGGGGGGCAATGGGGCATCCGGCCACCTCCACTCACCAAGGGAAACGTAGAGGTAACTCTCTACTTCAAGCTGGTATTCTGTGGTACCATCCCGGTTTGAGCCGGCCCATCCTTGCGACAGCAAAAGCTGCTGTGTTAAATCTACCACCACTAACTATCACTGTTAAATTTAAAATTATTGTTACGGAATATCAGCACAATATAGGAGCCTAATACTGCTGTGTTTCGTATGGTGAGTGTAGAAAACTGGTGACTCTTTTTACTGGAAACGAGGCATTCTATCTAAGTTATCAGAGGTGAAAACTGAATCTGCATTTTGATTTTTAATTGGACCTATGGACCAGCCATAGCACTTACTTATCATCAAATGTACCGTGTCCTCGTTCGCCACTCTCATTCTTTAAAAAAATATGTAATTAGTTTAACCGTTTCAATTAAAGTAAAAGTAAATAAATAAATGTATATTCTTATTTATATAGTGACTTTCACTATAATATAGCGGTAATATAACGTGTGTTCATCTAATAAGTCTTCAATCTTGAGCCTCCATTAATCTACAATTCACATCGATCAATCGTGATTTCAACGACAACTTGAAAAATTATGTGTAATCGAAAGACAACTGACGCAAAACCTGAAGTGATAGGGATTTCGGTAATCTCCGTATCTATCAAATAAACGGAATGCGCTAAAAATTTAAGCATCAATAATAGTGCAATAATATTTGAATGTTCAACATTTATAAATTCAGAGTTATAAACTATAAAAGTGATAGGAAACTAATCTACTATCGGGTGGGATAATAGTCGTGAACAGGCTTGGAATAGTAAGAAGAAATCTACACTGAAATTGCCCTTACAGTATATTTAACTACTTTAGACGTTAAAATAAAGCTTACTACAGTGTTTTAGAATGAGTGTGACTGTTTGTAAAGAGTTTTAGAAACGGTCAAGTAGATTTTTTATTTTTTATCATTTACAGTGTTTTGTTTGATGATCTGGTCTGGCATGTACGTGCTTGCTGTATGATTTTATATCCACTCTAAGCCAGTGCTTGATTGCTATTCGACATGATGCTAAGTGGCGCTGCAATCAATGACGATAAGCACACTGACTTAGCTTAAGAAAAGTACATTTACTCTTGCCTCAAAGATAACAAATCCATATAGGATGGACATCTGTTAATGTTGATAAATTATTTCACTCCTTCATTATACGTATGACGAAAACGAAGCAAAACGTTTGGCACAAATATGTGGTAACTTTACAACGAAAAGGTAAAGGCTGGACGAGTGTCTGGTTGGCCGATGACGGAAGGGAAAATATGAAATGCTTGATGTGACGAGATAGTTAGCTTGAATCTTAGACAATAATGTAAAATTTGTTCAGATTAGCCGCCAAATTTCATGAAAGCACTACAGGGCAAACCTCCCGATACCATTCACACCATCTGGATGCTTGGCGGTCCACTACTGTACGCTTCACTAGGAGTTTTTTTCCGCGTACAACCTCTCTGTGGAATAGTTTACTACCGGTGATTTTTCCGGACCGATACGACCTAGGGACCTTCAAGAAAAGAGCTTACTCCTTTCTTAAAGGCAGGCAACGCACCTGCAATTCACCTGGTGTTGCGATTATTCATTGGCGCCGGTAATTACTTAACATCAGGTGAACTGTATGCCCGTTGGCCTCGTCTTCTATAAAAGAAGAGTAATGCTATGCGTACTTATATGGTTTCTCGGTTTTTGCCAGTCGAGAGAGTATCAAATCTCGGGTCCGGTTGACAGCCACTAGAGATGTAAATGTGCATGTAATGCATGCATGTGAGTTGTCTATGCGTTAGTTAACTTAACAAAAGTATATTTACTCTTGCCTCGAAGATAACAAAACCATATCGGATGGAATAACAGATGTTGATAAATTATTGCACTCCTTTGTTATGCGTATAACCAAAGACGAAGTAAAACGTTTGGGACGAATATGTTACCACGCTCGTCCAGCCTTCAACTTTTCGTTGTAAACTTGTTTTGTTGAAAAGTTGAAGGCTGGACGAGCGTCTGGTTGGCCGATGGAAGAAGAGAGAATATGAAATGCTTGATGTGATGAAATAGCTTAGGTCTTAGACAATAGTGTAGAGGAACGCTACCCGTACGTATATGGCTTCTCGGTTTTGCCATTTCAGCTAATGTAAAAGGCTTACAAGTCTTAAAAAATTGAAGCGATAAACGAAAGTACAGACTACTTGACGGTAGTATTAGTGATTAGTGTCTACTGCAGCCTATGAACATCTGCAACCAACTTTGGGCAAAGAAGACTTCAGGTGCACTGTCACCTTTTCTTAAAAAATATCGGTTAATTGTATACTACACTTGCACAAACGCTTGCATATTTTTTTCCAAATTATGAGCTATAATAAAATTGGATAGTGAAAAGCACTTGCTTATTTACTCTAAGGCGCCTATTTATTTACACACACTTAGGTTAACTTCGTTAACCTTTGGTTAACCGTTATTTTTATTCTAATACTTTGCTCAACGTACAAATGATGAAGCTAAACACTTCGTCCAAAACCTAGATAAATCTTAACCCACCGTGAGTATTGCGCACACACTCAAAATTTTTACTTGGGATACTGCAGCTTCAAATAGCGAGCGGGTAGTAACATACCACTGGCATAGAATTTCCAGCCAGTAAATTCTTCGTCTACTAGCACTTATTTCACCTTGTATATTTTATTGGAAAATAATTTAGACAGGACGCCAGTATATGTCTTAAGTACTGGGAACTAGTTTACGTTTCCTTCCTTTCATTTTCATTCCTGAGCAGAAGCAGCTTAGGAAATATCTAATCAGAGGCACAAACAAACATCTTGGAACGTTCTTTTCATAGAATTAAAGGTGATAAATGGGCATACAGTCCACCTAAAAGGTAGTGGTTTTGTGATCAGCAACAGACAGAAATGTATGCACTGAGTTCAAGGTTGCTAATTGGTATATTATATAGTTGCTATTGGTATATAACACGTAAGAGGACTCTATAGCCGATCAAACCTGTACGTGGCCTAGAGTGAGCAGCTTTCACCGTAGACTTCCTTGAAATACGTAAATTGATTATTCGTTATAATTTATCACCCTAGAACAATTATTCAAATGCACAATCATGACATAATCGTCAGAGCTATTAATAATTATACGAGTATTCAAGTAGAACTGACAGAAATTTTTAGACGTTTTTCACAAAAATTTTGAAAAAAATAGTAACGCGATTGTAATGTTTATTAAACGCCGGTTTCAATCATCTACATAAGGTTAGATTAGTCTTCGTGTGTAGACTAGTCTTCGTCCTTGACAGACAGATAAAAAATCGATGCGTTCGATACCGTTCGATAAAAATCGATGTGTTAATACACACGAAATAATAAACTTAACGAAATAAATAACGTAATATATATATATATATATATATATATATATATATATATATATATATATATATATATATATATAAAAAAAAAATTATATATATAATATCGATGTTTCATTGCTTTAAGAAAGTATTTTTATTACAGGTCAAGCTTGGCGAGTTCCGCAACTACTCCTTCCACAATTGTATAGTTTTGCAAAAAGTTGACATAATTAAAAAGGCTTGTAATTGTACGCCATACTTTTTTCGATTTAAAAACAAAGGTATGTATTTATAATCTTAAATATTATAGTTATTTGTTTTTGAAGTGCCATAGTAGACATAGGCTAAACGCTCGCAGTAAAATGCGAGCTACCTGGGTTTGATCCTCGCCGGCACCTTTGAAATTGTTAATTGAAATTCTAAGAGCTGCTAACACATGCTCGGCGGCGAAGGTAAACGTGAGAAAATTTGCATGTCAGAGAAATTAAAATAAATATTTCGAAGATAGGTGAAGTCCGCCATCAGGTATTATAGTAGCATGGCAGATTCTTCCTTGCTCTTAATCCCTCTTAAAAATGAGAGTAGGCATAAGCCCGCCCTAGTATTGGGACGTATAAAGGCGGTAACTTTACTTTTTTGCATTCTTAATTTTTTATATATTGTATTGTATATTTTTATTATTGTAGTTTGAGAAAACTTTATGATCGGTGTCAACGTCATTACAATACATACTAATAACAAAACTATGGCCGCCTTGAAGTATGTACGGAAGAAAACGTTACCACACTCCACGCAATTCTCTAGCGAAAAACAAAAAAACGGTGAAAATATATGAACAAATAATGTGCGACCAACCTCGAAGATATTTCAGCGCACACCTGTAGCATAGTAGTTACAGAGAACTGTAAATATTGTTCTTTAAATAACATAAAGTCTAGTATAGTTTTATTCTGTGAGCGGGAGCAAGCGCTTAAACTGTTAGATTTTTTTCGAAAGTTAAAAAATTACAACGACTGAAAAATGTGTTCTCAACCACCCCTAAAAATAGTTAGAATTTTCATTCAATTTTCATTTTATATAAGTATACATTTTAAAACAGTTTCATTATGGAATCTAAATCTTTGAATAGCGATATACGCACGACTAAACAGTCGATTCGCGACTATTTAGTTATGCATTAGGACCATTGAAACGACATAGTATTTTATTTATTATGCTTATACAATAAAAAACAAGCTAGTTTTTTCTTAAGTATTTATCATGGAAGTTGTACCTATTAAGAGTATAATTGAGTGCTGCTAAACGACAAGTCGACAGTGGAAAAAAGTAAATCGATAACGACTGTATGCGCACTACTATAGATCAAACAGTTTAATCATCATGTAATCGTCACAAGCTTTGTACAAAGCATACAATTCGACTAAACAATCTACCGCATACGAGTATAAATCATTTTTAAATCGAAGGCTAACCGCCTAGCAGTACGGGTAGGGCAAGTATAATCAACCATATAGTCAATATATTTTTTTATAGAATAAAGGTGATAAACGAGAACACAATCCACCTGATGGTAAGCGAATGCTGTGGCCCATTGACATCTATATTTATCCTCAATTAAAAATCCAAGATTCAGACCGTCTTTCTGGTATAGATGACTGCATAGATTTGTCTGCAAAGTGATACTACCGCAAGTTTTTTTTGTTTTTAAAGTCCATGTCCAGTTATGAACTGTTTACAGGGATAAAAAAATTATGAATTATTTTTATTCCTCAGACAAGCAGGTTTCCTCACTATATTTTCCTCTACCGCCAAACACGCGGTACGTAAATGGATGTTTAAAATTGCAATTAACAATTTTTTGGTGCCAGCGGATAAAGAAGTAGGGTTACTCGCGTGCTTTGAAACTAATAGTAACTGCTTAGTTTCAGAGCTACCGCATCTCTTAAATTTTAGAACTGACTTATTACGTCATTAAAACGAAAACAAATGTTTAATTTTGCAGATATCGTTCATATGTGCAACTTTCGCGATTTAGATTGCCTCGAAGGAATTTCAAGTAAAGTATTGCTTTTTTATTGCTAAAATTTACTTATTAAGTCGAATTTTTAAATGATAATAAAGGAGACTATTAGCGAGTAAACATTACTTTTCATTTAAGTTTACAAAAAAAAAATTGGTTCAATTAATTTAGATTGATTAACTAGATGATTACAAGGAGCACTTTTAAATATAAACACTTTGTGACTTTACACATTAGTAAATGTACACACTATTCGATTTTCTTTACGGATCTTAGATAATAAATTTTCAAATCTTTCATTATGATTATTATCACTGTTATAGTGCCTCACAACTCAAAGCCTTACTGCACAAGGCCTCCCCATATAATTTTGCACGCAAACGCATGAGGTTGTCGTGTAAATGGTGTGATTTTTTTGATGATTGTTTATTTCTTTCATCCTCAACATTATCACACTCAACAATTCCACACTGCCAACCCCAATTTTATTGCTTGAAGCAAGAATGCGTAAACGAGTATCCAATGTTTGTTTATTCATTTGCTTTTGGGTGATTTTGATGGTTGAGTAAGTCATATACCGTTTTCGCGCTATTTGAGCGAGCATACTTTTGTTTCTAGAGTTGTAAACAAATTGTCGTAGCAGCGGTTCTGTCAAGTTTGCCTGTACAGTTACATCTTGTACGAAGTACATGTATTTCCATGGTTACATCCGATAGGTAAGCTTAACTGAGTAAAGGACATACACGCAGCGGTTATGCAACATACTAGTACACGCTCCGGTTTACCTGCACATTTCAACTGTGTGGTTAAACGTGTTATCGTGTTTGCCTACCGTTAGAACGTGTAAATAACAAAATGATGAAAATATTACGAGGGAAATTACACATATGTATGTACTCATTATTGAATAAAAATGATGAAACAAATATTGCTTAGTAAATAAATTCAAGATGTAATAAATTATTAAATAATAAAATTAACATATGCAAATTATAGTCAACCAAATCTAAGAAATACATTTTCACAGCTGTCAGACTTATTGCACCAAGCATGCCAACCAAAAATTGAAACGTACAATATTCGATTCTTAAAAAAATCGATATCGATTATTTAGAGTTGGTAATCATTTACAGTTTGGTTTGTATAATACCAAAATAAATTTGAAACAGGTAATTTAAAACCCAAGATTTATCAGTTTCTACTTATTTGTTGTTACTGCTTATTTTTAGAGGCACAGTTATAAAAATTTAAGATTAAAACCGGATTAGAAAATTTATTCAATCACTTTCAGTACAACTAATTTAGCTGTCGTTGTTTAGATTAATTATTATTTGATTTTCAATAATGCAGTCAAAATTAATGTGTCTTAATGATTTCTTATATTTACGCGAACACTAAACGTTGATTAAAACTACTTTTACGGATTTTATCGCGTTTAATTATAATTTTAATTATTTTTAATTCCCGACGTTTCGGGTGCTTTCCAGCACCGATGGTCACGGGGGACTGAGGTGACTGACGTCCCGATGTCTTTGTTAAACCCGGAGTACCTTCAGCTTTTTTTTTTGAATTATTGTTTATGGTCCGATCTATGCAAAATGAACTGACTATGTCCTGAGGTCTTGCGGTGGTATGCTTGGGTTTAGACGGCCCCAACCATTACATCAGATTTGATAGACCACAAATCCTCGCGAAAGAACACCGGTTCCTACCAAGGATGATACGTGAGGCTATTTAAATTAAAAACATCCCAATTTCAATAGAGAAGGAGGCTGGGTACTACCACCTGCTTGGGACCCTATAATACCGTTAAAATTAAAACTAAACCCAAGCATACCACTGCAAGACCTCAAGACATAGTCAGTTCATTTTGCATAGATTGGACCATAAACCATAATTAAATAATAAATAATAACCCATTTTATAAAGTTTTTGTTTAATTGAATATTTAAACTTGGTAATAGAGAGGTCTTGTATACTTTCTGGGACTTTGTTGTAATAGCGTATACATTGCCCCAAGAATGAATTACTAACTCTGTGGAGTCGAGCAACTGCTAGCACCAACATGTGTTTCTTCCTAGTGTTTACAGAGTGTATGTCACTTTTTTACTAAAACTACCTTTATTTTTGTGAACACATCAAATTTTCATAGATATACTGAGAGGCCAAAGTTAATATATTTATATCTTTAAATTTTTCTTTAAAAGACTCTCTCGGTTTAAGATTGTAAATAGCTCTAATGGCCCTCTTCTGCAAAAAAATTCTGAATACATATAGAAGAAACAGACCAAAAAGTTAAAGCCGAGTCACAAAATAAGAAGACAAACATAAAATTACGCACAGTAAGCTTGCGTAATGGCGAGATATTGAAATTACGTAGTAGTTTTTTCAGCGCGGCCCTACTTATGAGTTTTTTATGACAAATTAAAAAACTTTTTTTATTCATGATTCATATAATTTAAGGAATTTTAAAAGAAAAAATTAAATTAAACAAATAATACATTAAAAAATTAATGATTCGATTATTTAAATATTTTTACCGATTATTCGCATAACAATGAATTTTAATCATTCAAACACTATGGTAATGTACATAGCGACATATCATTGAAATGACGTCAAGTAAAAAAAGTTGATACTGGTTATTTATATTTGCTTTGTTTGAAAGATTCAAATTTAAATTAGTGATAAAAACCTATACAGGTTGTAATGAAATATAGATAACTACATAATTTTTCGGATTTACGTAAAATGTTATTTTAAATAATGTGAGTACGCAAAGTTATTGCGGAATGATTAATGTGAAACGTCAAAAGGTATTTCTTAGATTTGGTTGACTATAAAATACTATAAAATTTTACTACATTATTTAATACAATAACAATTCAATTAATAATATGTATTAAATAATGTTTTGTGCATAGTCTATAGTATTGAATAATTATAAAAGGGTGTTATAATAGTTCGTTAACACCTATACATAACTAATGTCAATTTGTTTTTTAATAAATGAATTTCAATTTGTTTTTTATTTTTTAACGGATTTGTTTCAGGCCGTACTAGATTGCGATAAAACAGCAGAGATTTGTTGATAAAACTCAATTGATAGTGAATCAAAAGGAATAATACATATAAAACTAAACACGGATTTAATTGAAGATATCATACATTTCTGTGAATATTTAAACTGCAGACGTTGCGTGGTATTTACCGCAACTATGATCATGGTGGGACTGAGATTTTGTCGTCCCGATGTCTTATGTCTTTACTGCCAGAAATAAATTTTATCGAATTCATTGCCCGATGCGATAAAATCCGTGTAGTTGGTTATATTCTACTAACTTAAAACTGTTGTCTTTTTATCAAAAGATATTGGTACACAAGCAATAAATGAAGAGAAATTAAAAACTCTAGGTTATTATTTATTTTGTTGAATGGTTATAATTTCATTATGTTTATCATTAATCTCCTGGTAAATAACACGACGTGGGCGATTTTAAAAGCAGTTGTGACTAGACTTGAGTATACCGCTTATTTAAGGTTCTATGATCTAGTTTGGATGCGTATTTGTTTGATGGTGGTGGAAAATATCACTTAGTAGCATTGGATTAAGTGAAAAGTCGTATTAGGAGGTTTTCTCATATTCATTATCATTCATCACGAGCACAGGCGTAGCCACTCGATATTCAACAGCATAGATTTAGGCGAGTGGAGAAGAATTAGAAAATTTTATTCCTGTCTTTGTTTTCCTCCATCGAAAAATTAATTAATTAAAAAAAGACCGGCCGAGAGACCTGACACTTGGCCGGTCTTCAATTACCTGTTATCGATATTCCTCGCATTCGAATTAAGGGTTTTGCTTCAGTTAAAATAGTCTTACTTTTGCAGCCTAAATTTGTTTCATCACTCTTTCTCATTTATTCTTTCTACGCATACAAACTACAGCAGTGTTTTTTCTTAATCATGGTTATAATATCACCTTGCAAATCACACTTCTATTATTACGCAATTTTACACCCTTTCATTCGGAGACATCTACTTATTACTTAATAATTCTTAATGATCGTATTTCACTAGCACTTATTTTAATCTTGTAATTCTTTTGCTACAGAAAGCTTACGCTCCCATACCACAGATTAATAAATAGTTTACCAAACAACAATATGCAAATGCAAATCACAACATTGTCCCTACCTTTGCCTTTGCCTTTTTGACAAATGAGTTTCCACAATAGAGGGAAAGCGCCACACAAAATTTACAATTTTTTCTCTTAATGACTGTCTACAGAAATTTCCAGCTGAACTGAGAAATTATAATAATTGCTATTTTTATTCACTAATTAATGGTTTTGGAAAAAAATATATGTTCCCCTTGACCGAAAACGAAAAAAAGGCTAAAATGATTGTTTTGTATAATTTATCTATCGTTTATTTTGTACTTCTATTATGCGCACTGAATATGACAATAACAATCCTTAACTCGTGCATGTAAATCTTATAATAACAACTTTTCTTATGTTGATTTATTTTCTCTGACATATGGACCGTTTAAAAAGGAAATTGAAACTGTAATGGATAATAGTTAAATTAATATTCCACTTTTATATTATGCTACTTTGACTTAACACTTTACTTTGTCGATGAGTTACTTAACTGTGGAAACTTTATTGTTAGATGTAAGATTAATATGTGTTATGTATTAGACTAAAATTATGTAGGTTTCCTATGAAGATAAAGTGTATATATATAAGTGGCGATGTTGTCAAGATTTCGAAATCGTTCCCAAATCCGTACGAAGCCGGGATGTATCGCTAGTTAGGTAATATAAAACTAAAAAGTAAATTTCTTATAACATAAGAAACATTTAAAAATTTCAGCGACAAGTGAAGATTTGGAGTTACGGGAAACAATTGAAAACCTGTCCTACCAATGTTTGCCTGAATGCGAGCATTTCGATTATCCGTTAGAGGTGGCTGTGGGCAATCTAGCTACGAACTTGCCTTTAAATGGACTATCTTTTTTGTAAGCGCTCAGACAATTATCACCATCCTGTGCTGAACAATAATTGAGGACAGTCGAGTAAAATTTTTGTTTTTATACGATAAGGGTGACAAACGAGCACTCAGTCCACCTGACGGTAAGTGGATGCTGTGGTCATAGACATCTACATTTATCGTCAATTAAGAATCGAAATGTAGACGCGTTGTCACCCTTGAGCAATGAGATGAAATGCCTAGTTTTCAGTACAAAGGGTCTGCGATACTCTACACTCACCAAAGGAAACGCAGCAACATTTAGCTGCTATTTAGCGACGGCCGAACTAACCTATTCGCGATACAACCACAATAAAGCTGCAGCGTGGCTTTACCACGTACATAATATTTTTAAAAATTTATTCTTCTCCTATTTTAATACAAAATTATCGATATAATATTAACAGTATTATTTTATATATTATTTAATTAAAGAAATTTAAAATACATACGTATTGTGCCATGTGCATTTCAAAACCTATCGGTTAAGAGACACTTTTTCACAAGGTCGTTGATCATCGTGCTAAGATTCTCCAGCGATTCTACCATCATCATTCATCATCATTACAGCCCTTCACAAGTTCACTGCTGAACATTGGCCTCACCCAAGGGAGCCCACAAAACACGGTCCTGAGCCACCTGCATCCGTCTACTTCTTGCATGTCTTACCAGGTCATCACTCCATCTAGTGGGGGGTTACATTAGACTTCGCCTACCAGTATGAGGCTACCATTCGAGAACCTTTTTTCCCATCTGTTGTTGGTTTTTCGAGCTATAAAGCCAGCCCATTGCCACTTCAGCTTACTAATCCGTCTAGCTATGTTGGTCACTCTGGTCCTACTGTAGATATCCTCATTCCTAAGTTTACGCAGAGTAACCCACAGCATGGCCTTCCCCATAGCGTAGACCGTCTTCATACGGCCACGTCTCAGTTCCATAAGTCATCACTAGCAACACGCACTGGTTGTACAGTCTCGTTTTCGGGTTTTGAGGTATTATGCCTGACGAGAAGATGTGCCGTAATTTCCCGACCGCTGTCCAGCCGAATTGAATCCGTCAATTGACCTCTCGGTTGAAGTTGGACTTATGTAGTCGGGCTTAGTCCCAGGTAAAAATACTCGTCAACAACTTCGAGCTGAGTTCTTCCAATAACTACTGGCGTAGGTGTAACATGGACGTTACACATGATTTTTGTTTTGTCCATGTTCATCTTAAGATCTATAAGATGGAAAACTATTGAGGTCATTGAGAATAGTGCTTAGGTCCTCCAGTGATTCTGACATAAGATTTATATCGCCGGCAAACCGAAGGTGAGTGATGTACTCGTCATTGATGTTAATACCGTATCCCTTCAAGTCCAGTAGCTCGAAAACTTCCAATGAAGCGGTGAAGAGTTTTGGGGATATAACATCACCCTGTCTTATACCTCTCTGCAGTTGGATAGGTTTTGTACTACCCCTAGCCCTAGCCCTACTGTGCAAACACTTCAGCACATCTATATACCGACACTCTACTTGGCACCGCTGAAGGGACTGTAGCACCGCCCAAATTTCGACGACATCGAAGACTTTCTCATATTCCAGATACGCCAGACAAAGTGGCTGATTGTACAATTTGCCGAAGGGTATGTATGTGGTCTACGGTACTAAAACTTTTTCGGAAACGAGCTTATTCGGGAGGCTGAAAGTCATCGGTCTGCGTGCGAGACGATTCGTATTGGCTCTCGAAAACAGCACGTATACGGTTGGCACGTAGACGCGGCTTAGAAGGAAAATAGGTCTGCAGTTCTTCAACAGAGCGTTGTCACCTTTCTAGAGGAACAAAACCACCGTACTTCTACTCCACGCCTCCGGCGTGGTACCAACATGGAAGACGAAATTAAACAGCTTCTAATGAATTTCAAGTACCGGTTTTCTACCCGCTTCCAACCTGCCGTTTTTGAGGTGTCAGGTAGCCATTCTAATCTCGCTCAGACTGACGTCCAGGATATCATCGGAATAGTGTCCGATAAGAATCTGCCATATTCACTTTTAAATGATCTTTTTACTATAATGTAAATCGCCAGACTTTTTTCTTTTACAACTTCTTGTACTTTAAGTTTATTTAATAATTATTTGGTTATACTAACTGAATAAAATAATTTTCAGTACTGGGGTCAACTTGGAAAATCAGTCCGTGCTTAACGTATTTTTTAACGATCTAGTATCGACACGTTATCGCCGTGATGTTTACTTCAACTGGCAAAATTTACTTGGTATGTATATTTCTTTTAACCTTGTGTTAGAAATTACTCTCAAAGTTATTTAATGAAAGGATTATTAATCAGTTACAAAACGTTATAAAACATACAAAAAACAAAGTAAACAGTTGGAAGTTAATTCAAGTCAACCGCAAAAAAAAATGAATTATGCAAACCAAAACCAATACAGCCTCTCTTCTACATTTCACTGCTTTTGTTAAGAGAACGACGATGATTGAAAGAAGAGACCAGTCAAGATATATATCACGCGTCCCAGAAATCAACATCAAGCCGAAAACGGGCAACAGGACAAGTCGTGATTCAAAAATAAATCTCAAAAACTGACACCCTGTGATGATCATTCAAGTTCTGTGACTACAAATATTAACTTTAGTCAGTTTTTTTTCTGTGATATTATCATGAAACCCTTCTTTATTTATGAATCCTTAAAATTTAAAAGTACACGAACAATATTTTTTATGGTTTTATAATAACTGTCACTATTTGGCCCATTGCCCGTTTTTGGATTGACATTGATTTCTGGGACCACCTATGTATGACGTATACTTAGGATCCTTATATTATACTTAAATTAATACTTAATATTATTATACTTAGGATTCAAGCAAGCTACCTGTGGTGTATTTTACATTTGCTTGGATTATATCTAGTTATCATGTCACGGTAGCATTTCACACGGGATTTCTTCTGAGTATCTTAACCGCAAGCAAATTGACAAAACCACCCATCGAGGACTTGTGTTTGCGGATATTCTGCAGGATGCAGTTGAAGGATTAAAGATTTATAACACAGAATAACTCCAGAATGCCTGTGTCTTTCGCTGTGAAAAACGTGTCAACATTTTGTTACTAATTACTGGCTGTTAGTGTAAAAAATTGGTTGTCCCTGAAATTCCTGAAACTTGTCGCTAATTTCAAATGCAAAGCGCTCAGAATTTCATCAAATTATGACGTTGAATATGAAATATTAAAAAAAATATAAGTAATATTATGAGTAATATTAAAAAAAATCAATTTTTAAAAATGTTTCGTTAACGATACCTCACGAATGAATCAACCGATTTTGACCGGACTGGCGGCGATCGACGTGGTTACACAGTTAGTGTCGTCGACGTGGTGACAAAGTTAAAAGCTGAAGTTGCTTTTGCTTGCATGCGCATGCGCACTCACATTCACAAGCACACGCACAAGCACACGCACACATACACCATTGAGAAATTGACAAGGCGGCTTCCTGTGACCTCAAAACGTCAAGATTTGTTGAAAACTCAATTTTCGAAAAACAATAACTTCACGATTTTCAAAACTTTTCATATTTCAAAAATCGGGAAGTGGGACTGCAGAACTTACATGAAAAGTTACTTAAAGTTCTACGCTACATAGTTGTGATGATGTACAGTTGTAGCATTAAACTGCTTATGACAAAATTAATAAAAGGCAAAAGAAAATAACCACGTATCATTAAATTCTTTCTAAAGGTTATATTCCTATCATATAGTACCACGGGTTTTTAAAATAACCATGAGATTATAGTAAGTTATTCTTATTACTAATCGTAAATCACATATTTACAAAACATAAAATCGTCATAAACACATTTATAACTAAATAAATAAAATCCAACGTAAAAAAAGGTTCAATAAAAAATAGATTGAAAAATGGTTCATCCCTAACCGTGTAACAACATAAGCAGCCTTAGTGTTGCAATACACCCCAAATTGAATAAAAAATCTCACCAGGAGCCAAATTTCATAGTAAATATAACTGTATATATAGTTTGGTTGTAAATATTTTAAAAATTGGTGCTGTTTCTGTCCTATCTTTTATAAAATTCCTTAAGTGTCTCTGTACTGACTATGGAATACAAAGCAATGGTTTCAAAATTTATAATAAAATATCCATCGCTATCCGAGTCCGGTTCAAACTACATTCTAAAGTGGGAGGAAACTATCGGGACGAAACAGAATCCAAAAAACCATAGAACCATAGAAACCATTATCTAAAATAAAAAACAATTAGACTGAAATAAAAAAATCTAAGTAAACGCAGTCAATAGAAATTTTTTAAATGCTATTGATACGGTAAAATTCAGGCTCGCACTTTTTCAGGCTTATATCAGTTCCATTCCCAGATTTTTTTTTAAATTGCGTGAATAAAATCAGTTTGATTGCGTATATAATATATTTTACTTTATGTGTGAGCGATGGGTTGGTCACAAAAAATATCTCTGATAATTATTGAATTATAGCTTAAAACATTATAAACTGTTGCAAACAGCTGAACAGGTTGGTCCCAGGCTTTCGTACTTTTTTGGGAGTGTTCTAAGGCAGAAAAGATTAGCGCTGGATTTTTCAATTTTTTTTATTTCTCAGATATCAAGATATCCTTACGATGTTCTCTTTTGCTACCGAAAACATGGTTAACCAGAACATAAAATTCCAAACAATAAATCCATTGGTTCTGGCGGTAATCAAACACGGTATACTTTATGTACTAGATAATTTATGCGAGCGCTATCAGGCAACACGCCCCTTTTTAAGGGTATATTGCTAACAGTAATGAAAGTTAAAAGTTTAGTAATTTTATTACCCTTGGCACTGCAGACTCGTGCAAGTTTTGCTTGCACGATAATTTAATTATAGAGTGAAGATCATTTTTTTATAATATTTAACTATTCTTTGGTGCTGTAGCTTATGGCGTTTGACAGATGCGTATATTATTTGAGATGCCAGAATATGGCGTTTGGACAGACGAGGGGTTAGCATTAAGCTACAGCATCAAGTACCGCTGGTTCAAATCTCGCTCGGAACAACATTTGTATGGCTCACAGATAATTGTTGCAGTTCTGGATGTTTGTCCTTGAGCAATTTATCTATATAAATTATCTCTGCTATACAGAAAAAATCATAGTTTAGTTAAAGTTGCTTTGAAAAAAGTTTAAGAAATATTGAAGAACTATATTATTTAAGCATTAGTAGATGCCATGAAGTATATACCACCAATTTACCTCTTGGCGCACTTACTACATGGAAAATTTAAATACCAAAATAAATTCAACTTCATGCCGATATATAACTAACATATATATAGCTATAAGACTTCTCTCTTAATCGATACGTGCAGTGCAGTATATAGTACGACAGTATACATGTTGTGTGGTATCTGATACTGTATTGTAAATTATTTTGCCTTCGCCTTTGTACATATAAATACGAAGCGTGGTGATTAACTAATGATATATCATTACCTTTACCGTTGCTGTTTATCAACAGTCTACTGTTGAACATAGGCCTTGCCACAGATTGCCTCATAATAGGGATATTTGGCATAGTTGCCACGCTTGGCAGGCTTGTCGGCAGCCGCGGTTTTCTTATTTTCTATTGTTGTTACCCATCTTCTAATTTGCTTCATTTTGTAACCTCTTACGACACCCTCATGATGATATGAATAGGAATAATGAATATTCCGACATCGCCACTACGGTACGATATCTCAATATATATAAATTACGTGTCAAGTTGTTTGTCTGCGGTGGACTCCTAAACTACTTAACCGACTTTAATCAAATTTGCACACCGTGTGCAGTTTGGTCCAACTTAAGAGATAGGATAGTTTTTTTGCCCATGCGTGACCCACAATTTATTTTTTTGCGAAATTAAGCATTTTAAATAGGACATGACAAAGGGTCGTCGAAAAGGGCAGAACAACGTCTGCCTGGCAAGCTAGTAATATAGTATAAGTTATGGTCAACATTTTGAGTACTCAAAGTGTGAAAATTTTTGTTTGGTGATTTTCTGATGCGCGAATAAATATTTAGTAGCATTATGTTTTATTTTGTCATTCCCATAATATTTGGTTGGGTTCAGAGACCGAGACACTTTTCTAGAATGCTCCAAATGATATGAGTGTGTACCATATACATCAATATCATTACGTCTTTTCACAAGTCCATAGAATACCACAAATCACGGTTCTAAGCCACCTTGATCCATCGACTACCTGCATCCATCCATCGATTCAAGGTCGTCACACTATCTAGTGTGAGGAGGGAGCATGTGCCCCTCCACATGCTTTTAGCCGAATTCACAACGAGAGAAATTTCTTTGGACTTTCTTTGAATAAATGTTAAGGGATATTTTTGTCAATTTTGAACCGATTTTGTTCTTTTTTTAAAAATAGATTGTACTTCAGAAGTGGAAGTCACACGTAAATTTAAAATAAAACTGCAAACATTTAGATAATATTATGATTGCGACATTAGACAACATTAGATGGAGTGATGACCTGGAGTGGAGTGACGACCTGGATCGGAGTGATACCGTGCTTTGTGACATTCTTTGGAGAGGCCTATGTTCAGTAGTGGCTCTAATGATGATGAAGACTGCGATATTCCTTGGTTCACTCAAAAGGTTAAAAATATTCTAAAAATTTCCTTTTTTACCGACTTCAAAGAACTAAAAATAATAAAAAAAATTAAAAATAATAAAAAAAATGGTTTTTACTCCCACTCCTTTTCAGTTCACGCGGTAAGGTTATGGAACTCATTACCGTCTAATATAAGAGATTCCGAAACTTTATTGGTATTTAAGAAACTGTTAATTAATATATATTATTCTATTATATTAATATATATATATATATATATATATATATATATATATATATATATATAATATGTAACTATCATATTTATTATTTTTATCCATTGATTTATTTTATTTTTATTTATTGTTTTATTTTATATAATTTTCGTAACGTGTATTATTTATTTATTAGTAGTAGTAATGTATGCACTACGTTTGCCATTTCAATATAATTTCCGTTATGGGTCTACTGGAAGATATTTCAGCAAATTATGGAATGAGTAGAACCTGTGTACGAATTTACGATAAGACTGCTTCTGTATCTTGATGTGTGTACATAAATAAATTAAAAAAATGCCCTTAGATTAGGGAAATAATCTTCTTGTACTTTGATTTTTACTGATTTTATTTTTCAACTATGTTTATCTCAATCTTTTGTTTTGTTATGTGTTTATATATATTTTTTAAGTTTTTATAATGTTCGTGTATTTGCAGCTGCATTTGGGGGCCTGCTCAGTCTTATGCTTGGCTTCACGTTGATATCCGGCTTCGATTTCATGATTTTCTTTGGATTCAAAGTAATCTACGACTTCACAACGATGGTGTTTAGAGGTGACAAATATTTAGAGAAGAAACGTAAGAAAAACAGAGGTTCCATATTACTAGTGCAAGAGCATAAGAAAGCCATAAAAGAAAATATCTCGGTAAAAAATACTGGCATGTGGCGTTCAGAATTAAATAAACAACAAAAATACTAAAAACAAGCTATGCAATTTAATATTAAATTATATTGTATTCGGTGTTGTTGCATAGTATTTTATATTACTTATTAGCACATTATACATTTAGAAAATACTTTTGACAAAATAGTGAAAAACGTAGATGCTATCGCTGTGCTTCTATCGTTAGTCTTAAAAGCACTTTAAGTATTATATTACAGTTATAAAAAGTTTATGTTATTGAATTATGATTAGATTCTTTTAAACTTTATTTTACATGTTTTATTTATTAGATACAGCCTGCATACAAAAGCCTAGTCTTTTGAAAAAGAACAACGCATCTACAATTCCCCTGGTGTTGCAGTTGTTCGTGGGCGGGGGTAGTCACTTACTATCAGGTGAGGCGTATGGTCGTTTGCCCCTCTCCGATAAAAAAGTAAATTTACTATCTAGACACACGATAGGTTGTTGGGACAAAAGTGGCGACGCACCGGCAGTGTGTCTATTTATGCGAACCATTTCGAACCTCTTTCAAATACCATGTAACAGAAAAACAGACTTGTGATTTTGTATACGTGAGAAGGTCCTCTCATACACTTAGAAGCAAATGACAAAGTTTCGACGAGCGTTACGATCTCTCAAACGCTGCCTGGACATTTCTAATTCTAATTTCTAACAATTTCAATAATCTGTAACTGCTACGATGCATATGTAAATTTCAAGAATAACTATCTAAATAATAAATATCATTAAACATATTTTTTCACTAATAATCATACGTATTTATTTTTATATTTTAATAGGTACTGCTGACATATTTTGTTTTGTTGTGTACACTCTATTGGATTATAGACTAGTTATTATAATATTTGTCACTGTAACTGTGTTATTTATGTCGTCAAACTGTTTGTGTCAATCAAAATTCATGAACAAACCCGTCAAATTTCTTGAGTAATCGAAAAATCTAAGCAACTTCTAGGTTACTAATACTTTTGAAATTTGTTATCCAGGATCATTAGGCGGTATACAAACCGAAACATCACAAAAATGAAAATATTTATATTCGGTATCGACAAAGTTTTCGGTGCGGTTAGTTTTAAGTACTGCACCTAAAACTAATCACACTAATAACTTTGTCAACATCAATTATTATAATTTACATTGAAATAGAAAACAGGGAAGCATAAAAGCAGGGAAAATCATTTGAAAGTTATGTATTTATTTGTATTAAAAAAGGATGAAAAAAAATTCAAAAATTAATGATATTCCATCATAAACATAAATTATGTAAAATATAAAAATGTGGTGCCAGTTTAGATCTCAACTATATTATCGGCCAAGCAGACAAACCCAAATTGCTAGGTAAACGTGGTCTCGTTTTCACATTTATGTTTTTAGTGGAATTATAATATCTCGGCGAATAAGTCGTAAGATACTTTAAATAAATATTCCTCAGAAAATGGAATCTATTATCTATACCAAAACTATTTTTAAACACTATTGTTTATCCCGACAACTCATAAAATTCTTTTATTAGTTTATTTTGTTGGTTCACCGTAAGATACTCAAACAAAATTAAACCAAAATCAATGGCACTGATCATATTAACATGAACGTTTGTTTGCATTTTACATATATTTCGAGAAACACACATCATCTGTAGAAGTTAACTAATATTGGTAACTAACTAAATCTATGCCCGTGCGTTTAATTCTGGTTTATGTTTCACTTGCATGCTTCCCGGACAATGAAGTTAAAACTAATCAACCGAGTTTGCTACGACCAAGTATACAGATGTCCAAGCTCAGTTTATTTTAAACAATGAAGTTAGCTGAAATATGAAATGAAAATAGCTCAGTTGAGTGTACATTTTTCAGTTTTTTATTTAATTATTAGTTATCAGCTTAAAGTTGTTATCGAATTGTTATTGTTGTTTGAAAATTTGATAAAGAGAGAAAGTTATATTTATTTAAAGACATTTTCGTTCACACAAATACTTTACAGAAAATATTTTAAGTTTTAATCAAATATCAGATTAAATTACGATTAAATTTGCGAGCATACAAATAAATCGTCTGTAAGGTATCCGTATGTGTGTGTAATACGGGGGAGGGGTAATGAGAATAAAATATGACAACTAAGAAAAAAGAAGTTATATAGAAATAGTAATAGAAAACTTATTGTTCAACTTTCAAATAATTCTTATTGGAGTTCATTCTTACTAATTCGGGATATACCTGTCTTGGAAAGAACATACATACATATATATCTATATTTTTTGCAAAAAGAACAGTTTACGATCATTTATTATATGTCACAATTAACAATACAAAGTATATTATAAATAGGGATCTCTTCTCCTCATGTCTAGGGGGTTGTTATTCCCAGGGATTCTCATCATCTATAAATTCCCTTATATTATAATATAACTTAATATGGAAAGATTTCGTGTGCAGCAACGAAAGAAGGGATATCATATATCTTGTGCCGGACGCAACTGAAAATTGGTCGATCGCCCGTCCAGTATTTAGGTACTAATTTGTTTGTAGAATTGTTTGCACACATATGTGTACACATATGCGCATTAAGAATCAAAATGAAGATGCGTTGTCACCTCTCTTAGGACAAAGATAGATCGCCTCGTTTGCAGCAATAAGGATCTCTGGTTCTCTACACTTACCATAAGAAACACAGCAGCATTAAGCTGCTATTTTTCTCTAGTATTCTGCGAAGTTGTCGTGGTAGCTCAGGGGCTTGGCGTTCGCTGTACATTTCACAGTACGCAAGCAACTGGGTTCGATCCCCGCTGGCAACAATGAAATTATGGCAATTTTAAGTGCTGATTTACCACGTGCTCGACGGTGACGGAAAAAATCGTGAAGAAACCTGCTTGTCGGAGAAATAAAAAAAAACTTAAAACACTCGGAAGTAAGAGGAGGCCTAGCAGTGAGACGTATAAGGGCATACGTCAAGCCGACCCATTCGTGTTACAACTATAATATATAGCTTCAGCATGCCTCTACTACTTAAAAAGCGGCAAAATTACTGGCAACGCGACACAGAAAAATATAATATATTACAAGCTGTTAAATCTCCTTTTTGGCTTGGAAGTGAGGTTTGGTATCATCATTGTATCTAGCGGTCACTACTTTGTATTTCTGCTTGGAGAGTGTTTTTTGAGGAGGCCCTTTAAAATGAATTAAAGAGAGAGAGAGAGAGAGAGAGAGACAATTGACAAAGTTATTAGTGTAATTAGTTTTAGCTGCAGTACTTAAAACTAACCGCACCGAAAACTTTGTCGATACTGAATATAAATATTTTCATTTTTCTGATGTTTCGGTTTGTATACCGCCTAATGATCCCGGATAACAAATTTCAAAAGTATTAGTAACCTAGAAGTTGCTTAGATTTTTCGATGACTCAAGAAATTTGACGGGTTTGTTCATGAACTTTGATAGAGCTTGAATGAGTAATATATATTACGGCACTCACAATGAATGGCATCCAAATGTCGCGGAAAGTGTAGAGTTGTGATCAATGACAACTCTGACTTAAATTGTTCCTGAATGATTCGTTTAGGGAGAGTTCATCCCAATCAATCTTAGCGAGCCACAAATTTTTTACGAGGAGCCTAGCGAATAAAATCATAGGAGCAACCACTTCCTAATACATCAAATAAGCGTGAGATGGACGAGAGAATATTTCTCTTCGTACAAGAGCGATGGTCAGGGTGGACATAAAATGCGAAATAGTCTACAAATAGAAACCAGCGGAGGCCAAGAATTTTAAGCGTCAATTCTTCACTATCCAAGTATACACATTGCGATAAGTGCAACTCAACTCGCGAAATACTACAACTCGGGAATAGCCTATAAGACTGTGGAACTTTTACTAGCCCATTTAGTTAGTTCAAAATCCCCTGCGTGAACGAGCTGAATGAGTTGGGTAGCAGCATTGGCTGCTTCATCTGTTACTCTCTATACATATTATATATATATATATATATCGATATGAGGGGACTCACTACATCATCAACATAAAGGTTCAACTCAAACATCAACAAAAATGCTAAGGGAAATCTGTGTCCTTCATCCATGCATAATTGCTGGAAAGTGCGAATTGTCAAAATAGGCTACTTTTAAGGCCAAAAGTAACGCGTTTAATTTTAAATACTTGTATAGGTTCCTGTGGATTAAACATACACAAAATGCGTTGAAAAGATATACGCAGATACATTTGGCGTACATCTGCTCTCATTGCGATAGGGAATAGGCACTTATTCAATAAAATATTAAAAAATTAGCTTGAACAGCTGAACCTGAATACAAAATATCATTAAATGAAGTCCCGTCACCACCCCTCCTAACACTAGTGTCAAGAACGACGTAGTTTGGTCGTCGCTTTATTGTCTCGTATGACAGAATGGTAAGGAATATAATACGCGAGTTCATCTGAGTCAGAGGCACTGACCGACGATACATAATTATTCTCAAGATACTCCTTAACGACGTTTTCATATAACCCTTTAATCTTTGGGTTAGAAGCTAGTTTGCATTTGAGACTTAACAAACGGTGTTCTCCGATATAAAATGAGTCTCCAAAAGAGAAGGCATCACTTTTGCGAGGCAGACAATTTGGTATTTGCCTAATGCGTTTCCACAACGTTAGAAACATACAACCTCTCACAATACTGATCGTCGATACTACTGAGAGGTGTGACTTCGACTTCTGTCATTTCCGAAAACTTGCGTAGATCCAGAAATTCTTGAGAAGAAGTAGTACAAAGAGACCAGGTACAAAGGTGGTGTCCCTTTATCAACTGGTGCCTTGTACTATCTAAGTATAACTATCAACTTTTAAAGTGATATGTCCTAAAACCTTTTCTATTGCTTCAGGAGTTTCTGGCTGCGAGAAAATTTTGCTTAAATTTTTTTTTAGTTAACGACTTAGAGCATGTCATCGTCACCTAGTATAGCCTAGGAGTCGTCGGCGAGCGAAAGATTATTTAAATGATTCATTTTTGTGACATCTATTTGCGTAAACGGAAGTTGACTATTTATCTGGTCCAAAACTAAGGTTTTATTTTGTACTTAGGCTGTGGTCTAAGTCTTGAACAATAACTGAGAGTAGGAGAGCCTCTCACAAATTGTGCGGTTCCACCTATACCCTTAACTGTACAAGCAGAATTATTATTAACTAGCTTTTTACCCGCGGCTTCGCTCGCATGGGCTTCATTTTAGCAACATTAATGAATGTTGTTCCGTGCCAAATTTAGCTAGTAGATCACTATCAGAGTTACCTCTGTATCTGTGTCTATATGTCTGTTTGTCAAAGAATTTTTTTAAATTTACAAAGACGCACTCTACGTTATGTTACCTATATAAAAATTGTAAACTATTTCTCTGTCTCCCTGCCTGCTTGTTCCAGCTAATCTCCGAAATGGCGGCACCGGTTGTGATAGGACTTTCACTGGCAGATATGTGATGTTACAAGTAGTAACTTGGGCTACTTTTATTTTTGAAAAAGTATTAGGGTCCCGCAGAAAAACATTAAAACCTATGAGAAATCCAATCGTAATTAATTCCACTTGGGCGATGGCGCAAGGCACATCTTGTCCTTAATGAAAATAACCGTTTATGAATAGAATTGATCATTTTATACGAGCCATTGAAGCGCAGTTAACTATTAGTTAACTATTTAATTATTATAATTTTTTTATAATGAATATTGATTAATTTATTGTTGCGATTTGTTTTAATCAACATAGTTTATCCAAATCTTTTATAATAAGCTCGGATAACTTTATGTGGCAAGCATTGACCTAGTAGAAGTCAAGGGTAGCAAGAAAAAAATTAATATTACACTTTTGCCTTGACGAACTGAAATTAAATTGCTAGCTTAATGTTTAAATTTAAAACTGAAAGTAGGTATTTGACTTGGTTTCATGACGTTACATTATAAATTATTTTATATAATGATGTGTCATCATCACCATCAGCCTGCGGCAGTCCACTGCTGAACGAAGGCCTCTCCCAAGGTCGCGTTGTACAGATTGTCACTTTATCTATCCAAGGAGCATCCCACACGACGTTTACCTAAATGTTGTCTTCACTCTATGACACGCCTACTCTAACTGCTATCGCTCCTGCTACAGAAATGATCAGCCTATTGCTACTTCAGCCTGCGAATACGTAAGGCTACGTTGGTGAGCTTGGTTCTCTGGTGAATTTCTTCGTAGCTCTTTCCATCGCCCCCTAGGCGACTTTGAGTGTGTGGTGTACAAGTACCGTTAATGTCCACGTTTCTGTATCCTATGCGAGGACAGGCAGGACACATTGGTCGAAGACTCTCGTCTTCAAACTTTTCGGTATGGGTGACGAGAAGTCCCGACGAAGTTATCCGAATGCTGCCTAGCCCAAGTGAATCCGCTTATCGGCTTCTTACTCGAAATTGCGTTATCCGGCAAAGGAAGATAAACTTTTGAACAGCTTCAAGAATCTCACTGACGAATGATAACCGAATCTGGTATAACATGACCGTTAAACATGACTTTCGTCTTATTTTAATTCATATACAGGTCAACACTTTGGGGAAGGGGATTCATTCAGTCTGCTCAGCATGTCTTCTAGCTCTTGCGGCTATACTATCACGACGACAATATCATCAGCAAAGCGTAAGTATGTAATGTTTTCGCCGTTTACATCAATGCCACGTCCATTCCAGTTAAGCGTCTTAAACATCTTCTAATGGCACTATGAGCACATAATGCACCCGGTGGTAAGTGGTACATCTATTCTCGATTCGATTCGATCGAAGAATTATTTTTTAGAATAGAATAGATTGATTCTTATTCAATGTAGAGTATTATATAATACTCGTTGATTATTATTTTTTATTTACCTCATTACCGGTTCGGAAAATACCTCTGTCCTGGGAAGAACTAGCAAGAAACCCAGAGGGATTTATTTGTTTAAACATATGTCACTTTATATTTACAGCGAGCGTTAACCATCTGAGCTACCACGGTTCACACCCACTTACGACTCAAACCCTCTCCGAAATGAGGGAAGGTCTGTACTCAGCAGTGGGACGTATTTAGGCTGTAGCTTTACTTTGCTTTATTTTACTTTATAGTTATTTTGTAATTATTTTAAATGAATTTTAATAGCACCAGCATGGTGGCAATTACCTCATTTCCGTTTTTTTAAATTTATGTCTTTGATATTGTAATAACCCTTTTTGTATAAAAACAAAAAAATAAAATATAATAATAAACTTGGTTATTGATAAATGGTGCACAATTATTAATTATTAAAATGTAGATGCGTGAAATTATTTTAATATTGGATTACACAGGGTGATATTTTAATTAATTCAATTGAATGTGATTTGGATATTACGTTAACTCATTATGATATGCTATTTACTGAGGTCAATTTAAAGAATGCTCAATTGCTCTCCCTCTCTTTACTAATTAGCAATAGTAACGATTATAAGAAAGGCAGCTTATCTTATGTTTCGGTTTCTATCATTTTTGTCAACTTTCACTTCACTGGTTTTGGCCACAGCGACAACTTGATTACAAATTTTCATTTGCGCTAAATATTTTGCAGCGTCAGAAGCTTAGTAAGGGAAACGTTGTTGCTGCCCTGCAAAGTTAGATTGACTTTTTAAATGATATCTATTGTGAAGACCACATTTAAACAGCGCAGCGGTTTCTCCCCGGCCTCAAAACCACTTCATCCGTAGCTGGTTTTCACTTGGTAAACTACTCGCGGCACTGTCCCCTGTCAATGATGGTGACAATTCATTTATAATGTCAAAAGAAATATCAGTCCGGCCTTTATTTGAATTTTGCAATTAATTTTTAAATCCTTGCTATGTCCTTTTTTCGTGTTTTCTTTATGAATATCTTCATCATTTTTATTAATTATTGTACAAAACGCTTAGTGTTAGAGTCCTTTAGCTTCACACATAAAATACTACAGATGCGTTGTCACCGAAAATTAAGATGAATGCCTCACAGTCTGTAACCATGCTGGTCTCTATATCCTATTGATCGAAGCAGAGCAGTGCAAGCACTGCTATTTGGTGATAGAAACAGGTAACAGTGTATCTACGCAGATGGACTTTTAAAATAAGAAATTATAGACAGGAAAGTAGTACTACCAACCACCTAGGGAATTAAATCGTCCTCTGAGTAACTGGAATTATCGTACCTCTTTAATTTTAGACCCAAGGCATAAGACTCAGACTTTTGACATGACATTATTTGGGAAGCAAATTAAAACAGAAAGCCTGCGCAAATAATGAACTTTATAAAGAATATAAAAGTCTACACTCAGTGAATACATCTCTAGATCACCAAGAAATTAAAAGAAAGTATGTGAATATGATGAAGATGAAGACGTAATAGACTTTGAGAAATTGTATGCATGTCCCTCGACGTCATCTGAATCTGGATCTTTTCATCAAGGCTTAGTTAAAGACGAGTTGGAGGAGTACCTAAGTAAACCCAGAGCCGCCAGTTCGGAAGCCATTTTAGAGTGGTGGAGGACGCATGAGACAGAATATCCGACTTTATCGAAGATGGCCCGTGATTTTCTTTCAATACCTGCAACTTCAGTACCTGCTGAGAGATTATTTTCTAAAGCATCATTAGTATTTAGAAAACATAGAAATAGGTAGTGATGAGTCAGCCAGATGGTTACTTTGTATTAATTCTTGGTCAAAAGAATTAATATAAAGTAACAGTAATGTCAAAGCTGTTGTGTACTGTTATGTAATTTAATTTGTATTGTATTTTATTTTTTTATTTAAATAAATGGTAAATTGTATAACTCTTTTATTCCATTTCATATAAGGGTCTATCAATCTCTTTCTAGACAGATAATGTTCTTTATAATACAGTTAAGTTAATTTGTTTTTTATATGTTTTGACTAAGTTTTAGCACATGTAAGCTTATTAAATGTAAACGTTTATTAAGAAACAGACTAACTCCCGTGGCCGTCAGACTTGGTAGACAGCTCAGTTGGTTAGAGCATCGGCACGGATCGCTTAGATCGTGGGTTCAAACCCCACCCGGTATTAGTTGATTTTTCGAATTTCTCATTAAATGTTTAGACATTTATTAATTTGGTTGGTCTTTCTATGGCTATGTTAATTCAAGCTCAAAATGTGCCTACTCTGTTAAGTTGTTCTAAGATCTAAAGTAACGTTTAATAAATAACAATAGGCTAATAGGTCATTGCGAGACTTGCGAGACTCTTGCTGCAAGACCAGACCAGAACAAACTGAGAGAGCACCAAGACCAAGAACAAGACCAGGTGTATTGACGCAAGACCAAGACCAAGACTGGCTAAGTCTCGTCTTGTTCTTGCATTTAGGCAACACTAGCAGCTATATTAGTAGTATAGTTGTATCACGATTGGGGTCAGCTTAACCAAGGAAGGACCACGTTCACACAGAATACAAGCGTAAAATAGCAGCTTAACGCTGCTGTATTTCGTGTCGTGAGTGTAGAGTACCGGAGACCCATTTTACTCGAAAAGAGGTATTCCATCCTAGCCCTTACGGGTGACAACGCATCTGCATTTTAATTCGTGATCGAGAATTAATGTAGATGTCTATGGGCCACAGCAACTACTTACCATCAGGTGGAATATGTGCTTGTTTGTCATCCTTATTATAAAAAAACCGGAGCGGGTTCCGAAAAATATATGGTCTTGACTACAGAATCATTGAATATTTCTCCAATCGCTACCGAATCATGATTTGAACAAAATTTTTAGTGCATTAGATTATATAAAGTATTACCACAAGTTATGTGTAAAATGGAAATTACATAATAAATTTGAAACCCATTGAAAGAAGGTAATGCATATGTTTTAGAAAAATTTCATAAGTTTTACCAATATCAAAACAGCTACATCGGTTCATTTCACAAGTTTTACCAATATCAAAACAGCTACATTGGTCCATTTTAGTATTTTTTTTTAGAGTAATGTGTTTAATCTTGCTGCGGGGAAACCGGACTAACATACTATTTGTTCTGCAAAAGAGGGCCAGTGATGAATAAAAAAGACAATCTTGTGTCATGTATTATATTAATGTATAAAGGAAGAAAATCTATTTTATTTCATTCAATCCACCAATAGACTTTTGATTGGTTATAATAAGTTATTGAAAAATTAAATTATAAAATACGTAATTTATTTGCTTATTTTTACGAAATAAGACAAGAAATACAAGCCAACTAATTTTATCGGCGACTATTACATCTGCGTCATTTAAGTAAGAGCTTATTGTGATTCAATTACATATTTATCTGATTAAGATACTAATTATTAATGATAACGTATCGCTATCAAATATTTTCAAAATACGTAACAATTATTCAAAAATTTCTTTAAACATATCGAATGTTATTTAATCTCGCGTTATTCTCACCTATCAGGTTATTGTGTAGAATACTTTTAAAGTAGAAGGACCTTTTGTCTCGAGATTTTGTTATTTATCTATTTCTATCGCAAAATAACAGTACTTGCACATAAAAGTGCTACTTCCATGAAAAAGAGTGCTGTAGTCAACGCCGACGTTTAAAATAGCGTCTATACACCAACCATCCATTCGCTCCTATTTTTTGTAAAAGTAAATTTGATATGTAGGTAGTTTGAATAGTTTGGGTAGATACTCTGGATAGGTAATATTATCGCCTATCATTATCATCATTCGTCGTCATTACAGCCCTTCATACGTTCACTGCTGAACATAGGCCTCCCCCAACGAATGCCACAAAGCACGGTCCTGAGCCACTTGTATCTATTGACTTCCTGCATGTATTACCAGGTCGTCACTCCTCCTAGTGGGGAATTGCCCTACACTTAACCTACCGACCTATTTTGACAGGACTTTCACTGGTAGATAGCTGATATTACAAAGAGTAAATTAGGCTACGTTTCATTTAGTAAAATAATTGGTGTTCGTCGCAAAAAAATTTAAACGCATGAAATCAAATCTTAACAAATTACACTAGGACGAAGATGCAGGGCAAGCTAGTCTATAATAAATATATAAAATATTAATTAAATATAATTGTATGTATTAATATATAAAACACGGATATCAATAGTAAAAATATTTAATAATTTTAATTAGTATATATATATATATATATATATATATATATATATATATATATATATATAATTAAATCTTTTATGCCTAAAACGTATCGATTATACATATATACTCTTTGGTAATTACGCTGAGACTTTGGCACTATGAACGTCAACAAACGATATAATTAATTTGTCCAAGAGTACAATAACAATGTATATTTTATTTATTTTCATTTAATGCATAGATGTATATTTATATTAATAACATACATTATAAATAAATTTTAGCTTTCTGCACCCCATCTCCTTGAAACTTTAACTATCCCAAATCTCACACCCCTCCGTTCGCGCAATATGCTTAAAAGGGGTACAAACCACAAAGAATTCTCTTCATGTATTTATATTTATAAAGATCATTAAAACTAAGTGGCTTTTCAGACGTTGTTCTGCCCAAAGAGTACCTATATAACTAGTTCTGCCCTTCCATCACTGACCTCTATATATACAAGAACCTTCTATAAATGAAGAATTTGACAACAGCGCCTTTTATAGCTATAAACCATTGTCTCAACAAACCAAATGTATTGTATGAACATGACTTCGTATCGACGATTATATACCTAAAAATATATAATGATAAAGATAAGCTGTACTCCTCGTGTTGCTAATCTTCTAATCAAGCGAACCATTTTTTTTTTCAATTCGCTCCTGTTCTTTACAAAAATAAAAATAGTGTAGTGAATAGCGGATATTTTGGATAAAATCATCATTTTCGGTAAAATCCCTAAGAGCTCCAACGCTCCAGCATCAGTCCTCATAGGCTCTGAAAAGCAGACTTCGGCAACGACTCGGAGTTGTCTTTTATTCAAAAAGTCAACCTAGTTGTTAAGCTATTCGTTGAATGTTTGTTTAATAGGCTAAATAACGTTTCAAAACATGTAAAAGCCCTTCGTGAAATCAGGGAAAACAGCTACAGCTTCCCATTTTTATTTATAGAACAAGCTTGAAAAACGAGCACGAAGTCTATGACTAGAGTATGCTACTATTCATAGAAATCTATCCATTCTCGATTGAGATTCAAAATGTACATGCGTTCTCAACCCTGAGGACCTAAACGGACTTAAATGGAATGCCTCGTTGCCGCTGAAAATGGTCGCTGGTGTTTTGTGTGGCGCAAAGTTCTTCTACGGTCAAGCCGAACCCATTCGTTCTACAACTTGATATAGCTACTGCTTAACTCTACGACCAGGGAAGGACCACGCTCTCACAGAATACCAGCGTAAATAGTGAGTTTATAGAACTGGAGACCCGTTTTACTGGAATTGAGTCATCCCATCTAAATCCTAAGGGATGATAACGCATCTGCATTTTGATTCTTAAGCGAGGTTAAATGTAGATGTCTGTGGGCCACAACATCCACTTACAATCAGGTGAACTGAGTGCTCGTTTGTCACCCGTATTCTGTGAAAAAAATATATCTGAAGGTCGACGAGTTTTGGTGTAACCCATACTATCAGTTGCTAATGCCATTCTGTTCAAGGTATGCCATTAGGTGAGCGTGATGGTATAGAGATTGTGGATCAGAATAGCTGTGATATCAGATTCCTTTGTGGATCATGATGCTGTAATAGGACGTGCCCCCTACGAACATTCGGGTATTTATGGCCTAAAGACGCATCTGTGTGTATCCACCATCTGTTTTTGATGTTTTTTTTCAGTTCATACAATCATTCAGTTGATCATTTCAGTTGATTAAGTAAAGAAACAAACTTTACCAATTGTATTATTACATAAATTGTTAGTGAGCATGGTACCACCACTAGTAGTGGGTGTGTTAGGTATCGATATACAGGATACTGAATAAAATAGTAAGATAAAAACTGTTCGATTTTAAGACACTACTAAGATCAATGAACTATATCTACACAGGACAGCGAATGGGTTAATAGCAAAAGAAGTTCGTTTACTTATTATCGTACCTATAGACATTAGACAACTAATATAATATTAAACTAGTAGCCTCCCCGTCTTCGCACGGTTTATTTCTGGATCTTGACAACAGCACCACCTACTGGGTCCAATTTAGTTTTTAAACCATCTGGGTTCCTGGAAATCAAATCAATTCAAATATTCAAATACACAAAAAAAATCATCAAAATCGTTCGAGTCGTTTTCAAATTTCGGTGAAACTAACGGACAGGAATTTATTTTTATATATATAAAGAAGAAGAAAATAATATGGTTTCTCTCTCAATACCAAGATTTAAACACCGTATCCAGCTATGTAGTGTACGATATTGTATTGCAAATTATTTCACTGGGCATAGCTATTACTACTAGGTCTTAATATTTTAATATAATTTCTTTTGTATATGCTCTCCGAATAAATAGCATTCCATTGATTTATATCACCAAAAAATTAAAAATCAATTTCTTTTACCAAATACAGAATATAATAGAATACCAAATACAATATGTGTACACCGAATCTAAATATATAATATTATTATGTGTATTCTTAAATATAGGAGAATAGTTAAACAAAAAAAAATTAAAGTTCGTAGCCAAACAGCAGTTAATAGCAGTTATCAGTATCCGCTTAAGCAAGCAGGTAGCAATCTATGGCGGAAGCCTATGTTCGGAAGTGTATTTGTGGTGGACTGTAATAATAATGATGGTACTTTAAAGACTTGATGTAACCGGAGAGAGGTAAAGTGCAAGGCTTCACGTGCATTCCGAGGCACGGGGCTATGACCCGTATTGGGACTGCTACTGTGAAACTCTTGACATAAAAACCGACCTCAAGGATTAAAGGATTCAAATCCTTTAGCTCAGTATTTTAATCAGCCGCTGTATGACGGCCAGTAGTCGTGATTATGACCACTGGGTGCGCGTAAAGTGACTAAAGGTACGGCGGCGTGAACGATCAAGTGAACTGTATTAGCGTGTTTCAAAAGGAACCAAAACCAAATACTAACTAACTAGCTCAACCAACCTCTAAACCATCAAGGCAGTCAAATAAGCACACTACATTAAACATTAAAATAAAATAATTATTGTTATCCGGCTTAATTTGCACGAATTTATCACTGAGCCTCTGAAAATGCGTAACAAATAACCCTATATTTTATAACGTGGTAGAGCCACGCTGCAGGTATATTATGTTGAATTAAACTAAATTTACGGATTTTATCGCGTTTATTTCCCTACTTTTACTTATTTTTAATTCCCGACGTTTCAGGTGCTTTACAGCACCCATGGTCACGGGGGAAACTGAGATGTTTGACGTCCCAATGTCATAGTTAGTCCGGCTACCTTCAGTTTTTGAATTTAATTTTTGCTATGGCTATATTCATGGAGGACTTCGAGGAGAAAGCCCTTCTTACTGCTCCTGTAAATCCAAGATTCTACAAGCGGTACGTAGACGACACTTTCACAATTTTACCATCTGACAAAGTAACTGTATTTTTAAACCACCTTAACTCTATAAACTCTAAAATACAATTCACAATGGAGTTAGAGGCAAATAATTATTTAGCTTTCTTAGATGTTTTAGTCATTCGAAATCCTAATAACACAATTGGTCACACTGCGTATAGGAAAAATACCTATACCAACCGATATTTAAATGGTGAATCTCACCATCATCCTTCACAGTTAGCTACCGTGGGTAAATCTTTGTTTCAGAGAGCACGAGGGATCTGTGACAGAAAACATCTGGCCGCCGAGAGAACAAGCTTCGGTCCCGCGCCTACGTCACAGTGACCGAGTGAAGCTGGCCACAGTCGCGCATGTACCTGCTGTACTACCATATGTCGGAGGAGTCACAGACAAGGTTGGCTACATCTTGAAGCGAGCTTCCATTAAAACATACTACAAGCCGCCGAACAAGAATTAGTCAATTTTTACCATCCGTCAAGTGTAATATCCCTCTACAAGATGCAGGAGTGTACAAGTTAGATTGTGAATGTGGTCTCTCTTACATAGGTCAAACAAAAAGATCCATAAAAACCCGCGTGAAAGAACATATAGCTGACGTGAAGCACCGACGCTCCAGGAAATCTGCAGTCTGCGAACATGTTCAAGATCGTCCCCACCATTACATTCGATTTGATAAACTACAAATCCTCGCAAAAGAACACCGATTCCTACCAAGGATGATACGCGAGGCTATTGAAATTAAAAAACATCCAAATTTCAATAGAGAAGATGGATGGGTGCTGCCACCTGCTTGGGATCCCATAATTAACAAAATTAAACCCAAACCTAAGCATACCACTGCAAGACTTCATGATACTATAAGTTCGTTTTGCGTAAATCGGACCAAAAATTAATTTTAAAAAACTGAAGCCGGACTAACTATGACATTGGGACGTCAAAAATGTCAGTCCCCCCCCCCCCGTGACCAGCTGTAAAGCACCCGAAACGTGAATTAAAAAATAAGTAAAAGTAGTGAAATAAACGCGATAAAATCCGTAAATTTAGTTTTATTCAATGTGTAGTGTTCGCGTAAATTTAAGAAATCATTAGGTATATTATGGTTGTAGCACGAATGGGTCGGCTCGAAAGGGGAAGGACCATGCTCTCACAGAATACCAGCGTAAAATAGCAGCTTAATACTGCTGTGTTTCGTATGGTGAGTTAGAGACCCGGAGACCCTTTTTTACTGGAAACGAGGCATTCCATCTTAGTACTCAGAGGTGACAACGCATCTACGTTGATTGATTCTTGATCGAGGGTAAATGTAGATGTCTATGATCCACAGCATCCATTTACGATCAGGTAGACGGTGTGCTCGTTTGTCGACCTTATTCTATAAAAAATATATCAGACTGGCATGAGGTACACAATAAGATGATATTTGGTATAGGGCGGCTAGAATTAGAGCCATAATGCCTTTTATATCATAGTTTTTCAAATAGTTCCTGATATTATAATATTATTGTGAATGAATATGCATTGTGCATATTTAAATATGTATTTGTCATTTGTGCTATACTTAAAATACAACGAACTTAAAAGTTAAAATCGACACTAAAAGGCTGGTAATAGAGTAAACATTCACTTTAACGATACGTGTTTGCAGAACCTCTGCTCCATATGAATATTTTCGTATTTGTTACTTTTCGTTTATTTCATTTAATTAATTATTACCGTGTTGTGGCAGTGTATAATACCTACTACTCCATATCATTCCATAGGTGTCGTAAGGGAACACAGAGGGAAATTAAATAGGAGATGGGTAGCGGCATCTCCATAATAACAATTAAAAAGTGTAGAAAATAGCGGTTAACAACCCGCATGCCAATTGAGGCAACAACGGCAAAAATATCCTTGAGGCTATCTATTGGGGCCGCCCATGTACGGCACTGAAATTTTGATAATCTGTAATGGCTTTATATAATGCTTATAGTATTCTAATATATCACGTCAAATAATATTTATCATTTGCTTATTAGCATTACAATTAACATTTCCTATTTGATTTAAATTTTAATATCGTATCTTGTTATGCTACATGGCGATACCAAGAGATAAATACTAATTTGTAGACAGAGAAAGTTAGCAAATTACTTCCTTTTTTTGTGGCACTAGACAGTGGAAGCATAGGTGAGATTTGGCCTGAGTCGGTTCTCACGCTGTACAGCCGAGGTAAAAGTTATTTTATTTAAGGCCTATTGCCAATTCCTCTACACGTGCGCTCATGGGTCCGATATACGCGGCAGTAATACAACACCCTCCTATGTACTCCTATGTACACAATGTAATAACGCTTTTAGATTATTTCTGGGGCTCCCAATTTACTATAGTGCATCAGGTATGTTGGTTGACGCCCACGTCGACAATTTTTCAACACTAATTCGCAAAAGAAATATTTAAAAAATTTTGAGAAATAAAAGTATTTATTATTATTATTATTATGTACCTATTGCCTCGGACAGGCACCCCGTGTATATGAACTAATGTTATTTCATTTATTACCTACATTTACTTACATATATTTAAGACTTTTTCTTTGCATTTTTAACAAATTAATTATATTATATCATTATGGTAAGTTTTGTTGGTGTAATTAAATCAGTTATGGTGTATGTAACGGTGGCATCGGTTCATGTTATTTTATTATTATTAAATTATTATTGTATTTTCGATATTATTATAAATACTTACGTATTTAATATATTTAATATTAGTAATGATTTATAATTTTAGTATTAGAATAGAATTGAATGAATGTAATTTTACCCTATGATCCTTGTTGATTGAAATAAATAAGTAAATAAATAAAAATAAATAAAAAATATATTTTGTGCAATTATTTTGACTATATTACTTTATCCATCATTAGCCAAGTTTCGATCGTTCGGATTAAAATGCAAGAGGTGCGTTGAATTTTTTACTTACAGTTGACATTTGCGGGATTGCTTAATACAGGCGATAAAACGCCTCCTTTACATGCATATATGTACCTATGCATATATGCTCGTTTATTCCGGGTACTCCACAATACATACTTTGTATGATAATAATTACGGAGTAATAACTCTTTTGGTCACTCTCCCCGCTAAGTTTTCTCGAAAAAAAAAAAAACATTATGTATAGTGTGAACGACTATCTATCTCTCTCTACTCTCTCTATCTATATATATATATATATATATATATATATATATATATATATATATATATATATATACAAATATAGGTATCTTTTTATGGCACATGGCACAGACTAAATATTTTAGAGCCAGCGGAGTCTAACGCGTGTTGTAAAAAACATGTTTCGGTATGTACGTAGTACATGCTACTTCAATGAGTAAAATATGCGAACCGGCAACAATTCCTCTACAGTGGGAGAGGCCCATGTCCGCCACAGGACTTTAGGCTGCAGATGATGAAAAGAAAGTGAATGTTAATATTTATTGAATAAATTCCAATCATGAAACACTACATTGGTGGTAGGACATAATATTAATGGTGTTACGACTCCAGTTTTGTAGGGGTCCATCTGGGTCCACCGCTGTGTTCCAGTCTGAAGGATATAGAGAGCCAGTATATTTTCAGGATGTGACGCAGTCCATCTTTATCTTCAAAGGTGACAACGCAACAGCCTTATTTATTTAAAGTTGGCTGCACATGTTTTTTATAGGATAAGGATGACAAACTATAACACAGTCCTGATGGCGGAGTACATTTATCCTCGTTTGTGAATCAAAATTAAGATGCGTTGTCAGTCGTGAGGACTAAGATTGAATGCCTCTTTTCCAGTAAAAAAGAGTCTCCGAATCTCTACACTCACCATACGAAACATAGCAGCATTAGGCTACTATTTTACGTTGGTATTCTGTTAACTACTATTCTAATGATGTATAATACTATTTTCTTTGACTATTTTGGTCTTTTTTGTTTAATTAATTTGACTATTTTCGTTTATTAATTTGATTATTTTCGTTTTATATTTTTTATTATTTTAATTGTTCTGCAATTATTTCAACTTAATTTTTTTATTTTAATTTTAATTTAATGTGATTTATTTGGTAAAATTAATTAAAACTTAAAATAGGCTATTTTTAACTTAATGTATCTAATGTTGCAAGTGTGTTGGATGCTATCATCTGTTAGCTTGTAGGCATGTATCTTATAAATAAATAAATAAGAGCGTAGTCCTTCCCCGGTCGAGCCGATCCATTCTTGCTATATCTATACCATTAATATAGCTGCAGCATGGTTCTATCACGTATAACGGTGTCCATGGACTCATGGTCATTTATCACCATGTGGATTGTAAGTTCATACGTCATTTTGATATTATAAGAACATCATAGAGAAAATTAGATAAATTGGTGCTGACATTTAAGCTACCATTACAATCGGTAGCATTTTTCTTAAATTGATATTAATTTTTCGTCCGATCAACGTAGAAAGAACTTACAGTGTCTTGAAGTCTCGTTGTAGTTTGCTTGGGGTTGGCTTTAATTTTATGAAATAGAGCTATAGCTAATATAGCTATCTAATCTATCTTCTCTGTTGAAATTAGGATGTTTTTTTTATTTTAATAGCCTCGCAAATCACCCTTGGTAGGTATCGGTGTTCTTTTTCAAGGATTTGCGGTTTATAAAATTTATGGTACACCAAAGTTATAAAATGGCAAAATGCGGTCCAAATATTATGTGAAAAATCTTGCAATAATGCAAAACAAGGAGGCGTAAATCAATCCGAAATGTTATTGAATTAGCGAACATATCTACGAGAATAATATCTGAAACGATTAATCATTACGAATGAGTCTTATCAATTAAGATTATCATTTAAAAACCCCACTGCTCGTATCTTTCTTTCAGTGTTGACTATGAATTCTGTGAACATTACGGGCAGGGAGCTATTGTAGCTGTATTTGAATAAATTATCAAAGATGTACAGTACATTTTAGCTAGCATTGGTAGGCTAGAGTATTTAATCTGGAAATCAGCATTATTTAATGTAAGTATTTAGTGATATATATGGCTGTGCGTTGTTTATTTCATTATTTGCTGCAAGTCGCGTGCATTGCTAGTGGTTTGATTGAAATTGGTCCATTATAAAAAAATAGGTTATCTATTTGTGTTTACTTTCGTTTTAATAGATTTCCTTATCATTTTGTGCATACACTTATATTAAAAATACTTTGTTAATATCAATCAGAAGGATAAGTAGCAGTTACAGAAGCTTATTTATATTGTAATTATTAAAGTAAACAGTAAACTAGTACGAATTGATTTGTATAATATTGCGCTTGAAGTTGATTATTGTAATAATGATAAAATAACGATAAAATTTGTAAGCAAATGCGTATTTAGATTCACTTATTGGAAATAACCAAACTGAACTGAACATTGCATTGTTTATGCTCGTTGATCAATAACCTTGACATTGCGAAGAGCTTATAGGCCAAATAATAATAATTTGACTACATGTCTAAATTGATTTTTTTATCTCTTAACTTACTTACAGCTATAAGCTATTATTTGAATTTTAGATGCATTAGATATGTTTGAGTTTAATTTACTGTGAAGTTCGATAAAAGTAATGAGGAAACCAGCAACCGTTTTAGTGGCGGTATCGGGGTATCAACGATACTTCATCGTAGAACATTAATATTATACATGATTATTTTAGCACTATCGCTACAAGTACGGTGGACTAAAGAGGACTGGACAAATTGTAGCTGTGTGTTCAGCCAAACCAATTCGGTTTAGTAGTAGCTTAAAGGGTAACGACAATAGCAAACTTACCGTGTAGTAGCGGTGTAAGAATGTCGTCATGTGGGTGTCGTAAGATGTGACAGAGGGAACAAACCAGGAGATAGGCAGCAGCGTATTTATAATAAAAAAATCTGTGGTTGCCGACCTGTGGTGACAACAATGCCAAATATTCTCCTTTTATAACAATCCATGGACATGGACATGGATGGAAAATGGACTTTTGATGGGCTGTAACGGAATGAGAACGAAATTAAATATTGTTATTGGTGGTTTATATTTTTTTAAAGAAACAAAATATTATTTTAATTTTTGTCCGTTAGTTACTTATATTTATAGGCCGTACGGATAAAGAATGGGATCAGATATGGTGACTCTTAGCGCCCGTACCGTCAGCATGTACAGTACCAATAGCTAAAACCCGCTAATATATCGTTATATTATTCGGTTAATTGGATTTTGTTATTAATGAGAAAATATTTGAAAACTTTACACGTAAATAGGTACATTAATTGAAAATAAAATTGATTACTAGCGACAAGCTCTGGCTTTGCCTGGGTGGTTTCTAATAACGTGGCGTTATTTAGACTTAAGATAATCAATAAAGTCTACTTATTTTATATATATCAATATTTCTATTTTAATAAAATCTCTAAATTTTCAGATAAAATTTAGTCTAATATCACTCCTGGTATTACTCCCTATCTATTCGTAAAGTTTTATTACAATCGGTTCAGCCATTCCTAAGATTAGCTCGGACAAGTAGACGAAAATTTTAAAAATTATAAAGAAAACTCAGAACACATCTTAGCTCACAAATTATCAACACTGGACTGATTTTTTGTTATTTATGGCGTATTATTATTATTAATTCCAATAACAAGTTGGACTGAAGTTATAGAATGTACGAAAAATACATATCTCATCGTATTTTTTTATGCAGTCGCTACCGGTGGGTGTGAGTATAGATAGCGACGTTATGCGAGCGAGAGGTGAATAGAGGCGGCGCCATTTTCAATCCCATTCTTTAACCACACGGGTAGTACGTAATATTGATACACCTTTTTTTAATAAACAAATTAAAAAAATACAAACACACGTTCGATCCATTTCTAAAACTATGAGTAAAGAAGAAAAAAGATTTTCTTAATGATTATATTTTCCTTGTTATTAATCTACTTAAATCGCTCTTACTTTAATAATATGATTATTTTTAATTTGTATACTAATGTAAATTATATATTGTAGCTCCATATGGAGTAAACCTAATAGACCAGGAGGAGTCGGCGCATGAATACCGAAAACTATTTTGTTATGCAATTCTCTAAAATTGTCTTCTTTTTCAATATTTTACTTCATGTATTTTAATTAGTCAAAAGTATCCGGATTTGGGATTTTTCAATCCTTTAAAAATTCATAACTCCGAAAAAATTAACTATATTGTAAAAAGTGATAGGAACTTTTTTATTCGTATTTGTAAAGGAATATAAAAAATGTTTCATTCGAAAATAATAATTACTTGCAGTTGAAAAAAAATTTTAAGAGCAATATGGCACCGAGTTGCCCCACATAGCACGCATATCAACATGCGTTTATATCAGCCGTTTAACAATTTGAAGAGAATCGCATAAAAAATTAAGGTGGAATAGTTTTCCGTACTCATGCGCAGATTTGTCCTGGACTATAAGACTGTTAGAGATTAAGTTATAATATTTGACGAAAGTGTTTTGATACGGAAAACGTCTCTTTTTGATAAGATAAAAATTGAGATGAGAAATATTAAAATCGATTTATTGCGATATTATATTATTGCGTACGGATTAAGTGAGACATAAAGTTCTGGCCATTACGGATTATAGTTTTAGTCAAATTGTGATCATTGATGATATTTAAGAAGAAGAAGATTGATTGATGATATTTAAGAAGATTAAAGATTTAAATGACGTTACATTTGTAAAGATATTTCACTTAAGGTAAAGTTTTATAAAATTTTAAATTTTTGTAACACGTAATTTAAAATTGCTAACAAGTTATTTACAATCCTGAACAAAGAAAAGAATAAATGAGTTATCGTCACTGCGCCTGCCAAGTTCCATATGTGCATTTTTTCATTTTTCGTTTTTTGAACTGAACATAATCTCCGTTTCGATCTCTATGTGTTGATAAATTTCTTTTAGTAATATTCTAACTAGAATCGATTCTAACAAATTGATACAAAACCTTTATGTGCATAAATGCACATAAAGGTTTTGTATTCCGAATTCAGACGTCCGCCCACTGTGTGAGCCATGTAAGCGATGTGATGTAAAAAATACCATAAAAATAGTTATAGGAATCAAAACACAGTAAAAGTGGAATATACATAGTGATAAATTCACTATGTCCTTATCATTTTTACGGTGTTGAGGAAAACTTTAATATAGATAACTACTACCTTGTTGTAAGAAAGTGATACTGGAACGAAATAATACTATCCTTGTCTTCGTAAGACAAAGATAGTATATGTGAAATGTGTTTTAAATAGTGAGGAGGAAATAAATGGAAAACAACAGGAGTTCAGTAAGTTACAGAGGGTATGTGGCAAAAATGTACGCGTTGAAAGAGGAAATGTGATGAAACGGGGATATAAATTAGTACAATACAGTAATCTTAATACTACTCTTTATTGCACTTAAAGAAAGATAAATATAAAAAAATAAAGAAATATTATGGAAAAAACAAAAGGCGCTCTTGTTGTTAGAATATTTTTTGTTGTTTCTTAAAGAAGAGAGGAGAGTCCAGGACGTGACAGAAGCTGAGCAATTTAAAATTTTTTTACGGCTTACTGCATTAATTTGGGGAGTCCAAGAAAGACCAGGAAAACAGAAATACAAAAGGATATCTCTGTTTTTGACTACGTACATTATAAGAGATAAGGACAATATTAAATATAACGGATTACAATTGGCCTTTGGCCTTTGGCAAATGAATCTTGAATTTCCAATAATTATGGCTTGGGATTTAAGGGGTTCACAGTTAACCCATACGATTGATGCCAGTCGAAAATACAAGCCAGTTCCTTTCAACATTATATTGATACATTTGATTGCTTTAGGAAGATCTACAATGGTTGTTTGTAAATATATTTGGAGGTCATTTCCATACCAAGTAGTAGAAAGAAGATATTTGGGATAACATTTGTACGTGTTAGAGCCGAGCTGCAGCAACATTGTGGTCGTAGCACGAATAGGTCGACCTGACCGGGGTAGAAGCACGCTCTCATAGAATACCAGCATAAAATGGCAGCTTAATGCAGCTGTGTTTTGTGTGGTAAGTGTAGAATTTTTTTACTGGAAACGAGTCATTCCATCTTAGTCCTCAGGGGTGGTAGCGCATCTGCATTTTGATTCCTAATCGAAGATAAGATAGATGTCTATGGGGCACGGCATCCACTTATTATCAGGTGAACTGTGTTTTTGTTTGTCACCCTTTTTCTATAAAAAAGACCGTATTAATAAAGATCACGTATAAAAAAGAATGTAACATGCAGGCTTGCGCAACGCCAGCTACAGTATCAAGCTACGAAGAAAATGTATCATGTACACGAATTCGTTTCCGGCGTCCATACAAAAAATCTATGAAACCATGAAATTGCAGTTAGTGACATGTTAGGGGAACGCAATATCCCTAGCAGGATATCATAATCAACAGTATTGAAAGCACTGCTATAATGCAGCGACACTAATACTAAGTAATTTTAATAACACCGTAGTCGTACTATGACTAGATCTTAAGCCAGATTGGCGAGGATTGAAAATGCTATTTTTTCTACAAAAGAAATTAATAGTGTTCTAGGACTTTGGAAAGGAGATTAAGAATCAAAATAGGGTGATATTCAGAAAAATTTAAAGGATTTTCCTTTTATTGTCAAAGTATGATTTGGGTATCATTCATATGGAAAAGTTTAAGACATAAGTTATAATAAATGTTAATTAGTGTAGCAAGGGAATGATCATTTTACAACTTTACAACTGACGTCATAATTTCCGACATAATAAGTGCTAAAAAGTCTAGCTAGGGAATAATTATTTTACGATTGACGCCATCATTTCCGATAGCATCAGAAAGGATAGAGAGTATGTGTCTCCTAACATAACTATCTGCAAATTGCCTAAACACAAAACACAAATGGAGTAAAGTCGGGAGTGAGAAACGATGAAAGTTAAGTAAGTGCGTCATCCTTCCTGCCTATCAATCTTTTAAGATCTTTAGTCAACCACGGGGCTGGGGGATGTCATACTTGAAGTGGACGAACAGGGGCACATGCATCGTAGGATTTAATAAGAAGTGATTTCAACAATGCTGCCTTTACGTCAACAGTACAAGCCTTTTTTATAGTACTCCAACCCATATTAGCATCGTTTTAGTAGCCTTTCCACAACAAAACACTGTTTCGAAAACTATTAAATCAAATTCTGTCAAAGATCTATCTATGTATTGTATGATGGTTTTATAGTTCTAGTAATCTGAGAAAACCTAAAGACCACATAATGATAAATTTTAGAACAAAAAGTGTCACATTGCCAAATCCTTCATGTACAATAACGCACATACGTGAATGTTTTAGATGGCTCTAAACCAGTTATGTGCACTTTTTGGGTTGAAAATCTAGCTCCTTAAATAACTAATATTTGTGGAAAATTTTATATTTCTTTTACGTCTCAAGTAAATGTATATTATATTGCATTAATAATTTTGCAGTGTTTCTGTTTGTTTAATCAATAACTCGTTTTTTGTTGATTCCCAAAACCTTACAAATAATATACACATGGAACTTGTCAGGCGCAGCGACGTTATATTACCTTACCTTAAATCAAACAAAATATACACTGAATGTAAAAATTGTACAGTACAGTAAAAAGTGCATGTCAATGGAAGTGAAAGGTAAATGGCGGCTTGCTCCGATGAGTAGTATTATTGTTCTGATATTGCTAAATATTAGATATCAGATAGCTTGGCATCCGATTAGAAATCGACTCCTTTACCACAGAAGTCGCCAATCCTGAACCTCATCATCATCAGCAGCATCACCAACATCATTAACCAGGAAACTCAATTGGACCCGATAGGTGGCGATATTGTCAAGATCCATCCATCTATTATATTCTCAAATCCGTCAAATCCCTAGCGGTCTCATGAGGTCGCATCCACCCACAGCACTTTAACCCATAAAAACTTATATACAGAGACTACTTTGCTATGAAGTATTTTGGAATTACATAATCAATATGAAATACTCTATACCCTAGTGCAATAAAAAAACGGTTATCTTATGATTATTTATTTATAATCTACGTTCATTTCGTACGCCATTTTCGCGTGAATGTTATTGTGTTGATTTTTTTGGATTTTTCTAGTGTTTTATTAGTGTTTTAGTATAGTATTTTATTATGAAATTGTAATGAAAGTTTTTATGTGAATATAATTTATCTTTTTAAGTAAATAATTTCGAGTAATATATATTGAAATAATTGTGATTTTCACGCTGCCGACATTCGCTTAGTATGATTTTTTTTGTTATCAAAATACAACAAAATCTTTTTGTAATGAAGTAAAACCTGACTTTTGTTTAGACCTTAAGATAGCGAATTTTGTATAGATTTTATATTTTTTGTAGAAAAGTAGTGTCTTAATATAAGTTTTAATGGTTTTAACTGCTGTGGGTGGGTGGTGGGCGCTCAGGATTTGCCGGGCGCCGATTTTTATGGCACTTGAAAGGATATACATATCAAATAAAGTTTGTGATCAGAAGGGAAAGCCGATCTATTTTTAAAATTTAACTTTGTATTGAAAAAGTGTTAACGTTTTCTTTAAATAAAATACCCTAAATAACAAAATTGTGTAACTCAAACTTAATACAAACGTAACAGAAATAAAATATTGTTTAACCAAACTTATATAACAATTTATTAATAGAAGTTTTTTATTTAACACAACAATATAAGTCCTCCCCTGGCTCGAATACATATGGAGCTCCTACTGGGCATGCTGAGGATCAAGTTATCCAGCATTTTTTGTACTGTCTTGGGAGGTAGCTGACGGTATCAAACAGATCGCTTTAAGGCATCCCACGCGTGCTCTATTGGGTTTAAGTCAGGCTAGCCGGCAGGTCGGTCTAACTTTGTGATGTCGTATTCTCGGAGAGCAGCATTGAATTGTTGAGCTCGATGTGCGGGCGCATTATCATCGACCAGTACGAATTGGTGGCCATGGTTTACTCGCAATAATTTGACAATTCCATCAACATCGACTATTTTGTACAAATCTGCCGTCATGGAGCCTCAATACGGGACCAAAGGCGTTCTAGCTTCAATCATTATTCCTCTTAATTGTTCATGCCGTGCTACCGTGATCACCTCTGCGAACTGTAACCTGGGCATGATATAGGATTAGGATAAAGACACTCCGCATGCTATTTCTCTCGTGAAATATCTTTCTTCCCTCAAAGTTGTAATACATGCTAGCAAAATTTCTGATAATCCTATTGGAATATTTTAAATTACAACTTTCATCAAAAAACTATTTATATCCGTTAAAATTGACCAAGGCGGAATGAGCGTAAACTTGGATTGAATTTCTTTTCATTGTTGAAAAACATTTGAATTTGTTTTATTGTTTTATATTCTTGTGCTATATTTTCAAGCAAAAAAGAAGAAATTGTAATATAGTTTACCGTAACAAAAAATGTATTCGTTTTTCAAATGGATCGCAAACTTTTTTGACGTGTCTATTATTGTTATATAAGCCACTCCGTTCATTTATTGAAATTGAAAACTTGGAGTCTGTATAAATGGTAAAGTATATGCAACATGAAATGCAAAGTAATTTCAAAGTTGATAACAATATTTTAATAAATAAACCCTACAATAATTATCATACTCATACTTTCAACGTTTAGTTTTCCGAAGGTTTCACTTCTACCGCCTATGAATTGCACACATGTTTATATTTTACTTTGATAATTTGTGTTAATTTATTAATGAGGTATAAATTTAAATAAATAAGTAATTAATTAATTTTCATTTATTACAAGTTATAAAATTTGACTCTTGAACAAAGAACTTCTCCATAGATTATCTCTTATTCGATTTCGACACAGTTACCACGCTGGACCGGCGCATTGGCAACCGTAGTTATTTTTAATTTTTTTCATTTGTAATCAGGAAAAAGCTGCACCTCATGTCTTGTCTTGTCTCGTCTTGTGTATGTCTTGTTTAAATTTCTCTTACGACATCCACGGGTTGTTATTTGCAGTGTGTTTTATTATACCGCCAATACGTGACAAACCCTAAAATCCGATCTGATACATTTTAGCCTTTTTATTAACCAATAATTTTTTGTTTTCAGTTTCGTGAACAAATACAGGAAAAAAATAATTAAGGATGTTTAAAATGTATGGAGCGGCTTCCATGTTTGTGCTTATTCTGTTATTAAGCATTATTTGCCATGTTGCGGCCCTTGAGGATTTTAGTAAGTATTTATTATTTATTATTTAGCTCGTGAAAGTCTACTGCTATACAGGAGAGTCTGTTTCGGCGAAGAGGATTTGTCTTAATTATGCCACTAGATTCTCGGATTAAAGATCGCAGTACCGGATCTAAACGCCTTGCCAATCTCATAGGCTGCTCTACGTCGCATGTCTCAGTAAATATTTATTAATTACTATCGATTTTCCCCAGCTCTGAACCTGGAACGTATCTATTAATAAGTTGCTTTATTTAAATTTAAGATAATCAAAGACCATTTATTTTTCGTTTTTTATTTAGAAAATAAGCCTCAAGTTTTTCGCTTGAAATATGGCCTAGATCACTCCTAGTATTACTTTTTATCTGTTCATGGAGTTTTATTCACAATCCGTTCGGTTATTTCGAAGAATAAACTATAAAGATAGACAAAATAAAAAAATGCTATTCTTGACTTAATGGCAAGCAAATAAGCCCTTCAGCTCAATATTTATTTCATAATATATATTTCGATATCCTATGTCCTTATGGCAGAATCGCTGGAGGACTATGCTGAATGACCTCAATATTGCCTCCCAATGGATAGGTCTTAAGATGAACATGGACAAAACAAAGATCATGTTTAATGTGCATGTCACACCTATGGCGGTAGTTGTTGGGAGCACTAAGCTCGGAGTTGTTGGCGAGTACGTTTACCTGGGACAAATAGTCCGACTAGGCAAGTTCAACTTTGACCGAGAGGTCAATCGACGGATTCAACTCGGCTGGGCAGCGTTCTGGAAATTACGTCGAATCTTCTCGTTGGATATACCTCAAAACCTGAAAAGTAAGTTGTACAACCAGTGCGTGTTGCCAGTGATGACCCAAGGAACCGAGACGTGGCCCTTCACTGTTGGCCGTATGAGGACGCTCAAAGTCACCCAGCGAGCTATGGAGAGGGCTATGCTCAGAGTTTTTCTGCGTGGTAAACTTAGAAATGAGGATATCTGCAGTAGAACCAGAGTGACCGACATAGCCCAATGGATTAGTAAGCTGAAGTGGCAATGGGCCGGCCATATAGCTTGAAAAACCGACAACCGTTGGGGAAAAAGGTTCTCGAGTGGCAGCCTCGTAGCTCGTAGCTCGTGCCTCGTAGCTCTCGCCTGCAGCCTACCGGTAGGCGGTATATATATATATATATATATATATATATATATATATATATATATAAAAAAAAAAAAATATATATATATATATATAAATTATAAAATAACTGGTATACGCCGTACGTACATTATTGCTAACAGAATAACCATATAAGTGCGTATTGCAGATCAGTCGTTTCTGAAGATAGTTAATCCGTCGTCTAGATCCGTTAAATAGATCAAATAAATTAAAAACAAAAGTTATGTTAAATACCCTGACAGCATTTGACATAGATTTTACATCGAACACTGACGCGGTTGGACCTCGTAATTTTTACTACAACGTCCAATACTATAAACTATAAAACCGTCTCTAATTTTAATGAATTCTATTAAGCGCCTTTTGAATTCTCTATGAAATATGCTGCTTTATGCAATACTAGAAATAAATCGTAAAGAGAAAGTTTGCATAAATTTGAAGTGTTTGTCTGTAAATTGGAAATAAATTCCTTCTGCTGAGTTGAGGTGGTTACTTGCATAAGACATTAATGATTTTTAACATTTTCTATCTTTCCGTACGTCCGGATTATTCTTCAGATTGGCTGAATCGATTGTAATCAAACTCGACGAGCATGTAATGATCAAGAGAGAGTCATTTTATCCGAAAAATATGTATATTTTAATGATAATGAAAAATTTATAAAATAAATGGCCTTTGATGATTTTCTTAAATCTAAATATTGTGTATTAATTAATAGATCCAACCCAGGCGAGGACATAAACTCAGAATCGTTAGTAAATTATTAAATTGATCTTACGCTGTACGTACGAAAAAGTCTACATACTTGCAGTTGAAAGGATTCGCTCTTACTTCTGAGATTAATTGATATTAATTGAATAAAATTTAAGAGTTGGCAAGTCAACAAGAGTTGATTAATACCTCTTAACATATCACGTTCTAGGGACTGTCTAGAAATATTATCAACTTTTAGTTTATATTAGGGGATAATATACGAATAGATTAAGTTTTATATTTAAACGTGAAGTTATGATATTATTACGCTATGAATAGTAATTTTATTTCCAAGGGGATGCACGCACACAAGGTTTTCAATTTAATATATATTAGCTTTTCAAAAGGTTAGTAAACATCTCATGTTCACTTTTATTATTTAATAAAAGCTAGACTAGCTTTTGCTACAACCTAACTATAAATATCATCATTTTTGATGTTTCTGTCTTTAATTTTTTTTCGTGTGAAGTTCAAATTGCTTAAGACAACACGTATACCGTTACATTGATAGCTCACTTATTTTGTTTATTTATGGAAGGAAGTGATTTAACTAGTACGACTAAAATAACAAACTATCACGAGTACAATAAACTAACATCTGCCTACAACTCATTAAATGGGAGAATATAAAGTAAAATTGCTCTGTGAACCACATTGCATACTTTATTATTTTCCTTTTTTGGCACACTCTTTGACAGTGTGTCCAAATTAAATTAAATTAAATCAAAACTCGCCACTTTGAAACTCCAACTTTAGTGAAAATTTAATATTGAAATAATATTGAATATTGCCTTTGATATTGAAATGGTATTTTTTTTGGAGCAAAAAGAACGCGTGAAATTAAAACCTTTTTAATATTTCATCCCAGTTGTGTAATGGGCAGAACACAGAATATGACTCATCATGGTTATGTACGTACGTAATTCTATTTTATAATGCTCAATCCGTAATTGATACAAAGAACAACGGTCTAGTGTGGGATGATACGTGCGTGGGGTGATTCGTTTAGGACTGTGGTGTCCTTAGTACCGAAGATATGAGTCTCTGAGTGATGACTAATTTTTTGTGCCATTTGATACATGAACTACTGGGCTGTAGAGATCCTTCTTGTGGTGGAGTTTATAAAAGTACTGTATTAGCGATGTAACACGGAGGCTGTTTCTTTTCTCGCCTTCTAGCTTTTGCTAAATACTTATTCATCGAGTAAATGTAATTAGCATTTCTGGAATTTTATCGCGGGAGAACTATACCGACTGTATGAAAATTTTAGATTTGAGGTATATTGTCAATAATAAAAAATACTAGTGATTGCGTAATGGTCAGAATTCATACATAATTAATTACATTTTTAGAACTGTATACAAAGCAGGCTATATTTTACTTTAAACTACATATTAATACGTGTATATAAAACACATCATCATCATTACAGCCCTTCACAAGTCCACTGCTGAACATAGGCCTCCCCCAAGGTATGCCACAAAGCATGGTCCTGAGCCACCTGCATCCATCGAATTCCTTAATGTCTTACCAGGTCGTCACTTCATCTAATAGCCACCCTGAACTTCGGCTACCGGTACGAGGCTGCCACTCAAGAACCTTGCTTCCCCATCGGTTGTCGGTACTTCGGCCTATATGGCCGCCCTATTGCTACTTTAGCTTACTAATCCGTTATAAAACACATACATATGTCTAATATATAAAATATTTAAAAATAATGCCTTTTTATTTTGACATACAATTCAAACGCTATTAAAACAGGAACACTTATTATGGAATCACACAAATTAGCAGCTTATTTATTTAGTCAGTATGTCATTAACTATTTTTTGGCAAAATTTTAAAACTGTATAGTGATACCCTGTGCGACTGTTTGACAACAGAGTGTTTGATTAGCAATATGAACGTAAACATCATATGTTTTATTTCATATAATTCAATGTATTTGTAACACATGTCTAAAAAGAATTTTTGCTTTTTGTACTTCTCCATATAATCTTTAACTATGCCAAGTTCCACACACCTCCGTTTGCGCAATGTGCTGAAAATAGTATAAAGTTTTCTCAAGAGAAAACTTTATACTATTTTTATACTTTTTTTTTATTAGTTATACATTCTATACACTAATACGTCAAGACGTATTAGTGTATAGAATGTATAACTGATCACTAAATTTAACACAGCAATTAAGTATTTTATCACTACATGAGTGTTTAATCAATAACATGTAACTTGAGTGTATGTCATCAAATATAATAATATGTAAAACGAGTAAAAATCTATAACGTTATCAGAAATAACTCCGTTATATTTGCTTTACCAAAATATCGATGTTCAAACATAAAATGAGCGGGAACAAAATTACTTACATTTGTCTAACAACAATTTTACTATCAACAGGTCTGTGATAAAACATAAGCGCTATGAAAAACACGTTTTAATACTTGATCAATATTCGTAAAGTCCAACAAAAAATTACTAATTTTGTTTGAAATAGATTTATATACAGTGCACGTGTTATGATGATACCTCAGAATTATAAATCCTTTAGAAAGGTCCCTCGAAATATTGAATTAAACGTAAAAGTGAAGTTAATATTAATTTGTTTAGTGTATAATGTACATTTTATTTAATTGTTAACAGATTCAACCGGTGATACAGTTTACGTGCCAATATCCAACAACAATGGTGAGACGGTGTACATTACGGATGAACTGATGAGAAAACTTGATGAAGAAAGAGAAACATGGCATTGGACACCCTGGTTAAGAACCAGGACAGAGGTATTTGAGAATATAGTGAGAGCGGTGAATTGCGTTGCAAGTGATTCAGTAGAGAGTTTCCCGGATGATATATTTACGGGTAAGTCTTAAGAGATGTATGTATCAAACCATATATATGTGCGAAATTATCTGCATTCGAAAATAGGGTCAGTAGGAATTCTAAAATAGGGGTGACAAACAAGCACACAGTCCATCGGATAGTAAGTTAGTACTGTGGCCCATAGACAAGATTAAGAATCAAAATACAGTTGCGTTGTTACCCCTTAGAACTAGAATAGAACGCCTTGTTTCCAGGACAAAGCATATCCGGTTCTCTTCACTCAACATACGAAACGCAGCAGCATTAAGCTGCTATTTTATAATATATAGAGCGTGTTTCTTCCCAGGTTGAGTTGACCCATTCGTGCTAAAACTATAATATACCTGCAGCATAGCTCCACGTACCACATATATGTGCGAAATCGTACCAAAATAGGGGTAAAAAAAACTGTCCACCTCATGATAAATAGATGCAGTGGCATATAGACTTCTACATCTATCCTTGATTAAGAATCACAATGCAGAATGCTGAGAAATAAGATGAAATAGCTCGTTTCCAGTAAATATTTTTTTCAGTTCGCTTCAATCACAATAGGAAACAGTAGCATTTAGTTGATGATTTACGATGGTATTCCATTTTCGTACTACAACAAAAACCGGTATTTATCATTCTTATTTTTCTTATTTATCTTCGACCTTTGAAATTTTTGGATTGTAATTATTGTCTTTTTGTTAAAAATTGAATTTGTGATCATATATCCATTACTTTTTCTCTGAGGAGGAACTTCCTCAGTCGTAAAAGTCCACCGCTACACAAGTGCCTCTCACACGTTAGGATGAAATATAAAAACTGTTCAGTCAAATAGCAAAACTAATAATAAACTAACCGTAGTAGTCGCCAGCTCAATTTCTGCGAGGCATAGCTAACGTCTTCGCTTTGATCGCGCCATACAAATATAACACATCTGTGCTCGGTAGTATCCACTGAATTTGAGTGGAGACGAGATGTGGGAATAACAAAATTATATTGGTTGCTTATACTCTACTTCTCTCCTCTCGTCTCATCTTCGCTTTGGTGGAGTTTAGGTCTTATTGTCCGACACTACAGAGCCACAGTTTCAAATCTTCCACGAAACAAGTTTTTTTTTTATGGGAAAGGGGGCAAACGAGCATACGGCTTACCTGATGGTAAGTGATTACCGTCGCCCGTGAACAACTCAATACCATAGGAATTGAAGATGCGTTGCCGGCCTTTTAGAAAGGAATAGGCTATTTTCTTGAAGGTCCTTAAATCGTATCGGTCCGGAAAAATCTGTTTATCAGACCTACAAATAATTGTTTTGCGTCTGAATGCTTCACCGTTATCATCATCAATACAGCTCTTAACAAATCCGCTGCTCAACTTAGGCGTCCCTCAAGGAATGCCACAAAGTAAAAATAAGATAATAAGACATTATATACTGGATGATTTATTTATTTTATTTTACACTTTATTGTACTAAAGGTACAAACGGCGGACTTAATGCCGTATGGCATTTTCTGCCAACCAACCGGAAAGTTAGTGGGAGATGCGTGTACTGCAGTGGGCTAGAATGAAACCTAAAATTGATAAATTTCACATACACATACACCTTCACCCCCCTCCACACACACACCACACACATACATACTCATAGCTCAAACTTAATTAACTCATCGAAGATCATAGAGATGATGAATTAGAGATCAGAGAATCAGAATTATCATTTATAAGTAGTATAATTTGAGAGCAGGCAGCACAGAGCACTATTACTCCTAGGCAGGCAGTGCCAGTTGTCACTTAACAAAGGCTTTTTGTGTTTGGGCATACGCCATGTTCAAACATCAATAATTCTTAAAGTAATAAATATACAGCTGTAAACTTTATGTTGCATTGTAGCTTAACTCAAAATCTGTCGATCTAGTATAAAAATAAGAAGGGTAAACAGGGTTGTTTTTGCAGTAATTTACAATAATTTACCGATTAGCATATTTTTTTGATATTTATTTAAAGTGAAATTTTTTTTCTTCAAAGTTACAAGTACGTCAACAAAAATTTTGATAATGTAAACGATAAACAATATTATTGGCCTCCAAATGAGTTAATTTTTATCTCAGTAAGACTAAAACTTTCAGAGATATGACTTTTTTCGTAAACGCGTAGAGAATATCTCAAGAGGAACATTATTTATCTGTAATTATGTCTTTTGATCAAACTTAAAAATTATTTACAGATGAACAACTTCGGAGAGGAGCGTTCCTTTTATACGTATTATTTGGAATCTACGCCTTTACACTATTGACAATTGTTTGTAATGATTACTTTATTCCGTGCGTGGAATTCATATGCGAGGATCTAAAGATACCGCAGGTTTGAATTTGCTTCATTAATTAAAGACAATGTTGATTTATTAAATAAATATAATAAGATTTATTTAATATGTATATTTTATTTTATTTACATATTGTATTTTATTTTGTAATATTAGTTGTATATAATCATTTTTGATATTAAATTATATTTTTAATATTATTAATAAAATTTCAAATTAAACGCGATAAAATCGGTAAAATTAGTTTTATTCAATGCGTAGTAGTAGTCGTGTAAATATGAGAAATCATTGTAATTTAAAATGCAATATTAATATTTTTCTCAGGATGTTGCGGCAGCTACGTTTATGTCGGTGGCGACGTCATGCCCTGAGTTTTTTGTCAACGTAATTTCTACCTTTCTCACGGAGTCCGATATGGGCGTCGGTACAATTCTTGGTTCAGCCATTTTCAACGCACTTGGTGTAGCTGCGATAGGAGGTCTCGCAGCTATAACTGTAAAAATTTATTATTATTACACTATGTTTTTATGAATAAAAAAAGTAATCTAGCTACATGAAATAGATAGTTTAGTGAAGTTATAACATTAATAGTTCTAACTGATAGTAGACATTAATAAAAAAATTGTAATGTAAGAGAAATATTGCGTATTGAAATATTATGTATCTCAAATATAATGTTCATCTAATATGAAAGTTTTTTTTTTCAGCCAATTTCAATAGACCGTCGTCCAGTAACAAGAGATGTACTCATATATATGTTCAACGTAATTATCTTGGTGATAATCGTGTGGGATGGTCGAGTCGAGTGGTACGAAGCATTGGTGCTGGGCATCTTGTATATCGCCTACTTCGTGATTATGTTTAACAGTGTCAAAATATTTGCACTGTACGATAGAATTATTGAAAAGATGCAAAAAAATAATGTTGAATGTAAGTTAAATGAACAATGAATAGAATCATTTTTATTTAACTTAGATTATATCTAATACTTTCTGAGGGTCATTGTTTACTTTTACCACTGGTTCGGAAAAAACCTCAGGAAACCCAGCGGGTTTCTTTTAAAAGCACAATTTACAATATAATATTTTATACAATTGTTATTAAAACCTTAAAAACATCATGGTAGCGACCACCTAATTCCTAGGGGTATTAATCATGTAATCTTTAGTAGTATAATAACCCTTACTAAGCAAGTTTTGCTTGATAAATATTTTAACCCTTTTGATAGATAAGGTCTGTATATTTTTGGCACTTTTTGAATTACTGACTCTTTGGAGTCAAGTAACTGATATAATTAAGTTGTGATTGTTTCTATGTATGTATGTACCTACGATGCTCAAGGCACTACGTATACCTACGTATATTTTTATAGCTAGGCATGTGTTTGTGACGTTGAGAAACGAGTGTATCTGACTGTGTATTAAATATCTTACTAAACAATGAACGTGTAAAATTTGAGAAGTCAATGAACGAAGCTATCTTACCATGACTTGTAGCCCGTTGACTGTTTTACTTTGGAAGGCCTATGTTCAAAGTTGGACTTGTTAAGTGATGTAATAATGATAATGATTATGATATAAAATTAGTCATCTTTAATAATTCAAATGGTAATCGAGATCTAAACTATCGTCGACTGGATTATTGTTAATCTACATCTATATTTATATATGTAAATAAAATAGCAGTGTCTGTACGTAATGTCGAAATAATTGCCATTTATGTCTGTATGTCTATGCATTGGCAGGAGTGATTATGGATATATTTTATTCAAAACTTATGAACTGGTTGGGAAAAACAAAAAATTGATATAATAAGTAGTCTTTACCTTCAATATAAATAACGCCATATTGGTACCTTATAATGCCACAATAGATCCCACTCAGTTGAAGCCAGGCGGGTCACTAGTATATAATATAACAGATATAGACTCATTAACTCCTGCCTCGTAAGGCGTCATACGGCCTACGCGGCCGTATGTTAACAAATAGAATTTAACGATCTAGATTTTTTATCCGCTGTTTTTAACAATAGACTTTCCATAGGATATAAAAATAATAATTTGATTATTCGTTTTATTACAGATGTTGGTACGAATGATAACAAGCATGTGGAAGAAGGTATTGATAACAAAGCGTTCAATAACACTGATAATGCGATTAACAATATTCAAAATGCGGAAAAACAATCCGTTGTTGAAAAAGGTACACCAATCGTTTTTTAAGAAGAGAAACGGACTGGTCTTAAGTACACGACGTATGCGATGCAACGCTCCCACGTTGGTGTATACACTTGGTTTACGCTTGGAGATACTCTTGTCAATTCTTAGTGGACGCATGAGAATCAATTTATACCATGGTTTCTGATTATGGCAGTGAGTTTGAGAATGATTTACATAGCCCGATGTTCGTAAACGAATATATTCACGCCACATAAAAAAACGTTTAGGTAGTATTTCTGTTAATATTCACGATTTAAAATGCTACCAAATAAATATGTGTAATAATACAATGTGTTATTTCCGCAATATTTATATAATCATGTTTCATATCTTAACATAACTAGGATAAAAATACAAAAAGCTACCTACTTTTTTTTAATTTCGCGTCTCCTCTCATTTTCACGCTAATAACTAAAATGATAGTATAAAGTAATTTGCGTCGCGATATTCTATACATTTTATATTGTAACTTCATTCGTATCGACTTACTAAATCGTTGAGCTGTTCATCTTAAATTTTCTATTTGTTTATGAAGTGTTACACGTAGGTATTAGAGGAATGCACGTGCACAGGTCGTACTCGTGGGATTGCGGTGGAGGAGATGTACGTAACATCTCATCCATCTTCCCACGCTGATCTAGACAACCCAGATCGACTTACGTCGGACATGTGTGATTGCGTTAATTACGATAAATGTGTTTCTAATGCATAGTTTTTCGTACAAAATCAAGCTTTCAAATATCATAATGCGTTGCATACGTTTTGTAAGTGGGACCAGTTAGTCTCTGCCTTAAATAGACTGTTATATAATTAATAAATATCAATTTCCTATATAAACTATTTAGGCGTAATTCGTTTAATTATTTTTAAATGCATATTACCTATATTTATTTCTATAACTGATATATAAATGATATTCTTAGCTGCTAAGTATAGTCCTTTGATTTACTTTTGTTTAGTTGGATTTCATTTATCGATATTAAATATTATTAATCATTGAGCATGTGCACGTATTATATTTTAGCCGAAGAATTGGAGAAACCTATGAAAAGTATATGGCGCTTTCCAAAAGAAAATTCCTTAACTTATAGAATTTGGTGGGTGTATACTTGGCCACTCAAGTTCGTCCTAAGTTTAACTATTCCTTTGCCTGCAACATGCAGAAGATTCTATCCATTGGCTTTTATCATGTGTATCATTTGGATTGGTGTCAACTCATACTTTGTTTCATGGAGTATGACTGTAATTGGTAAACAATTTAATATTATTTTTTGCTTGGTTTTTCAATAATGTTAAGTTGGCTCATGCAATTAAATATTATGTCTATTATTTTTAAATTATACATTTAAATAAAAAATTAAGAAATATAAATTTTTAAATATATCATTTCTTTTTAATTTTGATGAACAAAATATTCAAATAAAAAGTTAAAATGAGAGAATGTTCAAATGTAAATAAAATATGTTTATTTAATTCTTAACATTTTAGGACACACATTCCTTATTCCGGATTCCGTTATGGGAATGACATTTTTAGCGTTCGGTGGCTGCCTGCCTGAAGCCTGCTCCATATTCATAATGTCTAGACGAGGTATATATTTTGATCTATTTCATTTTAAACCCTAAAGCCTCTATTGTCAGGGATATTATAATCTGCGTAATCTTAAAAGCGAATGATTGAATTAGAATGCTTGTGATGCGTTTGTATTTATTTTACACGTTTACGTAGCAATAGCGAAATTTCATTATTATGGTATCATTATCGCGCCAAATATGCATGTTGTTTTATCGATAGCAATTTTGCGAGTACGGCAGATAAATAGATTGCGTTACTCAAATATATTATTATGGGCTAATCTATGCAAGATTAGTGATACTGTATGAGCTACATTTATCAGCGATCTGCAATCTTGCAAACTTGCGTAATCCATTTGATTTCGTATTTTATTTAAAATCAAGGCAAATAAAATAGCTTTAAATAACTTCATAAAATGTTTGATAGATAAAAACACAATATTTATTTGCCAATAGAGATCAGAAATATATTGAACGAATAAACACATAGTGTCTTTATTGTATCTTTATAAAACACATTAAATTAAGTAATAATAATATGTAATAATATGGTTATTTACAATCACTATAAGTACATAACAATTAGTTTAACCCTTCACTAATTAGGTAAATACTGTAAATAAACAATATGTGAAATTACTATCCAATCCACCCTTTTAGTTATCGTGATATGAACAATGACGATATTTACAATAATAATTAGGGTCGCTTAAAACAGCCTAGACACCGCTTGAATACGGGTGATCATGGAAAAATATGAACATTTTTCATATCAAAACCGATGTCCTAAATATTTTGTTCAATTTAAGCTTAAATATTATAGGTTATTTATTTTTCTACGAGTTTAGGTTTTTATATTTTTCAAATCGGTTATAAAATATATCAGGAAACAGTATAAACTGTCACGAAAGTTGCATGTTGATTTTTATGATATGAATAGTTTTTAAAGTTCTCATTTGTTTACAGGGGAAGGAGGAATAGGAGTTTCGAATGCGTTAGGTGCAAATTCGTTAGCCATATTGTTTGCTCTTGGACTTCCTTGGCTCATCAGAACAGTAACTCTCGTGGCGCGAGAAGCAGATAGTACAGTTGTCTACATAAATTCCGCCGGTATCGGCTACGTGGTGGGCTCTTTACTCTTAGCAGTAACCATTTTGTACATTACACTCTACATCGGAAAGTTTCAACTAAGGAAAAGACTTGGATTAGTGTTGATCATCCTTTACGCAATCTTTATTACTTTTGCGATTCTTGTTGAGATGGGCATCATTGTTGATAAAGGCATTGATTTTTGTTGATTGAATGAATCACAGGAATTAATTGTGTCATTCAAATTCACTGTAAGAAAGCTGTGTTCTTGTGGTAAACGTTTGCACCACTTATAAATTACCTGTACAAGTGTAATTGTTACGTTTGTAGCTTTTGTTGTAAATAAGCTATAATTGCATCATGAAAGTATTTTGTTCTGATAAATGTGATACATTATATTATTTAGTTGTAAGGATTCGATAGTACTATATTTTTTTCCTATTTGCGTAATCACAATTTATCTAGTTATCTTAAAACCTTGTTGCTATTGAAATTACAAGAACGATAACTTTATATAATACAGCTATTTATAGGATGCTGTTTGAATCGATTATTACATTTTATTTAGTTTATACTTAAAACTAAAACAAAGCAATAAAGACTCAAACAATATTTCACGTCATTAAAGAACAATAAATGGTTTTGTTTTTCTTTATCATTGGCAATCAATTATTAATTATTGACGATGTACATGTTTGTATAAATATAATTAATTGCTGGAAATAAATTTACTACGAGAAATATTGTATTAGATCTGATTATCGGTAAATTGTAAAAAAATCATAACACAATGAGATTTAAAATATAATTTGTAACATCTGCTGGTTGGTACTGTAGGTTTTCATTAATTTATACGCTGTTCGATCGTTCGATTCGATTTTTTACATTTTGAACAATTTGCTTATTGTAAATTGTAAAAAATGTAAACTCATTACTTCTCATCTCATTGTAAAGCGTTAGTCATATTTTTTCTAATTTTTAATATATAAGATAAAACATTTTGTAATTAATTATGTTTATCAAAATACAAAATAAAATAATTAGTTGATTTGTTGATTTTGTTATTTATGAAACGAGTTTAATGGAGCTACATATATCCATATAATTTTTTTATTAAAATATTTTTTTGGTATGTTTAACTTATATTATAAAAGTTTTAAAAAAATGCGGACTATGGACTGCAGGGCACATGCCTACTTTACTTCGCCGCGCTACTTGCATGACTTCACATTTTTTGGATATATTATTTTGTCAGTGGTAAGTCAGCACATAAAATATACTATATTATTGTCACCGCCCTTTTGATAATATAAATATATAGTTTTCTATATTAGATTTTAATTTTATATTAGACTAGCGAGCCGCCGAGACCTACCTGGTGAATTACACTTACAATTCAATTCAAAAATTTATTTTTTATTTTTGTAACATATTAGTGCCATAGGCTTTTATTCCGTTCACATGTTTTTTAACACCCTATTTATTTTCCAGACGGTAAAAAAGATCACACAAAGTTGAAGAAGTAGTCATTTTTTATTTTCATATTTAAATAAAATCAGGTCACATAAAACATAGTCGTAGTTATCTATGTATAACAACGAAGAAAATGATGTAATTGTAAACTTAACTGATTTCAATCAAAGTGCTACCTTCCATTTATAGCCGGTTTATAAGAGTGGTAATTTCAAAACATTGACCGCCTGAATCCAATTAAAAGCATATCATACGTGTACCTGCAAGCTTGTAAGCGTCCCACTGCCGGTAACAAATTTCATAAATGACAAACTAATAGGGCGTAAAGAACCCACTAGGCTGGTCTGTATGTGAACTGATTTCACTTGTTTTCGAAATACATTTTACTATTGAACACAGAAACGGTCTCCAAGACATCACATTTTTACACATTATATTCCTAATGGCCCCAGTTGACTCTAGTTAATTTTTATCAAGATGACTGCGGACTCGTTACGTTTTGTTTTTAATTGCAAAAAGGAAGCAATTTACACGTGGTAGAACCTCGCCAGTCAACTAACAGAATACTAGCGTAATATAGCAGCTTATTACTGCTGTGTTTTGTATGGTGAGTGTAGAGAACCGGAGACCCTTTTTTACTGGAAACGAGGCATACCATCCTAATCCCCAGGGGTGACAACGCATTTGCGTTTTGATTCTTAATCGAGTATAAACGTAGATTGTCTATGGGCCACAGCGTCCACTTACCATCAGGTGGAATGAGTGCGCGTTCGTCACCCTTATTCTATAAAAAAATTGAAATATCATGGATTTGGCTGAATTCCACACTGAACAAGTAATTTAATTCAATGGCCTACATATAGGTGTCGTAGGTTTAGATTTTAGTTCATGTTTATTTTATACGTAGTATAGTCACGCTATTAAGTCGAATGGGTCGACTCAACTGGCACGCTTTCATAAAACACTAGCATGAAACTATGCTCGATTCTGCTGTATTTTATATGGTGATTGTAAAGGACCAAAAATCATTTTTATTGGGAGCGATGCATTCCATCTTGGTCCTCGGGGATGAAAACGCATCTGCATTTTGATTCTTAGTAAATGCGTGATGTGATGATGTAAAAGTGACACAGCGTCCACTTACCTTCAGGTGAACTGTATGCTCATTTGTCAATATTATTCTATAAAAAAATAATGGAAAGCGTCTTGACGACACAGGAGAAATTGCGTGTGTTTGTGGGTGTACATACGTGCGTGGGTGAGTGTGGGTATGTGTTTGTGGGGTGCCTAAAGTATACTATAATTAGGCTGTGTTTTTAGAATTACGGACTCTACCTATTTTAACATGGAGGACCACACTCCTCACTTACTTATCCTTTAAGTCTCCAGCTTCATTCTGATAGAATTGTTAAGAGTATAAGTGCTAACAGGTTAAAGCTACTATCAGGAAGATACTGCTGACCGCCACCTGTTACAGTTTCTTTTTTGTTCCCAATTAAATACAAAAAATAACACAGTAAGAAAAATGGTAAAATTCATTACACCATACTTCAAGTAACGTAGAAATAAATAAAAAATAAAAAATAAAAATAAAAAAGCCTTTTATTCCATGCTAAATAAGTTTTACAATATAACTTTTTTTTTACAATGTAATTTGCATTTTATAAAGGAAATTGAAAATATAAATTTAGTTTTTTTTTAAATACATTAATATATATATATCAATCTTTTTTGTAGATTTTCATGCATTAATTTATTATTATTTTTTTAGATTTTAATATATTTATTTAATTTTAATTTTAATTTAATTCTATACATTAATTTATTTCTATATTAATGAATGAATTTGATTGAGGTAATAATTAATGTCATAATTTTGGGTATGATAACTATTTTTATTATATTTGGTTAAAATTTAAACGTGCATTACTAATAACATTAATATTTTCAATCTTTGTAATTGATTTTTAAATTTTAAGTGGCTAATTTTAATGGATTTGGTGTTTTATAACATTATGAATAGGATAACATTAATTTAAATTTAGTTGCAAATTGACAAAATATTTTTAATTTTATAATTTATTAAGGATCTATATACTCATTTGTGTTTGTTTGCTTTGCATGGACCCCCCTTAGGTGAAGGCCTCCTCCAAAGATTTCCATTTAACGTAGAACGTAGAAATAGTCATTTAAAAAAATTATACATAATTCTCAACCATAATGATCTTCCTGGGGAAGTATATGTGGTGGTTTACCCGTTGCCTTCCACACGCTGTACTATTGCCGAACCGATGCACACCATCTCCGTCAATAGGTTCTTTTTCCAGAACAGTACCAGCCAACTAGACTTCCTCTTCTGAAAATACTGTTACGCAGCTGTTCATAACAGAGGAGTGCTTATTTAATTGCGGCACGAAACGCCAGGTCACAAGGCCATCATCGGATATTGCAGCATTTTATAAACTATTCTTTCCTAAGGAATAACCACTGCATCCTACCTTGTCGCTGAATGGTCGGGACTGCAATGCAGCTAGCAAGGATATCTCCAAGCCGTTCCATGATCCGCCACCTATAGATCCCGGTAGTAGCTTACAGCTCAGCCCTACCTAAGATCCAAGTTGCCTTAATGATCGCCGACCTTCGAAAGAAGATGGCACTTTAAGAAGAAGAAGATACATAATTCCTCTATTCTCGTTGTAACAATCGTACTTTCCAGACCATTTTATTGTTTATATTCATTCGTGTCAGATTCACCTGATTACATTATGAACCAGCAGCCGCAAAAACAGACACAAAAAAGTTTTATTTTTATTTACCATTTGCAAAAAAAACGTAGGTGTTTAGAGTTAGTACCTTGTTTACTTTGAAGACTAGGTCTGAAAATTGCCTTTTCGATCTTACTTAATTATTCACTGGCTGCACTGGAAATTTAAAAGCTAACAAATATCGATATTCGGGTCTACAGATGTTAAAAATTTATGACTGCGTTAGTTTTAGGTACCATACATGATAATAGTCACACCAGTAATTTTGCACATTGTTTTTAAATTAAATATAGAAAGCAGTTAAGCAAAAACACTAGAAAAAAACGTTGGAGGTCGTAAAAGTTATCCATCAAATAAATAACCAAACCGAATATAAAAGTGAAACAATTGAACCATTTTATACGTACCACTGTTAGTTTTAACTGAGTAACTGAATAATTTTAACTGAAGAATGGAAAATTGGTCTCTCGGATTAAACTAAACATAAATGTGAATAAGGGGTCAAGTTCATGTCATAGCCGCTCAAGCCATGGTCATATTAAATTCTTAATAAGTGATCGTTAAAAGAAACGACAAATTATAGGATACATGAAGCTGAATTCAGCCAAAACGTAAAAGGACTGGGTGCGGACTTGTTTGAGGTTTCATCCCGTGAACGTGAGGCTAATTGGCGTTGATTAATAATAAAAAGAAATTTAATAATATTTTATTTTTAGTAAAATAATACACTTTTCTTTCGTGATAAAGGTTAAAAGTATTTATTTATTTGTTATATTTATTCAAACTTCGTTGCACAAAATGTACAAAGGCGACGTTCTCTACCAATTTTATTGCGACGGATTTATCACTGGTCCTTTTAAAGCTACCGTAAATAGAAAGATTATAAATACAACACACCAAGTTACATTAGATTTCTTATTAATGTGGGTAAGAAGTTGTGGGAGTATGAAGTTGTCTTTTTAATGGAGCGGCCACTGATTTGAAATTAAACCCGAATTGTCCAAGAGCCGTGTTTAAAATTATTTTTTAAACACGGCTTTTTTAACTTTCACCTTATTTTACATTGAAGATTTGAATTAAACACGAAGAACTTAAAACTTAGAGTAAATTTAGATTGCGAATTCTAACGTGGTTCAAATGCAGTAGAGACAGCTCGCAATATAAATGCTGCGTTTCGAGAGGATACGACGCAGCCATTACGGACGAACTATACGTCTTGATTTTATCGCTTTCGTAGTAGAAACTTGGTCCTGAAGAATGAATCAGGAGGAAGACCAGATACTTAGATAAATAACGATGACTTCATAGTAATGTCGGAAGCCGATCCTTATTAAACAACCATCAAGTTAGCGCTTTTATGTTTATGTTTTTATGTTTTTTTACACATAATATTAACTCATTTGCACCAAATTGGTGTAATATTTTAATTTTAAATTGGTGCCTCATGAATTAACGGATGTGCATAGAGAAGCATACGTCGAATATTTTCTTAATTTGTTGTATTGGTACAGAAATGGAGGAATTTTGGACAAAATTGTGACATATGTCATTAAAGCAAAGCTTCTCAAAGGAAATCAATAGTATTTGTTTGGTGGTTATTACATGGTCGTAGCTTTTTGAACTTTAGCTTTTGGGGGCTTAAAAATGTCTTCTTTTTCTTTATTTTTATATAAAAACAGATTTACTATTAAGAGGTTATCCCTTAGATGGTGAAGCTCACGGACGACTGAGGGAGTCTCGAAATGAAAGTGATACAATGACTTCATAATACGCCAATTGCGTGAAAAATGGGCTAGCTATACCGGAAACCCGCTCGTAAAAAAGCTATGTTATGCTTTTGTTATGGATTTAAAAAATTGCTTATGAGAACTAACATATGATTATTTACTATACCTTAAAAATTGTTGCACGAACTAATTCGTAAAGATATTGTGATATCATGGAGAAATGTAACCAAATAAGCCTATTTTGTAATTTTTTTCTATCAAGAAAATTACATGTTATGGTGTTTTCCTTTTACGAAATCCAAGGTCATATAGTAAAAAATTACATACTCAAAATTTGGTTCGTAATCTATATAAGATATATAAGAGAAACTTTAAGTATGTAATTTTATAACTAAAAACTAACTTAAAAAAAACACAAAATTTTTGATGTATCAATCACCATAACTGGCGTTAAAATAGATTGGCAATATAAAGTAGAAACAGCATAGTTTACGCGTATGTTAGAGCGAGAGAGATAGAACATTCACGTACTCAGTATCAACCTGTTGTATTATCCTAGCGTCATTCGTGAATAAAACGAAATTCCGCTTGTATTAGCAAAATTTCAGGTTTTAAAGTGAAAATTTATATATATATATATATATATATATATATATATATATATATATATATATATATATATATATATATATATTATAGCTCCGTAGTAGTGTAATATAACTCAAATTAGAAAGAACTACATTATATACTTTCCGTGCGATTGAAATATTTAGCTGTCGAAAAACAATATGTGTTTTGATAAATAGGAAAAGTTATCACATTTTATAATAATAATCACTACAAAATAATTACAAATACGTGAAGTTCTGCTAATTTCAACCTCACTTTTAAAAAGATTGATATTATCGATAATATGTTTACGAATTGTCCTTAACATGCAAAGGTACGCCTTGCATGCAGCCTTATTCAACGTAGTTTTTTTTTTAATTTTAAGATTTTGTAGCTAAATATTCTGCTAATCGTATAAAAATATTTATTTGATAGCAGTTGGGTGACAAATGAGTGCACAGTCCACCAGTTCATGATGTGGCAGATTTTAACCAAATATTGAATTCCGACAAAAATGGTTGAAAATAATGAATAGAGACGAATGGATTCCTAAAAGAAAATATTCGAATGTATGTAGCAAGTACTTTGAAGAAAAATATTTTTCGCATAGAGGTGCCCACCGTGTAATGGTTACGTAAGAATATCCGCTACCCCATATCATGTGGATGTCTTAAGAAGCGGTAGGGGGAAACAAATCAGGAGATAGGAAGCAGCAGATTCTTAACGATTAAAATTAAAAATAAACTGCGGTTGCAAACCCGCTTGCTATTTGATACAATTAATGCAAATGTTCGGCAGTGGACTTTATTAGGCTACAACAGTAATATAGAGGTGCATTAAGGGTAAACTACAACACATCCATCCATAAAAACTTATTAATAAAATTACATATTGAAACTTATTTTATTATTAGAATACAGTACGTGGAAAACTTGCAAAATATCTTTAAGGAGAGCTCACAACATTTTTACCATAAATTAGTTCTTTTTGAAGAATTCTAAAAAAATGCATCATAGTCTTGTTTAGTATCTTTTAAGTACACGTTTCTTATCATAGCTCGATTTTAGTTAATAACATTTTATTTATATACACATCATACATAGCCGTGGTAGCTCAGTGAGTAAGCGTTCGCTGTTTCACAGTACGCGAGCAACTCGGATTTGATCCCCGCCGGCACTAATAAAGTTGTGTATTGACATTTTAAGAGATTATTTACCACGAATTCTGCGGTAAAGGAAAACAGCATGAGGATACCATGTCTGATAAATAAAAATATATTTTGAAGACATGTGACATGTCCGCCTATACGCATTGGTGCAGCGCGGCGGACACTTCCTTGCCCTAAAACCCTCTCACTTGTGAGAGGAGGCTTGTGCTCAACAGTGGGACGTATATAGGCTGTTACTTTAATTTAACGTCATAACATACATATTAATTTTTAATCGAAATATCTTTTAGCGAATTTATATTAACAATTTTTGAAGATTATGTATGAATTAAGTGGTAGAACCACTTTTATGTCCCGGAGGTAGCCTGGGTAGGCATCATCCTCTTACCTAATACTGATATAAATAAAACTGTAAGACATTCCGTCTCACTCCGTAGAGGCAACAAAGACCTTTTCTTTGAAGTTAGCAAGTTTCCGCGGACTCCATCGTCTGGTAGACTGAAGTTTGTTGGATATTTCAGTTTTGTAAAAAAACTTTAACTTATATAGTTTACTTTAACTATATATAGTTAACCTTATTATACATGTATTTTCGGAATTTCAAGATTATTCTGAATTGCAATTTTTATTGGATACTCAGACATGATAATTCAATATTTATTTAATTAGTTATAGCCAATTCAGGGAGGAAACACCAGCGTTCCTGGCACAATGCCACAGGGAGTAGGACTGTGTGATAATTTACGTTTTTGGTTTTAATTTTTGTTATATAATTATATAGTTTTTTTTTAAATATTGAATGTATTCCAATGTTTCGTTACATGTCGCACATGTGAGATTTGCGTCGAAAACTTCAGGTTTTAGGGTTTTTTCAAGGACGATTTCGTAACGATGTGGGCAGATTATTTGCAGAAAATTTTAAGAAAGATGAAGTCTTTATTTAGTGCTTTACAGTGGAAAATCATAGTTTTTAATGACGGTTTTAGAGCGTAGAAAATCCCTCCATAGCGTTTTATTAGCGTTCATTTTATACTAGTACTAGTAATCAGTACAGTACCTACTTCACATGTTGCTGTTGAGATAAGTACATTTAGTAAAATGCAAAAGTCTTGTGGAAAGGTCCTCCCACAGGTCAATTTTTTTCTATTGGTTAAAGGTACTGTTGTTTTCAATAAATAATGTAAAAAAACATTATATGGCCGATGCAAGAATTTTATGTAGGCTATCAAGGTGTAAGGAATTAAAACCGTTTGATTATGTACGAACACGTGCTTTTTATATTGTAAGATGCCATTTTTGTAGGGCTTTTTGAAGTGCATGAGTTGTGAGTTCATAAGATTTATTATAATTTTCAGAATTATATTATTTAGAAAGTTCGGTGTGTGCAACGATGTTTGGACGAAAAATTATTAATTCATTTGATTAATCCTAAAATTTGAAATTTGCGAATTGCGTCTAAAAAAAAACCAGTATAACTAATAGTGACTAACTACAATGGCTACACAAAATCTGCTTTTTGTAGTTTAGGTTAGTCCCAATTTTAAAACCAAATTCCCGATTGTTGCCTGGCCACACTATCGGAAAAGAATGAAGGTGCAACCATAGAATAAATAATAGTACGCGCAACACAAAACAACGAATGATACTTTGTTAAATGATATTATTTATTTAATTATTAATAATTTTGTACGTTTTTTTTATTAGTAAGCAATTTAGAACTAACCTGTTAAAGATATATTTGACGGCAGAGTGTCGGAGTAGCTTAGCAATGAGTTTAACTCTAAAGGCCGCGGGTTCTACTCCCGCATGGAACAAATATTTGTGTACCTACAAATAACTGTTCTAATAAACAATTATTTCTATACCTACAATTAATTGTTCTGGGTCTTGAAGTTTGTCCTTGTGAAATTTATGTTCTGATGTTAACTGTCCCTACGATATACTTAGGAAAAATTCTTAGTGTGCATGTAACGTTATTATAAAATAGAAACAAAAAAGATATGAGCCAAGGTAGCTCAAAGGCGAAGTGCTCGCGGTAAACGAGCAACCCGGATTTGATCCCCGCCGACACCAATGAAATTGTTATTTCTATGAATTGTCTTTACATAACGAAACAGAAAAAATGTATATCAAACAATATCTATTTTATATAATGCATATTTTTCAATTCAAGCATATATAACTAACCCCTTTCTAGTTGTTATCTTGATGTTGTGACATTCCTTAGTCAACTCAATAGAGTAAAAAAGAAAAGCCGACTTCAATTTACTAAAAGAATTAAATTTATACATATTAGCTTCCGATGTCGGGGTTAGATCGAATATTAGTTCTTATATCGGGTGTCCCAGAAAGAATGGATAATCGTCGAGCGCCTAATAGTACAGGTATCAGGCGCTTAAATAAAAATATAAAAAAAATATATTCCAAGTGGTGCCAAACATATGAAGGTTGTCGTGAAGCGACAGTTAAAAACTAAAGAACCTAACCTAACAACGAAACAACCAAAAAGAAAATAATTTATTTAAAATTTGTAAAGATATTTACAGTTTCTTTTATAAAATGTAAAGCCACAATTAAAAACTATAGAACCTAACCTAACAACGAAACAACCAAAAAGAAAATAATTTATTTAAACAATTGTAAAGATATTTACAGCTTTTTTTTTATAAAAAAAAAGGTATGAGGGTAATGATGGGCTGTAGTGATGATAGTGAATTACAATTTTTAAAAAAAATAAAAGTTAATAAAGATAAATGAGTACGGAAACAATGTATGTACAGGCTATGCCTGTGGTAGATGCACAGCGCCTAATCTAGGTACACGCAGCGCTTGAAGTAGGCACACACAGCGACCAGAATGAGCACACACAACACCCGGAGTAGACACACACAGCGCCTGGAGTAGACACGCAGCGTCTGGAGTAGGTCCACGGAGCGTCTGGAGTAGGTACACACAGCGTATTGAGCAGGTACACGCAGCACTTAGAGTAGGCACACACACACCGCTCGGAGTAAGCACACACAACGCCCGGAGTAGACACACACAGTGCCCGGAGTAGACACACACAGCGCCCGGAGCGCCGGAGACACGCAGCGTCTGGAGTAGGAACACGCAGCGCTTGAGACAAGCACGCTCAGCGGCCGAAGATAGCGCGGGCACTAATAGGTGGAGGCGTAGGCGTGGCTAGGCGACGACTTCAGGAGAAGGCAGAGGCTTGCAAGATCCCGAGGCAGTGCGGATAAAGCCTTTAAGAGGTGCTTCTCGTATCAAAGCTGAAGTGAGAACCTCTATTGGCCGATTCTTCAGCTTTTATACTTTTTGACGGATCTGGGATAAGAACGAGAAATTATTTGAAATTATTTAAATTAAAAGCAAATTTTTGTAAATGGCCAAGAAGAAAAGAGTATTTTTGAAGTAAAAACATCAGGCCGGTAACGATATTTGAATAAAAATTGCCATGACAACCAGATAAACAACGATGTTAAAACATGTCAAATTTTGGTTTTAGGCTCGTAATAGAGAAACGGCAAGATTTAAGTGAAAAATGAGATATTATTGATATAGGAAAAAAGGTAGCGCAACAGTGCGCACGAAGCCCGAAATTGCAGAGTTACGGAGAACTAAATAAAATACCGAAAAAGGTAGACTCCATTGACACCGATTTAAACAGTGCTGATAACGTGAAAATACGATGTGAAAATGATTTGTTATTGTGTTCTTATGGTTTAAAAACGTTACAGGATCCTATGAAAATAAAGGTGATGCAAAATATCCAGTTTTGAGGCTAATGCAGAAAATCAAAAACAGAATGGAAAAATAAATTTAAAATAGTGTAAAATGATATATAAGTAGCATAACACTACAAGGTTTTCTTCGAAACTTCAATTTTAGCATTAAATTTTATAAAAAAATAATTTTGACAAATGTTTTAGAGCCATTCGTGGAAAAAAGTATGAAAACCAATTATAACTTTTATTTCAAAAATATGCGCAGTTAATACAGTTTACAAAACGGTATAATACATCATGATGCAAAAAGAATAAATTCGACTGAAGAAGAAAAATAATCTTATCTTAAATTGTCATAATAAAAGCGTTAAGTTTTATATAAATCAATCTCTATTTCCTAACAGGCCTTCGAATTGTCTGTCATTGACTCCGATACAAGCCCGACATCTTCTAATAAATACTTTTCTAAGAAGTCGTGCGTAGCGCTGTTAAGTTATTTTTGAAGCGGCTTCCTGCACACGACTGCACAATTCCTCCAAACTTGAAAAAACGGCTTCAAGTACACCTGTTCCTTTAGAGAGCTCCAGTAAAAAAAATCTAGTGGATTTACGTACAGGGATCGCGGAGGCTGTAAAATGGGACCCAAAACGACCAATCCATTTATTTGGATAAGTGGCACTTAAGGTAAAGGGGCGCCAAAAGCAAATTTTTCACGCTTTATATGGACTGTTTGGTCGGCCCGCGCGCTATTTAATCGCGCAATATTTAACTGATATTTCTTTTTAAAATGATATATACCATTTTATTGAAAAATAATCCCATAATTCATTCACCTATTTACTGATGAACATATAGCCTAAATTTATTTGAAATTGATTTCATTACATTCGAATGAAATTGCTTTTAACTTAGTGGACGTATCTAAAATTATTGATTTTGAGGAAATTTTGCGATCTTTTTCTATCGAGCCAGAGATCTTTAACTTTCATAATAAATTTAAAAAAAAACACGAATTCCTAATTTTTAATGAGAAAATATTGCACTTTTAAAGCGTGAAAAATCTACTTATGGCGCCCACATTACCTTAAATACAAACAGACGTGTGCAGCATAATGTGCAAAAAAACCATCATTTTGTAGCCAGTGGGATTGTCTCGCCTGCTCAGGCACCTTTTCAATTAAATTTGGCAGATTATTTAATAGAAAATTCAAATAACTTTGTCCAGATAAGTTTCCGGGCAGTTCAAATAGACCGTTATTTATTTTTCCGTTTAATAAAAAATTATTTTGAACCGGTATTGTGATCATTTTTCTCACATTAGAAGCGAATTAGAGTGTTGCCAGCTATGCAGATTATGCATGTTAAAGTATCCGTCATGTATAAGAGTGGATCCATCACTCCACAGAACTTTATCGAAGAATTGTGGATCTTGTTGTATTTTTCAGTACACGGTGCACAGTCGTCTTCGAAATTCCAGTACGTTGTGCCATTACTCCAGTAGAGGTGGACGGGTCCTGCTCAATTTCATTAAGCACAATGTCTTGTGTATTGATATTATCTAGTCTTCCAGTGCTCATGCCACCAATGCCGCTGCCGGGTATTCTACCTTGCGAATAATACCTGTGTACCGCGGTATTATTCCCTGCGTTGCGTTGTTTCTGCATTCACCATAAATGGAGTGCACGTTTACGTATTCTTGTGCCGTATATTGAATACGTGGCATCTTTAAACACAATATAAGTCCAGATACAAGCCAAGTCGTTGTAAAATTACTAAACAAAGTTCAAATCACAAAGCAAAACTAAGAGTCCAATGAAATAGCCAGGAGTCGTCGTTATAACACTTATTTTAAAATCACAGGGAATTCCAAAAGTAATTCACTGCGATACCCAACAAGTCGATAGACGCACTAATGCCCCTATTACACCACCCTGAATCAGAGCTCTGAATGTGTGGGCGTGGCCCCTAGTTAGGGACGTCAGTTATTACACTACCCTGATTTTACGAACTTACTCAATCATAGAGATGGACAAGTGAAAGAAGTGTATATATTTATTGAATCATTATATTTAAAGTAATTGTAACGAATCATTTACTGTGTTTCGTCCTGCTAACTCTAGTTGCGAAACTCGAGTTTAGTTTGAGTTGTGTGAATTTGAACTTGAGTTGACTCGAGTCTTAATTTTTCCAAGTAAGCACATCTATAGGATGCAACATCGCTCATTAAAAACATCGAAGCTTATGTACGATATATCAATTTTTTCGATGTTTTTTATAAAACATACATATGGAATAAATAATCATTTTGAACAGAAATAAAAGAAAGAAGTATAATAACCAAACATTATATTTATGTTATTTTAGGAAGTTTTACATTATTTCTTTTTACACATTTAGTTTTATCGAATAATTATCGGAAAACAAGAATTGATTAAATATTTTTTTTACCTGTACGTTTACTTCTTTCGAATTGAATTTTAAAATAACAATTTTGACAACCTGGTGCCTACTAAGTGGATTCTCTCCAGGGTGATTGTAGATCCGGCCTCTGAAAATAACTACTCACGGGATACCGAAGTTACCACGATAGGAAAATAGATCTCATCGAGGCTATGAAGCCCGGGAAATAACCATTTCATGATATCCCATATGTAATATATGAAACTCGTCAGCAAGCAAAATGCTTGTTTTATTTCTTATGACGTGGTGTGTTAATTTTTTATGGGAGTTCCGTATGTTACCTTCAGTATTATCGCATTTTCTGAATACCGACATCTACGAAACTATACCGAAATACAAACAAGTGAATAACCGTTCTACCATAAAATCAATATTTCAGAAAAATGATTGTAACGAAATACCGTAAGCCGATTAAATAATTTCCATTAGAAAATAACTAGTAACTTATATATAAGACTGTACTTAAGCTATTCATTAAGTTAAAGCTCAAACAATATAATTTTGTATTATACCATTTTGTAAACTTTTTTAACTACGCATATTTTGAAATAGTTGGCCACTTAGGTCTTCATACTTTTTTTACGAATAGCTATCAAATATTTGTCAAAATTATTTTTTTATAAAATTTCACACTAATAATTGAAGTTTTTGAAGTTTTGCAAAACAGTACAATAGATTCTCATACTCTTTACTGCATTTCTAATAGAATAGTCTGTGAGTAATAAGAAAACAATGAAAACGCAACGAATTTCATTAATTTGCGGCAGTGGTGTACATGAAAGTACAGTAAGCAATCAATAAAAACCTATTTTTTTAAAACCTTTATATTTTTGGCACCACTCGGAGTAAATATTTTTTGTATTTTATTTGAGCGCCTGATACCTGTACTATTAGGTGCTCCAGGGTTATTCATTCTTTCTTGTCTTAGCACCGAACTCATAAGATATTATGTGGAAATTATTTTATTCTTTTAGTAATAATAGTATCAAGATGATTCGTGCTAGATACCATTTGTAACCTTGCACTCGCACTATCACGCGCACTCACACATTCATATAGAGCATTCTAGCGTGCGTCAATATTACACCGCGCCGTTACAGAGCGATTTTTAGTTGCACATATTTGATTATACGCTCTTAATTCCTTGCTATAAATATTTATCATATATTTATTATCGTCACTGCGTTGCTTGCGATACGTTTTGCCAGCGACGCAAATTTCAAAAATTCGTTGCGGAGCATCTAATTTTGGCTTTTACTAAATACACATTCCTGACTTTGCGTTGCTGACGATACACAACTGAAATGATCGGGAATAAGAAAAATCACATGCACGGTATAGTTAAACCGCATTTTATTGTTTTTCGAAGTATTCTCCGTTCAACTTAATGCACTTTGTAGTGTTATGCTACTTACATATCATTTTACACTATTTTAAATTTATTTTTCCATTCTGTTTTTAATTTTCTGCATTCACCTCAAAACTGGATATTTTGCATCACCTTTATTTCCTTAGGATCCTGTAACGTTTTTAAACCATAAGAACACAATAACAAATCATTTTCACTTCGTATTTTCACGCTATCAGCACATTTTAAATCGGTGTCGATGGAGCCTACCTTTTTCGATCTTTTATTTAGTTCTCCGTAACTCTACAATTTCGGGCTTCGTGTGCCCTGTTGCGCCACCTTTTTTCCTATATCAATAATATCTCATTTTTCACTTAAATCTTGCCGTTTCTCTATTACAAGCCTGAAACCAAAATTTGACATGTTTTGACATCGTTGTTTATCTGGTTGTCATGGCAATTTTTATTCGAATTCGTTATCGGTCTGATCTTTTTACTTCAAAACTTCCACAAAAATACTCTTTTCTTCTTGGCAATTTACAAAAATTTGCTTTTAATTTAAATAATTTCCCGTTCTTTTCAAAAATCCGTCGTCGAGCGCGAAGCTCTCTAAAAAAGTATGAAAGCCGAACAATCGGCCAATAAATGAAGTCTCGCTTCAGCTTTCATACTAGAAGCATCTCCTAAAGGCCTTATCCGCACTGCCCCGGGATCCTGCAAGCCTCTGTCTTCACCTGAAGTCGTCGCCTAGCCACGCCTACGCCTCCACCTACTAGTGCCCGCGCTATCTTTAGCCGCTGTGCGTGCTTGCCTCAGGCGCTGTGTGTGCCTACTCCGAGCGCTGTGTGTGCCTACTCCGGGCGCTGCGTGTGCCTACTCCGAGCGCTGTGTGTGCCTACTCCGGGCGCTGTGTTTGCCTACTTCAAGCGCTGCGTGTACCTGCTCCAGACGCTGCGTGTACCTACTCCAGACGCTGCGTGTGCCTACTCCGGGCGCTGCGTGTGCCTACTCCGAGCGCTGTGTGTGCCTACTCCGGGCGCGGTGTTCGCCTACTTCAAGCGCTGCGTGTACCTGCTCCAGACGCTGCTGAATTGATATACAACTCTACGGTAACCGTTGAGTTGTATATCAATTATTCAAGTTGAGTTTTCAGACGTGACCTCCGTTCTTGGTCGACCTGCAGAAGAAACAGTGCTGAGTGACAAACAACCACGTCGGAACTCGGCATACCAGCGGTACATTGCCGTTTGACTCGGTGCTTCAACATCATAAATCGAAACAAGTTCGCTGAGACATTTTTCTTGAGATAAGCCGCGACAAAAAATTGTGATAAATTGTGGCACGGAAATGTTCACGCGTGAGCTCCATTTCTATTAACGACGTGTCAACTTTAAACCAACATAGTTTTTGTTTTTAAACAATTTTGTAATTGTTTGAATGTCATTAAGATTCTAAGAGGCCAGTTTTCCAATTCTAAAAAAGGTTTTATTGTAACTCAATCCGAAATATTCTATTCCCGATAATTTCAGTGTGCCCCTCGTAATTATTAATTTTAGCCACTCTAAGTTGAGAACCTCTAGCGTATCCTTGATTTGCTCTACGTTCTACAGGAAACTTCGAGCAGAAAACAATCTCTCTTTATTAAATAAATTTAAAAGACATACATAATTTTCGCAAAAATAAATAACTTCATAAGTGTCTTTCGGTTCAGTTCTTGAAAAGTTCGTATGGACTCGCGAGGTCCTGGGTTATATTGAGTTTGCTGGTATATCTTCCTTTTGCAAAATGAATACTGTGTCCAACTCGTAATCAAACTATTTTCTACATTATTAATAATAAAATAAAATAAAAGTGACGAACGCTCCAGGGATTTGTTTAATATCCAAAACATTTATTTTTTACTATTCGATTTTAAGTTAGTATTGGGATTATATCGCTAAAATCACAAAAATTATATCTCTCGCTAAGACTCGAAAACGACTCGACCGATTTTGATGAATTTTTTTTGTATATTTTAATGGGTTCCTAGATGGTTTAGATTTCACATTTGGACCCGGTAGGTGGCGCTATTGTCAAGATCCAGAAATCACCCGTGCAAGCCAGGGCGGATCGCTAGTTTACAACAATTTTAGACCATAAATGGTTATAAATGAATTATTATAACATTGTTATTATTGTCGTATTATCTTGTAATACGTAAATATATTTTGAATAATGAGACTTAAAATAATCGAAATATGTTTAAGCAATAAATAAGTAAGAAGGCGGCTAATCTTTGCCTTAGATATCGTTTCGTAGATTGTAGATCGAATAAGGACAATTATAACTTTTATACTTTAATCTTAATCTTACTAAATATAATAGAAATGTAGTTATCAATATTAATAAAAGTAATTATTTAATAAGTATCCGACTCGGTAACAATGTATTTAATTTTTGTTTTTTGTTTAAATATAGCGCCGCAGGATTATAAATCCGAGAATAAACTAAGGGCACTAAAATAAAATGTTTCCGAGATTACGAAATTTTCGTTTAAACAAATTGATATGAAACACATAAAAACACAATTAATAATTATGCGTGTTACATAAATTAAAATGTTGAGTCACATAGAAAAGCTTCAAAATATAATTTATAATCAAATGGAAAAGGCTTTAGTATAGAATAGAACCACTTTTATTCAATACAGAAATTCTACCATTGGCTCGGTAATACACGTTCAAAAAGTTTGCCCATGGCCATGAGGAGGCTGATGGAACGGCGATTGGAGGGGAAGTGATGAGCTTTCCTGGTTTAGGCATGCCAATGACAGTTGGACAGTGGCTGAAGTCGAAGCAGGCGTTGAAGATTATGGCCAATAAGGCGATCACCTGCTCCAAAAAATGTTAAAGGGCTTGGTTGGAGATGCCATCCACACCCGGTAACTTTTTGGGCTTCAGTTCTTTGATGATTGATGAAATCTCATCTTTGGACACAGTGATAGAGTCAGAGGCGGTGGGGGTGAGTTCCGGCGACGGACCTCGTCCTTCACTACCTGGATGTGGAAGAGGTCAGCGGGCTGTGAGCTGGAAGAGCATCGCGCCGCAACACTGTCTGCGAAGCACTCAGCCTTTTCATCATACTCGAAAGCAATAGAGCCGTCGGGATGAGAGAGAGGGGGAATATGAGTGATAGCGTCTATCTGGAGAGCTCTCGCCATCTGGTAGTACGATGCATAAGACTGGGAGATATACTCCATGAGATCGTTTTTTTTGAGGTCTCTAAATTCGGAGAGGCATGAACGGACTTTTCGTTGGAGACGGTAGGCCGTACGTCTATATTCGGGGGTGGGATAGCGTACAGCTCTGCGGAGAGCAGCTCTCTTGGCTTTAATGAGGTTGCTAATATCTAGAGAAATACTAATATTAGCAACCGATGTGAGATTATCGACTGCGGTGTCTATTTTCCCCGTGCTGTCGAGGACGCCGTAAGAGAGGGTGATCGTAGAGTCCAGGGAGTAAATAACTGAGGGAGTAAACTCTAAGGTTGAGAGAAACTCCTCTTACTAGCGCAAAGTGTAGCACGTCAGGAGCATAGTTGACATTGTGTGGATAGTGGGTGACAGCGAGGGGGCTGTAGAAAGTCAGATCGAGAGACTGAGTGATATCAAACAGTACCTTGCCACTACTAGTAGTAGTGAGGCAGGTCCATTCAGCATGCTTGGAGTTAAAACCTCCAAAAATAATTACTGAATTGCATAATGCAAGGATGGCTTCGAAATCGCTCCTAAGGTGGAGGGTTCCTTTAGGGATATAGCTGGAGCTGGCGGAGTTGGGATGTGGGAGCAGTGAAGCGACTTCTTGTAGTAAATGGCAGTACCGCCGCCTTTGCAGTCGGATCTATCATCACGCAGAAGAGAGTATTTATTGATAGAGGCCTTTGAGGACCTTAGGACTGAGGTGGGTCTCCTGGAGGAGTAGGAGGTCGGCTTCGCGATCTCGAAGAAAGAGCTTAAGCTAAGGGAAGTTATTACGCAAATCGCGTATATTAAAAGGTTCAAGCGACAAACCCTTTGGCTTGATACGACCGTGTGATTTGGCGGGAGCAGGAGGCTCTGACATTATGTTGTTTTTCTTACAACGAAAACAAGAAGTTGTGATGCTCAAGAAGAGCAAGAAGACAGTCCTAAGGGACTGAATAGCGCGCACCTTGCGCGCTAGGATGGAAATTTCACCTATTTCGATGCTTTAAATAGCAGTATACACCGTATTCAGGTCATCGTCCATTGAGGCTTGTGCCTGGTGTGGCGCCGTGGAAATCCCCGGGGGTCAGTCTTTTTGGAGCACCAAGGGATAACTGGGGTCGGTGAGGGCTGAGAAAGGCCCAATAGAGGCCCAGGAGGGCCCTGAGGGGGCCAATAGTGACCCTGAGGGGGCCAATAGATACTCTGAGGGTTGTGATAAGCTCTGAAGGGGCTGAGAAAGTGGCAAGCCCTGATGGGGTATTCGGTTTGGGAGAGCCGGGAATTTACTGGTGGTGGAACTGGTACGGCAGTTTTGGTAGAATGGGGACGAAGAGCGCATGGGCAGCCTCTGAAATCAGCCGGGTGGCCGGTCTGGCCACACAGAACACATGCGGGTGGGGATTCGGCGTTTTGGGGCCGAGAGCACTCTTTAGAGCTATGTGGATCGAGGCACTTAATGCACCTGGGAGGAGCTGAGCAGTTGGCCGCCACGTGTCCGTAAAGCTGACAGCGGTGGCACTGTGCTATGTATCTGCGCCTGTGGGGAGGTTCAACTCTAAGTCTCGTCAGGCCGTATACTGAGCGTACCAGCCGGAATATAGCCTTTGCCTCCGGCACGTTAGTTAGGACGAGTAGAGCAAGATTGAACCTTTTGCCCCTACTGCTGTGCATCTTGTGCACAGCTTCGATGGTGTTTCGCGGTGTACCGAGCACTCCATGTCGTCGGAGTCAAGGGACGCGGGCGAGTCGGTCGGCGGGGCAGCCGTAGGAGCCACCGAGAAAGTCCCGACGGAGGGCGGGGGCACACATGGCTGAAGGCCAGGGGAGAGAAGAGCTTTGACAAGAAGGGTCTGATCGATGGGCGTTAATTTGGCTGAGATGATTAATCCAGTCCACCCAACATGGACAAGTTGGGTGGACAAGATTTATCTATCCGTCACAACCCTTTATGCACAATCTATAACACAGTCTATAAATCCATATAGACGTCCGACAAAGACGTCTAGACAGGGCAATCGTGCGGGGCGTGAGGGGCGAGACGCGGGAAGGACGAGCCCGAGCTGCTCATGCCAATCTTATTAGTAGCTCGGGACACGACTTCCAGGGTTAACAGGTGTTTGCGTTTATTATTACTAAATTCAGTGTAGGTACTTATAATTAAAATGTCGGTAATTTTTTAATATATCTATGATATGGATGTCAATTTCAAAGTTTCTTGAGGTGCTGATTACGAAAATGGCATATATTTTCAAATTTTATACGTTACAGATATATTATGGTTGTAGCACGAATGGTCCACGCTCTCACAGAATAGCAAAGTCAAATAGCAGCTTAATACTGACGTGTTTCGTATGGTGGGTGTAGAGATCCAGAGACCCTTTTTACTGGAAACTAGGCATTCCATCTTAGTCCTCAGGGGTGACAACGCATCTGCGTTTTGATTCTTAATCGTGGATAACTGTAGATGTCTATAGGCCACAGCATAAACTTATCGTCAGATGGAATGTGTGCTTGTATGTCACACCCATATTCTATAAAAAAATCCAAGATGGTGGACATATTGTTTTAATGTTGTGGATGTTAATTTAGAGGTTTCTTGGGTGATGATTACGAAAACGGCGGAAGCTGATAAGCATACGACGTCAGTTGTTACTATTTAATCATAATTTATTTATTCTTATTAATTTATCTTATGAATCTAACAAATGGCAGTAATTATATAAGTAATTAGTCAGCGCTTAATTGTTCGATAAGCTAGTGAACCACGATCCGGAAGCAGACAACATGATACAAACTCAATTCTGATAGTGAGTACTAACAATCAAAATTTCTTGTGGGTAGATAGCAAAATTAAATATTATATCAACTGCCTCACAAACTAGTTATTAAACCACCTACCCACTTTATTGATATATCTATAATAATCTAACATACGCGTGTGTACGTTGATCCACAGGCTGTTCTAGACGTGCAACAAATATTAATTTTAAATGTATCATTTAGAGATGTATTTTTGTAAATAGTTACATACAAATTACATACATAATTGCATTGCATACATAATTCACTATAATTTACAAAAGATCTATTTAGTTGTAATTTGCACTCTTGCGTTTTCAGCGGTGACAATTTCCCGCGGAAACTTAAACATCCTCACCTCGCAGATTCAAGATCTCGATGAACAATTCTCACAACTTTATTGTATTATTGGAATAAAAATACTTCTACTTCATTAAGTATTGATTAAAATAATTAAAACCAAATTGATTTGAGGAAAGTATAGAATTTTCATCAAGTAAAATTTTCAACCACGCGTTCTAGTATTTTAGATAATGACAGTAATATAGATATTGGTCTATAGTTGCTTACACAGTCTCGGTTTCCATTTTGATTTTTTAAAAGTTGTTGGGAATATGCATAATGCGTGAGGATCAGGTTACATACGTGGGTAAGTGGAGGTACAATAAATTTTTTATTTTGTTTTATGAAGCCACCGGATATTTTATCCCAGCACTTCTAAGATTATTTATTACGAATGTAATTTCAGCTTCATCTGTAGGCAGAAGATCCATGGAATGGACTAAGCTATTATTAGTAGGAGTAAGATTCAATTTATAATTCTCAAGAATTTTTTCGGCCATTTGTATGATTCTTTTGGTGTGGTACATACTGATAATAGTTGAGTGGAAGATGCTTTTGCGGCATTTCTGTTGGTTAAACTATTTATTACCTCCCAAAGCTTTCTATTATTTGCACCTGCGTTTCTTATTTCACTTTTTTCATATTCATTCTTGACCTTTTTTAGAAGTTTGTTTCAATAGTTTCTATATCTCGTAAACGATAACTTAAGTAATTCATTTTCCGGAGTTTTTGTATTGTACAGGAAACAAATTACTTAGTTATATTACAAATTCATTAGGAAAATAAATAAAATAGTAAATCATTATAAGCAAAACAATATAAATTAAGAAAAAAGTAGAAGTTACGTAACAAAAGATGTTACAGTATAGTCATTTCTGTCGTTGAAGCTTAATCAGATGTTCTTCACCATCTACTCGTATATAGTTAGGGCCATCAGCTTTAAATAAACAAACAACCTTACCACACGTCGTCTAACAGTAAGCAAAATCGTTGATCATGGCAATGTTACGAGCCAAGAAGAATAATTTTTTCGCCTTTTGTGTTAAGTTTTCGGAAACGAAGACAGGTAGGTATCGGAGTGTAATTTGTAAATGGGATGAATTTAATTTATTGTTTTTTCTCTCCTTGTTAAATTTCTTGACTTTGCAGTATAGTCTCCTTTTGAGAGAAAGAAGTTGTCTTGTATGACTTCCGAATAAGCTTTGAACAACGGACTGGCATATTTTCACAGTACGACTCGGAAAATTATTGTTTCGTACGGTGAATGTAGAGACTTTTTACTGGAAACGGGGGATTCAATCTTAGTCCTCAGAGGTGACGCATCTGCATTTTTATTCTTAATCGAGAACAGATGTAAGGTACGTGAGAGTAATATGGTCACGCTTAGGAGGCCTATAAAACCAAAACTAGGAGGAGGACAAAGACAAAAACAAAAAGTCGTGTACTTTAACTAATATATAAAGAAAAAAATAATAAATACTCAGAAAAATCAACTTAAAAATACACTATACAATACTAAAATCCACTAAAATATTTACTATAATGTCAACTGTCAAAATGGCTTGGATAAAGCAGCGCCCTTTTGACTCTTTGTTATTTGATTGATTGATGAAGAGCTGTCGTATCACAGAGCAATCCATGCAAACAAGACTGAAGTTTTTGAGTTCCCTCAGTTTTTGAGTTCCCTTTAACTGTTAAACAAAAATTTCGCAATTTTCGCAATATGGCCGATACTGTTGACGATACTGTTGATGGTTTCCCGGCATTTCAACAAACGCAGGCTTGGTTTTGGCCTTTTTCCTTTAGATTCAAGTATCTTCTATTTTAATTGAAATTATTCACAATTCTAAGTTAAATATTACTCTCTGTTATCTATTCTATTGTTTTATTTAAAATTTCTTCATCAAAAGACGAAACTGCAGCTGCAGTCTTCAATCTAAATATGGCAACGTCTAAAAGTTAATATTTTTCTTTAGGAAATAAAACGAATAAGATATTTGGTTTTTATTTTTATTTTTATTTACAGTTTATAATATAATAAACTAATTAAAAGCATAGAATTTACAAGTGTCATACAATATTTTTACACAACACATGTTTTCAAACTTAGGTACAAAGTACTATCGCTCTGTGAGTCATAAAATGGGTCTCATATTATAAAGCTCTATTGTAAAAAGATGTGATTATTGCTAGCTCATTTACTCCTTAGCATTTTAGTATATGATAAAAGGAGAGAGAAATATTTCAACGGTTAAAAATAGAGCGAAATGTGTCTTACTGATCTGCGCTGGTTTCTCGGCGGGTCCACAGTATCGGCCATCTTGACATCCGTCGGGATACCAGCGTGCAACAGTCAAAAGGTGAAAATGACCGTATTAACCGGGTGATTATATTACCCTCACGTACTTATATATATATATATATATATATATATATATATATATATATATATATATATATATGCGCCACAGCATTTACTAACCACCACGTGGACTATGTACTTACTTCTTAGCCTTATGCTATAAAAAAATGTTATGAGAAAGAGATTTGTGGTTTATCAAATCGAATGTAATGGTGGAGACGATCTTTAACATGTTCGCAGACTGCAGAACATATAGCTGACGTGAAGCACCGACGCTCCGGGAAGTCTGCAGTCTGCGAACATGTTCAAGATCGTCCCCACCATTACATTCGATTTGATAAACCACAAATCCTCGCAAAAGAACACCGATTCCTACCAAGGATGATACGCGAGGCTATTGAAAATAAAAAAAAACATCCAAATTTCAATAGAGAAAATGGATGGGTGCTGCCACCTGCTTGGGATCCTATAATTAACAAAATTAAACCCAAACGTAAGCATACCACTGCAAGACTTCATGATACTATAAGCTCGTTTTGCGTAAATCGGACCAAAAATTAATATTCAAAAACTGAAGGTAGCCGGACTAACTATGACATTGGGACGTCAACAATCTCAGTCCCCCCCTCCCCCGTGACCACGAGTTTTGTAAAGCACTCGAAACGTCGGGAATTAAAAATAAGTAAAAGTAGTGAAATAAACGCGATAAAATCCGTAAATTTAGTTTTATTCAACTTATTATTTTGTTTTTTACACTTTAGTACGTATATACTAAACAAAGCTGTGAAAGGATTAAAAAGGCTGGATTAAATATCTCTAGCGCTACGTGCCTCTGGTTCAATAGTTCCGCATCAAAGAAGTGTTTACAAAGTCTACTAATAACGGTTCCGGATCCGGATTTTTGTTCATGTGCAATTTATGAATTTTAAAACGCCTTTTATGAAGTGTCCGAGTTTAAATCCTGGTGTAGGAATAACGTTATTTTATATAAACAAGTGGTAAAATTAGAAATTTTGTACAACCGACTTCAACATAAAAATGAGAACGTCATCAATGTATTCAAAGTCAATTAAATACGCATTATTAAGGATAACTCAATAACTAATAGTCAGATTTTTATTGAATTCATTACTTTTATCAAACCAGATGGCAGATGCTAAATAGCATCATCATCCTTCTTATATCTATTATCACCCTTAATTTGTAGGCAAATTAAATTATGAAACAATAAACAAGTAAGAGAACTCCTCTTCTTGCAAATATGTTTGTAACCTGTCAGAACATTTACCCTTCTCTCCCCACCTTTGTAGGAGATACGAGTTTGATAAAATCAATTCTTCAAACTACTAGAAATTGAAAAAATTACCAGTAAATATAACTAAATAAATATGTAGGAGTGCATAAAACACGAAGACTTTTTGAAATGCGAAACAATTAGGTCAGAGTACCCTCATATTCGAGTTATATATTCGAGTCACTTAAATTTATTTATGGAGAGATCTACATATAGTGGACAGTATTTGTTATTTACGCAAAACACCAATTACGTCCAACTTATGTGACCCTTGTTAGCATCGAGAGATCTGATTATACTGGTAAGTAAGCGTTACAGCTCTCAGATATATTTTTTACAGAATTAAAATAGCTCTCAGATACCGATAAAGTCCAAATTAATAGATCTCCGTAGTTGGGCTTGCGATAGTATAGTTGTATAACCGAGTTGTATAGCCACTAAAAAGTTTTAAAAACTAAAAATATACCAAGTAGTTGCATAATTATTAGTATTAAACTGTAATTGTGTATTTTTGGATGTTTGTCGTTCAATTAGGTTAAAGTAAATAAATACATTTAATTGAAATCTGGTAGAAAGGTTGATTATCTCACGAAATACCTAGATCAAAGATTGCTCTGTTTCTTGGAAAACTTATTAATATTTAATTATTTGCCGTTTGATTGGGCTAAAATGAGCAAATAAGTTAATTGAAATCACAAGAAATAGAGTGAAGATAGCTTTGTACCCTAGTGTTAAGTAAAAACCCATCGGTTTAAGAGACCTCATGTATAAAAAAGTATGAAACTGTTTACGAAAAATTTAGATATTTTTGAAAACTTATTTCGCACCAGATATGTGAAGAAATTAGATTAGGGAACTAGTATTTTTTTTCACAATCAGCCTGAAGAATTGCACTTCATTTAGCTATGAGTCTCTCCCGCTGTGGTGACGTGCGATATTGCAATTTGGTCCCTGATTTTTTTAAATGTACTCAAGCTAAGCTTAAATGCTTGTGCAAGGAATGGTTTAAGACAATGACATTCGAATGGCGGATTCGAACCCAAGATCTTTTAAGGCTACTGTAGCTTCATTCTATTTATAAAACCAGCGTTTCTTATATTCACGCGAATACCACACATGGAATGATATAAAACTAATTTTACGGATTTATCGCGTTTCATTTTTAATTTTTTTAATTGCCGACGTTTTGGGCACTTTACAGCACCCATGGTCACAGTGGGGACTGAGTGTTTGACGTCTCGACGTCATTATTAACGAAGGCTACCTTCAACTTTTAATTATTAATTTTTGGTCCGATCTACGCAGAACGAGCTTACAGTATCTCTAAGTCTTGCAGGAGTGTACGAGTTCAGTTGTGAATGTAGTCTATATTTCTCTCAACTGTAGCCTCATATTTTAAAACTAGATAAATAATGAAAGTACTTGCAGGTACTTTTAATATAATTCGAACAAAAGGATTATACTTTTGGCTTAAAACGTTTCACTTCACACTTTAACTCTTTAATTTATTACGTTTTATTACGACACGACATTTAACACGAAATCAAAAGGCGAGGCGCGTCACAGTTTTTCACCAACAATATCCGTAGATTTCATGTGAGCGCTAACAAGGAATTTATCCCATGTGAGCGATAACAGAATTTATCCCATGTGAGTGATAACGGACAACCTATCCCACTTCTGATATTAGCAATTAATCTCAGAATCAATTAAAATAAAAGAATATTGCTCGATAAAAAACGTTCCATACTATAAGAAATTATTCTGGAGGTAAATTGTTAAAAATAATAAAAGTATGAGAATGGATGTTCAACTTGCTCTCTTGCTTATGCAATTAATCATTAAGACCGATTTGCACTTCGACATGTACAGTAGGGAGTTTAGTTACAGGGCAGTTGATAGTGAACGGTTAAGTGCGCAGTAGCGTTCAAATGTCTTTGTGGCGAGTTTAGTTAAGGACATTAGTTCATAGAGTTCATTGGAGTATGAGGTTTCAAGACTACAGAATTTTTCCGGTTTTCGTTTAAAATGGTCCTAGGATTACGTCAAGAATTAAATGATGTCAGAAAAGTATTAATGGTTGTTGTTAAAGAAGTTTTTAAAAAAATTCATGAGTGGAGCATCTCGAGCAGGTTTAATTTTACAATTTGAACTTCTACTATTGTATAAACATTCGTGTACTAAATACTCCTGTACGAATTTATACGTGATATCTTCGGTCCATTTTATTATTAAATCTCAATATAAAACGTATAAATATTCAATAATCAGTATCGTACAAACTTGTGGAGAGTTTCATAATAAAAGTACAATTGTACGTTTTGGCGTGCAAATGTTACGTCCTGTCAACTTATGCACTGAACTAAACTCGCTCGTTTACTCGAACGGCGAGTTTAGTTGCGGGTGGCGGGAGACGCACGGGAGGGCAGCACTTCGCACTTAACTCGCCTCTAAAAAATAGCTCGGCCGGCTATCCCGTTCAACATAATCGTTAACTTGCTACTTAACTCGCTTATTGCCGTTCAAACGAGGTTCAAACTTAACTCGCCAGGTTCGCAAGTTAACTCGCTACTGTGCTTGTCGAAGTGTAAATCGGTCTTTATAAGGAATAAGACAGCGTACTGCACTACACATTTGGTATAGACCAATACAGTTTGACTAAGAGTAATACATCTTCGCCACAATCACACACAGGTGTAATGTGATTACACCAAATTATGCAAACCAACGGCAACACCATTAATGTTATGTGCCCAACGGGCATAGTAACGACAGTGAGACTTGTAGATTCACCGACTGATCGCAGTCGCGCCAAACATAACTGTCAGAACGCGTGGGAGATTTCAGTTCTACCTTCAATTATTCGTATTTCTTTTTATTTTTACCCTCATTCCCAATATATATATATATATATATATATATATATATATATATATATATATATATATATATATATACTATATTATAATTGTAAGTTAAAATGAATTAAGTGTAATTGATAATACAGGAAGCAGTTGCGTGGTTTTGTGTTGTAAGAATTTGTTGAGTAATTTATTACTGTCCATTTCTTTTGATTTGTCCAGGTATAGTACAGCGGACAATTGAGTAGATTTCGGTGATGATTAAAGATGATCTCCATCCAAGAGCGTTAAACCAACGCATCGCCACGTCATGCCTCATGAATACCTGCAATAATGATTTGATATATCGCAATCGTAATGTATAGTTCCTAAATAATGATGACGTTGAACTGGAAAAGTTTATTTTTCTTTGAAAGGATTAAAGTAGCAGAAATAAATAATAAAAAAGGCATCAAATACTCAGTACTTGCGTTTGAAACTAATTACTATTATAATTACAAACTAGAAAACTATCTAGCAATAAATAGAAACTAGAACTGATAGATAAATTTGAACTGTTCTATATGATTGAGTTATGGTTGCAAGCACAGAAATCTAAATAATATTATTTACACAGAAATCTAAATAATATTATTTACACAGACATCTATCTAAATAATATTATTAGGATTTCTGTGGTTGCATGTTATTACGTAACTATTCGGCAAAAGCTATTTTAGTACCGTGTCGCATTGCAATCTCAAAGCAGTTTGTAAGCTTTGCTTCAAATTTTGTGTCATATTATTAATGTTTGAATACATTTTATGTAAATCCTTCATATAAATATTAATATATATTGAAAAAACAGCTACTAAAAATTCAACCAAAGCGGCCTTTATTTATTTTTATTTATTCTTTATTGCATTTCTTAAATCATAAGAATACAAAGGGCGGAATTAATGCCTTGAGGCATTCACTACAAGTCAACCCATGGAGTGGTGAGAATTTACTTACGAGTAGCTATATAGAATAAAAACCAAATTAAAATGATAATTAACGACTTAATATATATTTTACTCATTTACAAAAAATAAACCATACAAATATAACCTACATATACATATGTACAAGCTTTTGTTTTATTTAATTTAATAATAATGAGTTCATGGAAGTTCATCTCAAAAATTTTTTTTAAATCTTCTGCGATAGTAGTCAAGCACTGGCCTATTGTAGTAAAAACATTAAACTCTTATTATTTTCGTAACATCATGATGTATTATAGTGTTTCGTATTAACTAGTAGTTCCGAGTAGCTTGAAAATGTTTACACGAGGAAAGATTTACAACAGTAGTCGAGTAGTTTAAGAGAACTCACGATTCTTCGCTGTTTCTCCCTTATTATCTATTAACTTTCTGTAAGCGTGTTGTTAAAACTATAACTTGTAAATTTATAACAAAATAATTTACATTGAAATAACACTAGTTTTTACGGAATTTATCGCGTATATTTAACTTTTTAAATACCCGACGTTTCGAACGCTTTACAGCACTCATGGTCACGGGCAGGACTGAGATGTTCAACGTCCATATGTCATAGTTAACCGCGGTTACCATAGATTAAAATTTAACTTTTGTTCCGATCTATGCAGTATGAACTTATGGTATCTTGAAGTCTTGCAGTTGTATGCTTGGGTTGGGATTTAATTTTATTTATTATAGTATCCCAAGCAGATGGTAGCACCCAGCCATCTTCTCTATTGAAATTAGGATGTTTTTTGATTTCAATAGCCTCGCGAATCATCCTTGGAAGGAATCGGTGTTCTTTAGCGAGGATCTGCGGTCTATCAAATCTGATGTAGTGACGGGGGCGATCCTGTACGTGTTTACAGACTGCAGACTTCCCGGAGCGTCGATTCTTCACATCAGCTATATGTTCTTTAACGCGGGTTTTTATTGATCTTTTAGTTTGTCCTATGTAGGAGAGACCACATTCACAATCAAGCTTGTACACTCCTGCATCTTGCAGAGGGACATTGCACTTGACCGATGGTAAAAACTGACCAATCTTCTTCAGCGGCTTGAAGTATGTTTTGATGGAAGCGCGCTTCAAGATGTAGCCAATCTTGTCAAATTAAATCTGGACGTAAAATGGATAATACCTACGTGCGCCAAATCACCATAATTGTATGGGTTACCAAAAATACACATAATCATGTCCTATTAAAAATCCTTAAATTCGCTAAAAATTGTGGGTCACTCATGTGCAAAAAACTATCCTATCTCTCAAGTTGGACCAAACCGCATACGGTGTGCAAATTTGATTAAAATTGGTTAAATAGATTAGGAGTCCATAGCGGACAGACAACGTGACAGGTAATTTATATATATATTACTAGTTTGCCAGGCAGACGTTGTTCTGCCCTTTTCGACGACCCTTTGTCATGTCCTATTAAAAATCCTTAAGTTCGCAAAAAAAATTATGGATAACTCATGGGCAAAACACTATCCTATCTCTCAAGTTGGATCAAACTGCTCACGGTGTACAAATTTGATCGAAATCGGTTTAGTAATTTAGGAGTCCATCGCGGACAAACAACGTGACACGTAATTTATGTGAATAAAAAAAAAAAAAAAAATATATATATATATATATATATATATATATATATATATATATATATATATATATATTAAGATGATAACGCCTACAGCTTTCGCAACTGATGTTCGCAATTTAAATAAATATACATCACTTTACTGACAGAATGTAATATAAAATTATGTAGTATTTAATTGTTAGCGAGTTGAGGACAGCTGTTTGTAAGAGATTTAGACGATATGTAATTAGTTATAGGAGAACGGTAACAATTTTGTAGTCTTCGTTTAATCAACGTATATGACCCGTATCGTTGGCTTTTTTTAATCGAATAAGGGTGACGAACAAGCACTTAGTCCACCTCTTAGTAAGTAGATACTGTGGCTCATAGACATCTATATCTATTCTCGGTTAACCCCCCAGTCCCCTTAAAATTCTCATGCAGTCGCATGCGCCCGGCAAATCCCGAGCGGTCGTATGCGACAGGCAGTACTTAAAACCATTAAAACTTACATTTGGAGATTACTTTTCTATGAAGAAGTTTGGCATTATAAAATCTATATAAAATTATGTATATAAAAGTCAGGTTTTAGTTCATTACAAAAAGACTATTGTATTTTGATAACAAAAACAAAACATACCAAGCGAATGTCGGCAGCGTGAAAATCACAATTATTTCAATATGTATTAGTCGAAATTATTTACGTAAAAAGATAAATTATATTCACACAAAAACTTTCATTACAATTTTATAATAAAACACTATACTAAAACACTAATAAAAGACTAGAAAAATCCAAAAGTCATCACAATAACATTCACGCGAAATGAACGTAGGTTATAAATAAATATCCATAGCATAACTATTTTTTATTGAACTAGAGAATAGAAAATTTCATATTGATTCTATAATGCCAAACTTCTTTACAGAAAAGTAGTCTCTAAATATAAGTTTTAATGGTTTAAAGTGATGTGGGTGTGCGTGGTCGAATTCGACCGCTTGAATTTTGACGGAATAGCGCCGCGGTCGAATTCGACCGCTTAGGGGTTGAAGGATAGAATTAAAATGCAGATGCGATTTCATCCATGATTGCTAAGATATTCTAACGACTATCTCGTTTCCAATAAAAAGCGTCAAGGGTTTTTTCTACACTTAATATACAAAACACAGCAGCAGCATTAAGCAATTATCATGTAAATTATTTTTTCTCTTTTCCATGAATTGACACCATAAAATACACAATATTTTCATTATTTCACTTCAGGTCGGTTTTATTCGGTGCCATTTATCTGATAAGTGACATAGCAAAATTTTATGAATGTATATTAATTACTATACTTATCTCCAAAATGATATTAACAATATTTTGTCTTTGAACAAAATTTCAGCTTTAACATTTATAATGTGCGATGTGTACCAAAGCCTGTTCGTTTGAGTCAGTTATGTAAGTTGGTCACAGATATCTGAATAGTTCCGAAAATGTAAATGCCAGCTTTCAGTTTAATTAAAATATGGACATAATACGGCGGCTAAACAACTATAATTAGCTTTGCATTTTAAGATGTATAAAACCTAAAAATTGAACTAATTTAAAAAAAAATTAACATATCTCACACAATACACCGAATAAAACGTATTATAATTATGTACGAACGTTTTTGTAATTTTGCATTTAAAATTCGATTACCTATAAGCATCTGTTGTGTTCAATTTATGTGCTGAATAATTTATTGAAGGACTAGCGATTCGGCCCGACTTCGCACGGGTTATTTCAGCGCCACCTATGTCATTCTCGGTTAAGAAGAATTCAAAGGCTTTTTACTAGCGTCCGGCTTAACTATATTTTATATTAAACTTGAAATTTATTTAGCTTTAATTTTTAATTTATTAGTATATTCAGACAAATATTTACCAACTGAAAAATAAAATTTAATAAAAGCGTGCCACTTGAGGAATTGAGACAAAAACGCGCATGTTGCAAGAACCGATAATTTATCATTAGCGGTAACAAATATAAAATTCGTTATAACAATTCCATTGACTTTAGCATTGAGAAAATATGGAAACATGATATCTAGAACCTGGCAGTGCTTAAAAAAAACGTTAATGAGGAAAGTGTACAACATAAAATAACGAGTAAAATTATTCTATTTGTAAATGTAAAAAGATTATTTAACAGTTCTCACATTTCACTGGTCTGCACAGATAAGTTATTTGTGTGAGTCACAGTCTTTAACGTCTGTGGCCGTGGTAGGAAAAGGGGAGATCTCCCGCCGGGCAAGGTGTTCTGCCCGGGGAGCGGCCGACACTCCGATTTCGAAGAAATGGTAATTATCCCAAACAAACACAAGATCTCTAAGCGTTAGAACGCACCCTCCTTGGCAAAAGGAGGGCGAACAGAGTAATGGTTCGGAGAAGTTCTATATATACTGTCTATGATTCGGAATGTTAATAGCGCGATTTAGGCTTCGGTGTGTTTCGGTGTGCTAGTGGCGCGACGACAGCGCCGCTACACGTCCTTATACTATTTGAAATTCTCAAACATTATCACACTTGCATGTTCTAAAAGTAAAAAGTACTTTCAGTTTCACATAACATTAGTAGCGCCAATTCCAAAGATTAAATTCAAGTGATTTATAAAAAAGTCGCCTTTTACTGCAAGCCTTACTACGTTGTATGACGCGAAATCTTTGAGATGTTTGTCGAGTCGTTCATCCTTATAACTTTGAGGGCAACTGTGTCATATTATTTTTATCTCTTGAATAAATACTGACTTACGCAGACGAGTTGTGGTCCAGTAGTTAGATAGGCCTACCAACACCAAAATGCCTGATAGAGGGTCATATTATGTAGCTTATTATTTATTATTTTATGTGTCTACAAATAATATGTAATAATATACTGTCTTTAGATTTAAAAATGCATCTATTAAATCCCATTTGTTTGAGAATTAACAATTTTAAGGACTAGTAAACTAACTCTCCCTTACACACCGGATAATTTTGTCCCAGAATTCAGTTATTATTTCTAACTTGTTATGCCATTTTTTTTTTATGGATGTTAAAGGTTTACATAACCTTAATAAAACCATGAGTTAAGTTTATTTATAGCACTTATTGCTTTTCATAATCAGGATTTTCTGATACTAAAGAAAGTTTAGTTGTTATCTCAGGGTATACAACTAAATCTCAGGGTGTATAATTTCCGGGTCTGCTGCCTAACGTAAGTAAATGAAAGTAAGAAAAACATTAAATATATATATCACTTAAAATTTCTCAACGTATCCCCGTACAATGTATCTCAACCCACATTTATAGGTTAAAATACCTATTTACTACTTCATATTATATGAGTGTCGGTTCTTACTACACCCACGAGATTATATGGGCTAGTAGATATTCTTAACCCGCCACTACTCGGTACCAGGTAAATATTTAACAACATGGATTCGAATACGCCAATGTACTATTGTCGTACACCATTCTTTCAGCATTTTAAGTGTAATTTTTTTTTATTTCTTTAATTACAAACCAGCGCTAGATTATAATTCAATCTAATTGTACGAACTGATGCAGCCTTGATTGATATACTTAGTTCGATTCACCACCCAAGCCTTCATTTCCATTTAAAATGAAATTTGCTTGCAATATCCGATAGATTCTGTAGTCGGATATTAGACATAGAGTATTGAATATTTAGTGAATCGTAAATGATTCTATTCCTCTAAGTTTTTGAAGTTGGTTTTCAAGTTTTATTCAAAGTTTAATTTTTTAACATTTTAGGTCGACTAAGGAATATTACAAGCTCAAGGCAACCAGAATGTCATCTAAACGATTGCATTGAAAACTTCTTCCCCTATTTTTTACCCTTAGAGATGGGATATGTCCACAACTGTGTGATTTACTTGGAGTTTTTTCCTCCCACGACTATTGTGGAATCGTTTATCATCGGTGATTTTTCCGGACCGATACGATTTGACCACCAAAAGACGAGCTTACTTCTTTTTAAAAGACCGACCACGCACCTGCTCTGCTGTATTACAGTTGTTCGTGGGTGGCGATCAACACTTACCATCAGGTGAGACGTATGCTCATTTGCCCCCTCTTCTATTGAAATGGGATTCTTTTTTAAAGAGAAAACCTACTTAATAAAAAAGTTCATAAACAAAGAAGTTATGACAGAACAGACATAAAAATCCACAACGACCGAATGAAAAAGGTTTTCACTTTTTTGAATTCAGTATCTTTTTTAATTATTTTGACGTGACAACGTCTTATAAATTGGTTTGCCGGGTGACACTTCAAGAAACTGCGTTACGCTCCGCTCACGTTATGCGCTCACAATGAGAGCGAGTGAGAGGCACGCGTCCCTTCCACTCGGGCATGGTTAGCCCGCCTAAGAGCGAGAGAGACAGACATAAAAAGTGAAAGGCACGCGTCCCTTCCACTCGAGCACAGTTAGCCAGCCTAAGAGCGAGAGAGACAGAGCGAGAGAGAGAGAGTGAGAGAGTCGTTGTCACGTAAAACTTTCGCCCGTATACCGACTTTACAGGCAACCAATATTTTTTTTTTAATTATATTTTTACTTAATAAACATAAACATAAAATAAGCAACAATAATGCAACTTTATATGTAATGAAAACATCAATAATAGTGTTCGCTTACCACAACTCGCGACATGTGGAGATGTAGTCCTTCACAAAACATCCAAAAATAGCTTAAATGTTAAAAAATATATATGAAATAATTGGTAGCTATGTGAAGAATTTGGCACCAATCCTGACGTATGAATGGAATAAGTTATGGTAAAAAAGATCAACTGTTGTGTTAAATAAGAAAGAAATTATATTACGCTTGGTGTGGAAAAGATCATTATTGTGATCCTAATGTTATAATAATACTAGTAATAGAACTGGTTTAGGTACTGTCACTAGCAGACATAAATTCTTCATTATTTAATTTAGCGGTTTATACTCGCTAATTTAAACTGCCGAACTGAATAGATTAAAAAGTTGCATAGCAACGACATTCGACAAGGGAATCGCTGCTCGTGGCAGATTTTAGAGGACGGCATTGTGGGTTTTTTCAAATCATCATCTATATTATTACAGCTCATTACAAATCCACTGTAGGCCTCTCACAAGGAATTCCCTAGAACAACGTCCTGAACCACCCATATCCATCGACTTTCTGCACCTCTTATCAGGTCAGTACTCCATCTAGTGTAGGGCCGCCCTACATTTCGCTTACCGGTGCGAAGCGGCATTTTTTAATTTGTATGAAAAAATAGCTGCTTCGACAGACCATTTCTTAAAATAACATACAAAGCCTAAAATCACTAACCGATTTTATATTTTGGAAAATACTTTACCGTGGTTGTCGTTAAAGACGACAGAGGGAAACAAGTCAGGAAATGGCTAGTAGCGTTTTTCCAATAAAAATAAAAATAAAACTGCGACTAACCATAGAATACAATATATGTAAACGTGGCAAATATGGCAAGTAACCTCCCTATGAGGCAATCTGTGAAGTAGTCTATGTTCGGCAGTGGACTTGATAATTAGGAGAGAAAGTTCGAGTGCGGATTTTTAGTTTTATACCCCGGTCGCCATGCTACGCAACTGTTTTGAAATTTAGTACACAAGACAAAGATTATACTAGTACGTATTAAGCAGGATGCATTATATATTCATGTCTTTTATAGAATAAGGGTGGCAAACAGCACACAGAATGCCGTGGTTCATAGATATCTACATCTACATCTATACTTGATCCTAAGGAATAAGATAAAATGCCTCGTTTTCAGTTCTCAAAGAGTATCCGTTAGTTATCTACACTCACAATACGAAACACAGCAGAATAAGCTGCTATTTCAAGTTGGTATTTTGTAAGAACGTGGTCCTTTCCTGGTCGAGCCGACCCATTTGTAACACCATATAAAACGTTGGATACAATTGAGTTATTATCAGAAAAATGCTGCTTACTTTTTCTTGTTTCAGTTACAGTCTGTCACCTCTTACGACCTCCACCGGACTACGCTGGAACGCCTCGTTTCCAGTGAACATGGTCTCCTGTTCTCTGTACTCATCATACGAAACATCAGAATTAAGCTGCTATTTTACGCTGGTGTTCTCTGAGACAAACCGTGCTTTTCCGATCATGCCTACATATTCGCGCTACACGTAAAAACGCCACGTAAAAAATTAGGAAAACATAAAGTGACACATTTTTACTAAAGTTACGGAATAATTTAACAACAAAATAAAAATTACTTTGAATATCTTTCAATAGAAAAAAATTCCGCATTTTTCCGGATCACTGCGACTTCATTAACAACCGTCTTGTGCCAAATTATCCAGAGCATATTGTTTAGAATGATTGATGAAAATAGGTGCACATGAATCTGAATCCGAGTGCATTGAAGATTCCTTAATAAAAAATAAAAGCTTTGACTGCCTCGTTGGTATAGATGTTGTAGTAGTGCGACTGCTGATCATAAGGTCCTGGGTTCGGATCCCAGGTCGGATCAAAAAATAATTATTGAGTTTTTCCGGGAAGAAATTCTAAGTAGTTTCCCGGAGTCAGGAAGTTGGCGGTGTCTCACCCCCGTGCCTCGGAAAGCACGTAAAGTCGTTGGTCCTGCGCCTGATCTCTCCCCGGTCGTGTCGGTTTACCGTGCCATCGGATTATGAGAGTGAGGGAATAGAGAGTGCATCTGTGCTTGCACTTACACTTGGGAATTATAATCCTGTCCTGCGCCGATGGCTAGTCTCAGTTGAGGCAGGCCGCCGTGGCCAAAATTTAGTCTGGAGGACATTATTATTATTATTATTATTATTAAAAAATAAAAAGTATTTCACTTGTTGTTAATAATAAAAAATAAATTACTGTTTTAAAAAGCCATGAATGTTCTTAGATGATATTTGGTGTTAAGTATATTGTTACGAGCTTGAGGTTCGTGACAATAAAAATTGCCGATAGAATTACCAAAACTAACTCTTTAATTCACTTTACACTAATTAAACTTAAAACACTAATAATTAATCACACTGATTCACTTTATTCCGCTCCGAAGCTTCGCTTGTCTCGCCAAATTCAATACTTCCTCGATCGCACCTTGCAGCGCCTATAAATACACATTAGCACCGAAACATCCAGAACATTCAAGTAAATACGTGCAAGGCGTCGAAAGTTCGAGTGTCGGCTTCTAGAAGCTTAGTTCTTCGTTTCGACACTAGATGGCGCTATCGGTTGAAAGATTAGTGATGTCATTTTCTGGAAAGTTCCCCCCGCTCTCGTCCCTGACACAACATGATTCAACTTAGGCGCGCAACACTACCCCCTCCTAAGACATGCTCGTCCCGAGCATTATCGGCCCCATAATAACGCGCCAAGCGATCCACATGGACGATCTTAGGAGTCCCTCTTGCGCCTTTCTGTATCCGGTAGGTTACATCGTTGATCCAGTTGGAGGCCGTCATGGAGGCGAACGGCTGGAATAAAAGCCAAGCCATGACTGCACTCACCCTAGGCCTGCGCGACCAAGCCTTAACTGTGTTGGAAGCTCTCGGTAAGAAAGTGACCTATGAGCAGCTCCTTGAGGCAACACGTCTTTCGCGCGCAGCTTAAAGATCGCGTCCAACGCAGCAACGAAAACCTGCAGCAGTGGGCCCTTGAGGTGGAGAAGATGGATTTATATCAAAGACTTTTTTTGCTGTTAACCCTGTTAATGTTAAAAATAACAGTGTCAACATAATGACGTATTTTGCTGTTACAGTTACGGCAAATCACCAAGTGAATTACCAAGGCAAAGTGGTAATTTATTAATGCCCATAGTTTGAAGAATTCAAATAATCTAATAATTAAATAAATCCCGAAATTAAATGTAAGCATTATCAGACACTTGTTATTTCATTATCGTAATATAGTATTATAGTATAGTCATCAACGACCATTGTTGCATGACTATTTCTATGTTATTTGTACATGATACTTCAAAATTACGTCAGTTTATTCATGTCGTAATAGAAATAACAACGAATATTGTTAAGGCCCTTATTTATTACGGACGGCAATATCGATTTTTGCTTAGCAACTCTTCTCTATTATTGTAGAATTTCGATAACTAAAATTTCAAGAGAAATGAAAAAAGTTGAGTTAACGAGTTATCGACTTAGGAGTCCAAATAGTTAGAGATACCGCGTATTTAGAAGAAAGGGGATTGTTATCTTACTAAGGATTATGACTAACGAGGTTCGAGTTATCGGGACTCCACTGTATTGAATTTAAATTTGTTTTTCAGTTATAACCATTTATTTTAGTTGTGAGCTTACCTGAAGTAAATAAATATTATCAACGAGAGCAGCAGCATAGCTAAGGATATTGAATATCCGGCTACGTAAATGTCGTTGACAATGTATCGAAATTGGAACAAAAATGCTTTCGAAAGTTAGTCGGCTCCATAAGGTCCATCGCGTTGAAACTCGCTTTAGGAAAAACTTAATTTTCTTAATTTATTTTTAGGTACATACGACGCTATTAAATGTAGAATATTTAATTTTTTTGTAGTATTTATAATTCCGTAAAAGGGAAAAATAAACACGCGCAAAGCAGGAAATATTATAAATAATTCGTTAAAAGTTTTGAAATGAGTGTTAACACTCTTAATTTAAGAACTACTGCATAAATTTCCCGCTTTAGGAAAAACTTGATTTTTTATTTATTTTTACATACATACTATTTATAGTATACTTCAATTTTTGTAACATTAATAATTCCGTACGAAAAATAATATACCTACTTATAAAAATTATAGTTGGAAAACTAAAAGCGTGTTTTTTAGTTTTTCGAACTATAATTTATCTTGACGATTCCTAAGCTGTTAGTTTAATCAGGTTAATGACACAAAACTTCATTTTCACTATATTAACCTCTCAGGTCCCAACATTGTATTGGGTCAACCTATCGTCATACCAAGGTCAATAATATTTATTGTTGTTTTTCAAACAATTCTTTTTAAATGTTATTTATAAGAATTATTTTAAAAACATATAATTAATCTCGTTACTAAATTACGAAATTTAAGATTGTATGAGAAACAAATTAAGATAACTATTTACATTCAATTTTCCCGTGCTATGCTGCTTTGCGGTATGGGTGACGAAAACTTCGACCAGTGCGTCCTGCCAGTACTCACGTATGGTGCCGAAACGTGGACACTTACGGTACTGCTTGGAGTTTCTTGAAGAAATCCGCCGTAGAACCAAGGTTCCCGACGTAGCCTTCCGTACTTGCAGGCTGAAGTGACAATGGGCTGGTCACATTTGTCGCAGAAGCCATAACCGTTGTAGTATGCGTGTCATAGAGCGGAGACCGCGTTTAGGTAAACGTAGTGCGGGACGCCCCCTGGCTAGATGGAGCGACGATCTGCGCAGGGCGGCTGGCAGCAACTGGATGCGGGAAGCCGAAGGTCGGGCTAAGTGGCACGCTTTGGGAGAGGCCTATGTCCAGCTGTGGACTGCCGCAGGCTGATTGATGATGATGCGATGCTGCTTTACTACTAGTGCTACCAGAAATACGCCGGCTTCGTAGATCGATTTAGTTGTAATATTACTTTATAGAACGTGTAGATGGTGCTGTTGTTTGTAAACAGAAATAACTATAATTAACTCAGACGCTGTAGTTAATGAACACTCAATAATTACGTTTAAGAGTTTTGTTATTCCCAGAGTTCTAATGGTTCATTCATATAAACGATTGAACGAAATTTCTTTGTGACTATAACGAACTACAAACGATTTGGATAAGTTATCATTGACTTTAATACTTTTATTCTAGACAGTCGCGGTAATAAATATGTTGGTATGATAAAGTGTCCTTAGAATTGACACTACAAACATACAAGTACTACTATATCGTTTGTAGTTTCTAAGCCAATTTTTTTCCATATCTTTGTTTTTTAAGACATTATCTAGTATTTTTTTAATAAAGAGTTGCGTGGTTCGATACTATTAATACTACAAAAAATAAAGTATACTACATTTATAAACATCGTATGCAGGTAAAAATTAATGAAAAAATCAAGCTTTTCTTAATTTTTTTGCAAATTTGAGAAAAGTTTAACAGACACTACAAACTACTGCTACAAACATTCATATCGTTTGTCGTTTTTGAGTCAGTGTCTTTTTTCATAGCTCTGTTATTTTAGAATTTATACGGTAGTTCTTTAAAAGGGGTTAAAAATCTTTTCTTTATTTTCACTACAATAACCTGGAAACAATTTAGCACCCACTTCAAAACTGTTTAAGGAATTACTTCCAATATTTCCTGCTTTGCGTGGTATCTGTTATTTTTTTGTACGGAATTATTAATACTACAGAAAAATTTAATATACTACATTTAGCATTGTTTGTAAGTAAAAATGAGTGAAAAAATCAAGCTTTTCCTAAAGCGGGGAATTCATACGGTAGCTCTTAAATTATGGGGTTAAAAATTTTTCTTTGTCACTACGATAAACTGTTAAATTGTTGTTTACAAAGATAATAGAAAAATGCTAAATTGTTTGTAGTTTACAAATAATTTGTAAATTAATTGTAGTTTACAAACAATTTAGCGCCCAATTTCAAAAACTTTGTCGAATTAGTTCTAATATTTGTTGTTAATAATACTACAAAAAAAAAAACAAAGTTTATTACAATAAACTACAAACAATTTAGCACCTATTTCATAAATGTTTATCGAATTATTTCTAATAGTTCCTGCTTTGCACGGTATTTACTATTTTTTGTAGTGGCTTATTAATACTACAATAAGACAAAGTATACTACAGTAAACTACAATTTAGCACCTATTTCAAAACTTTTCATCGAATTATTTCTATTTTCTGCTTTGTGCGGTATTTATTATATTTTGTTTGCATGGCGGGTTACTGGCGACGAGATCTAGATAGATAGATCGAGATACTGACACATGTTCAGGGCGTGCATAGTCGAGGGCGTTTTTCGGGATCTGTGGAAGATGGCAAATTGGTTGTCCTGCCAAAGGGTGGTGACAGGCCGCTCACTGACCCTAAGGCCTACCGCCCGATAACCCTGCTGTGAGTATTGGGAAAAATTCTAGAGCGCGTGAATATTTCCTTCGCTGTATTTATTATTTTTGTACGGACTTATTATACTACAAAAAGACAAAGTATACTACAATAAACAATTTAGCCCCTTTTTCAAAACTTTTTACCGAATTAGATTTTATTTAATTATATAATTAAAATAGGTTGTGTTTAAATATTTAGTTAAATTAGGTTTCGTGCGGGAATCAAATGACGTGCGGTTCGGTATATTGTGCTACGTGTGAGCTAAATAAAATAAATTTTATTACAGACATTTGTTAAAGTGAATAAAGAGTGTACTAGTACTAATATTCATTAATTCATAACATTAAATACTGTTTATAAATCTACCAAAGGTAAACTGAGTAAAGTGTGAAAACCATACCTTCTGTTATAAATAAAGAAAATAAACTAAAATATGTTAACATAACATGGAAACAACAATAACATGGAAAAATTCGAAAAAAAGGCAATAAACAAAGTAATTTTTACATGAAAGTGTAATAAAATAAATTGAGGAGAAAAAATACAGTATTTTTCAATAAATTGTTCAGGGTTCCATGATTGGTTGATTGTGAAATTCCATGTATCTCTGTGCTACTATTGGACATTTGACAACTGCTTATAAACTGATCTAAATTTTTAAACTTATGCGTAGTGAAGGGCTAATCCGAGTTGCCATATACTTTCAACTCGAGTTCAGAGGTTTGAGCCTCAATAAGTCATATGATAGTCTTATTTTTATAAAAAAAAAAAACAATACTAATAAACAATATTCAATATTAATAAACAATAATTGATGTGTTCAATTTGCAAAGACACCTTTCATTTGAATTATACCATGGTGAATGATGTTAGATTTCATTTAAATGTAGAAATCAACAAAAATAAGTAGAAATCACAAAGAAATTGGAATGCACTCCGTGCATAAAACGAAAGGTGGAAAATAGACGCAAACCAGACGATTAACCACCCCAACTAAATACCAGCGGATATAGTCCCTCCAATGAAAATTTAATACAATGGAAACAATATACTCTTTCCATAAATACTACTTTAACGCCGATGAATTCAGAAAACGACATGTGTATAACAACATTTTCTCCAGATTCATCTGACAGAAGTGCTTTTGAAAATGATATACATAGAAGAACTTAAAATAAAAATTTCGCTTTTAGATACAAAACTAGAAAGTGCAGATATTGAAGTTGATAGTATTTTAGGTCAACACCTAAACAAAGTGATAAGCAAGTACAAGTCCTCCACAAGTAAAATAAGTAATAAAGTTTCAAAAAGATTGTGTAAGAACATCTCGAACTCTCGAAAAAGATGTTCCTAAAAATAAAAATCGGAGTACCTCGACATTTTAAAGCTCCTCCAAAAGCTCTAGGCTCCTGGAAAATACTTTAAGTAATTGAGTTATAACGTAAACTAATAAGTTTTATTTAAATTAATTATACAATACAATACCCTTTATTGAACACTAAGAAAACAACATAACGAGAAACAAACAAAGAGAAAAACAAAAGGCGGTCTTATTGCTATGCAGCAATTTCTTCCAGATAACCTAAATAGGAAATAAAAATAAGTGAAAAGTCAATTAATGGGTAGAGTGCACTATAAATAATATTATAATCTACAAATACAAAATTAATAAACATGCCGGAATTTACTTAATTGACAAACTAGTGATCATAAAACAACAGGAAGAGATGGATGGATGGAGGAGGAATAATTAAGAAGGAAAGATAATGTTTTTTAACTTGGTTTTTAAAGGAGTCTATTCTTTGATCACGATTTATAGTTGATGGTAAGGAATTCTAAAGCTTCACTCCAAGAACTGAAAAAAAATTACTGAAAAATGTAGAAGAGTCCAAGGGACATAAAAGGGTAAGGTTTTCTAAGGACCGAAGGGAAAGTTTATGAGAGGAGCTGAGAAATTGGAAACAGTAGAAAGCAGAAACGATATGAGTATTCCGACGAAGACGGATTGGAAGCCACTTGAGTTTAGCGCGGTATTCTGATACATGGTCATATTTACGAAGTGCAAATATGAACCTTATGCATAGATTTTGGAGTAGCTCAAGTTTGTTAAGTTGCTCTTCGGTAATGTCTAGATAGCTTATGACAGCATAAGCGAGGATGGGGAGCAGTAAATATTGGGCAACCATAATTTTAGTGGAGATGGGTAACAAGTAGTTCATTCTTCGGAGTGAACCATAAGCTGCAAACATTTTACGAGACACTGCGTTGATTTGAGGAGACCAAGAAAGGCTAGAATCTATCAAGATTCCCAAGTTTTTCACTACATCCTTATAAGAAATTTGAACACCATTAAATGTTATGGGGTTTAACTGAGTTTTGTTATTTTTGGAGATTATTCTTGAACTACCAATAATAACAGCTTGGAATTTTATCGGATTAAGAGTTAACCCATAAGATTGACTACAGTCAAGAATACTTACTAGGTCCTTGTTTATATCACACATTGCTTTTGGCAGATCCTCTACGGTGGTTTGTAGATATATCTGGAAATCATCAGCATACAAGTTGTAGAGAGAAGATATTCTGGAGATAATGGAATTTATGAAGAGTGCAAATAAGAGAGGAGATAACACGTCATCTTGTGGAACACCAGCAACGGCATCAAGCCACGAAGACATTCTGTCTTGTACCCGAACACGTTGGCGACGTCCATATAAGTAACTACGAAACCAGACAATTGCAGTTGGAGATATGTTAAGAGAACGTAGTACACCAATTAGTATATCATGATTTATATCATTGAAGGCATTGCTGAAATCCAGCAACACCATCACTGTGACTTGGCGGTTATCCATTCCGAAACGTATCTCGTCAGTGATTTTCGGGATTGATATGAATTAAGGATGTCATTTCTTGTGCAAAATGAATTTAATTGTTGTTGGACAAGACGTTCTAGGACTTTAGACAGAAAAGGAAGAATTGAAATGGCATAATAAGGCAATTTTCAGAACATTTTGGCTACTAGGTTTTGCCTGTGCAAGTACTCAGAGTTACAAAGCGCCGAACAATCATAGATGATACACCTAAGTGACTTACCGGTATGGCGACAAGTTCGACAAATGTCGGCAGTGTCAACCCTTAGGATATATCTCCGATGGTTGTTGATCTTAATAACCTGAAACTATATCGCACAGATAAAAGCCTCAGTTTCCCCTAAGAGGTCACCGTAAGGTAGCTAACGGTGGGAGGCAACTGTGTCTACGAAACGCTCATGTAGATAGAGTCTTGTAGAACCTCTCGTGGTGCTCCTTCTCTTCCTACATGGTATCCCGGTCGGAAAACCCCTGTACTATTGCCATTGCCTGTTGACTAAGGATAGAGAAGTAAGTCCCTTATCACAAGAAATAACGACCGATTCGATATCTCCACGAAGAAATGACGGAAGCTGCACACTTAGGAATTATGCATGGTGAGCACGCATAAAAAGCCTCGCCTACTATACTTCCGCAGCAAATACAACCTCATTACAAACGATCTTGGATGATGCACCCTATGGGACGTCATGGTAGTGCGGACATTTCTATTCAGTGCGTTAAATTTAGTTCCAGTCCACCTGAGTATACCAAAGGTACACATGAGGACAAGCATGACCAAACCTGTATAAGCTTGTATCTTATTCACGCTCGACATAATGCTGTTAAGCACTTTGGTCAAGTGTGCATAAAACTCATCGTAAACTGCCTGTTTGATTCCCGCCTCATCGATACCTATGTTCTGTGTATCGTGATGTTTTAACATCGGAAAGGATCTTTATCTTGATGGGCATAGATGAATCTAAACCCTCAGAATAAGCTAGCCTACCCCTTTCGACATAGTAGACCGCGCATTTATACGTCTCCAGCTCCATTTTTATAGAATTACTAAAATCGCAGATGTTGTTTAGTAATTCCAAAAGATTGGAGCGACTAGGGGCGAACAACTGGAGATCATTTATAAAAAAATGGTAGGTTATTCTTGTCGCTCCTTTTCGAAGCCGAAATCTCTCCCCAATCTCTCCAGTACTGAGAGGTACTGAGAGGACAGAACCAGATTGAACTCAAACAATCACCCTAGAAAATACCACTTCTTATTATCATGTGGTTTCCACAGCCATTATCCGCTTTCCATCGGCAACTTTGCACAGCTCGAGAACCCTGTTCAGCCACGTATGAAGCCTTTCACGTCGCACGTCGAATGCCTTTCTGCGTTTATGAGAAGTAGTTCCTTGGTTCCACAACCACCGCCCTCATCCATTTTGAGTGCGCGACTTCACCTGTTTTGAGTCTAGGTGACGAGTGACTCTCGCGTTCAAAATCGATGTTACTGTCTGCATATGGTAGGTAGACGCGTGATGGAGCGGTATTTGCTTTGATCTATCTTGTCTTTAGGAATCAAATTAGTGAACCCATTAGTGAAGGCTCGGGAGCGACTTCTGGTCGAGAACCTCTTGCAACTGTTGCGCTAGTACAGCGTGACGTACCACGAATCCTTGCAGCCAGTAGTGATGCAGCCCATTTAGTCCCGACCTTTTCCAATTTTGGGCACTGCGGATCGTACCAGCTAAGTCTTCCGGCGTTATGATGACGGGGTCCATGGACGTAACACTCACACACTGACTTGCTACAACTTCTGGCCAGCCCTCGCTATGGTTGCGGGCTTTGAGCAAGACCTCCCCCCCCCCCCCCCCCCGAATGCAACAGTGTCGACCTGATTCGGTGCTGGGAAACTACGATACAAACGATTTATAGAGCTTCTTCTGATCAATCTGAAAGAGATGATTCTGGTTGAACCGCGTCAATCTATCGGTATATCGCCGAATCCACTTCCCCCAAGCAGTAAAAATAAAAAGACATAAAAATCTGAAACTATTTCATTCGCTAAGCCCTAACTACTTGGGCTTATACGTTGAATAGCTAAAGTACAAGCTAGAGAAAACGTTTTAATTACAAAGAAATTTTTTTTGCTGTCATATTATATCACTTGTCGAAAAACCGACAGCAATAAAAAAAGCCTAGGTTGATAATTGTGCACTAAAAATACATAGCAGTCAGAAACATTAAATAACTATTACAAAGATAACATTTCTTATAATATCTAAAATATTCAATAATAATAGAATTATTACAGAAAGTTATTATCAATGGTAAAAGCTCTTCCGGTTCGCTTGTATGAATATTCCACGGCGCTCATTTCATAGCCCATTTTTTATGATAAAGTAAATATATATAATATATATATATATATATATATATATATATATATATATATATATATATATATATAATGTCGTCACTGATAAGGCAAAATTACTAGAGCACTAAAAAGTCATATTTATTTATTTTTAAAAGAAAAAAATTCGTATCTTTATAATTTATCATCCGATTTCAATCAAATAACTTGATATGTAAACCTTTTCCATTTTTTTTATTTACATCCTGTATGATACTCTGAAGGCTCTTTTGGGAAATAAGTAGTGGATAAGTAATATGACCTCATTTCAGAGTAAGTTAAATTTACTTAAACGCCGCCAAGTAAACTTCCTTCATTCAACAACTTTCATTTAAACGTACTGATAAGTGATAACACATAACATAAGAAATGGGAGTACGATAAAATTTCTTTTAATATAGCTATACTGCTATGTCGATGAAGTAAAATTACTTCAAGGACATATTTTCCATTTTCATATGTCTAGTACAAGGACTTAAGGGGCAATCAGATAATTTACTAAGTTAACCACAATTTATTTAAAGTAAGTTTGCCGTAATTATTTATGAGATCAATGACGTAAAAGACTAATGACACATTGAATAACTAAATTAAAAATACTGATGACTTTAACTGATTTAAAAAGACGGCTATCCATTATACTGAAGTGTCCCTAAATAAAATAGATACTTGAAAATTTCGTATGAACTGCTATCAATATTAATTAAATAACTTTTTTCTTAGGCCTTTCTTTCCTTCTTTCGGGACCTTTAAGGTCCCAGCCAGGGTAACGTGAAAAACCATGCACCTACCACACTCGTCCAGTCCGTAACAAATTATTTACCATGTAGTTATTGCACGTAGCCGTAATTATTCAAACAAAATAGAGACATTATCAAAGTAAGTTTTTATTTAAAAGGAACATTTATAGTAGATATACCTAGAATCACAATAATAAATCTCAATTATTTGATAAATTGTCGTTTCATAGAACCGAATTACGAGTAGCTTAACAAAATAGTTTTATCTTTTTTTATTTTTGGATTATTCTTAGGTTAATCATACTCCGCTTCATCATCATCATTACAGCCCTTCACAAGTCTACTGCTGAACATAGGCCTCCCCCAAGGAATGCCACAAAGCACGGTCCTGAACCACCTGCATCAATCGGCTTCTGCATGTCTTACCAGGTCGTCACTCCGTCTAGTGGAAGGTCGCCCTACACTTCGCCTACCGGTACGAGGATGCCTCTCGAGAATCTTTTTTCCCCAACGGTTATCGGTTCTTCGAGCTATATGGCCAGCATATATATTCAGCAATAATAATAATAATTTTGTGTTAATAATTTTATTTATGAGATGGTAGTATATATTTGCACAGAAAGGATGAAATACTTTTGTGTCTTTTGCAGAAATTTAACAGCAAAGTAATGTTACTGATAACACGAAAACTGCTTTTTAACAGTCATGTCAAATTACTGAAACGCCATTTACTCGATGAAAATAATACATCTGTTTTTATCCACCATGCCTCATTCAAATTTACGTAAATGAAAATAACATAAACCAAGTTATTATTAAATTCGAAGAAGAGCACAACTAATAATAATACAACATTATTTTCCTAACAACAGAAAGTTAAATTTACTTTGATTGAAATTTGTATATTTTTACAGTAAGTAAACATGCCCTAAATAACAATCGTGTAAAAAATACCGAAAAGAAAATCGTTTACGTAATCTAGAAAAAAAATTATCCCGCTTTTATACAGGTTACTGAAGCGCCACTCAATTGCTTCGATTGCAATGCGACCTAAATAGATCGATGCAGAAAAAAACCACTGATTCCAAATATGTATATAACCCAATATGCCCAGTTTGGCGGTTAAGTAATTTTGCCTTTCCAGTGACGATGTAATTGTTATTATTGGTTTAAAATTAACAATTTATCTTTAAACGGTAATAGAACTAAGCGCAGTTTTATAACACGACAGTTCAGTACAGTGTGAATTTCAAATTGTGCTGTAACAAGTCCAGAGTGAAAATCATTGCGTCTTGTACCGCAAAGAACATGACGTCTGGCGGACTAACTTGTATTTTAGGATATAATAATAATTCAACCAACACTTCTGACCTACTCAATGAAATAAACTTACATTTCTGCAATATTAGAAGTTGTATAGGTATTTGCGCAGAAGCCATTTTCTGTCTTTGTCGTGGTAGATAACTAGTCTCCTTCCAACCGGCCTATGGAGTTAGCAATTCAATATTATTTGGCAATTGTTTTTAAGGGTTAACAAGACATTAGCCTTCTATGCTTGAAGTTGATTGCAGGTGCCCATGTTCTGCAATGATCGTTATTTATGTATTTTCTACGAGAAAGGTTGTTAGCTCTTTCGTCACCCTAATATTATTATAAAAATAAAATAAATATTTAGAAAACTTTAAGAATTAAATAGCGTCTATGGGCACCTATAGCAATAACGATACAAATTAAATTAAAATACAGGAGAGAAAGAAACGGCACTAAAATTCAGAAACTTCCTGTACATGATACAATAATATAAAGCTTACATGAATGTTTCATGTTGACTCGAAGTGAAGTGGAGTCATACCAATGTCAATAATAAACTTACCAACAAGGAAAAAGAAACTCTGTTCTGATGAAAGTTCTGATTATATCCAAATTTTAAGCGATTTATGAAAATAAAGTAGCTAAATTTGGTTCCAAATTAATAAATGGTTATAATACATAATACAATTAGGATTATATTTTACTTTTTAACTTTGTTTCATAAATTAAAACTAGTTTCAATTTCATTTGATTAGAAATATTTCTAAGAATTGATATTCTTGAATGAAGTTGTTGAGAATAAATCCACTCTTCTACTTCTTTTTTGTTTATTTCAAATAAAATTGAACATAAATATAACTCTAGAGCGCGTTAATTGCCATTTCAAAAAAATTTAACTCATCTTTATTTTTTAATGAATTATAAACTTTGTACAAATTGTTGATTTTTACTCAATTAATTTATACAAATTAATTAAATGTATTTTAATTAATAGTACAATTATTTTGATACAAGTATTTAATATCATAATTATTACACCAAAAACATAATTATTAAACCAAATTCTGTACAAGAGCGGTTTGACGTTGCGTCGGTCCATTGTTGCCCCGGCCTCTATCACGTATCATTTCTATTTACGTAACTCATAAATCAATGATGTAACTACAGAATACAGCCTTACTCACACAAATAACTAAACAGAAAAACTCGAACACTATTAATATAAAGAATCATTCTCGTCATCATATTCGTCAAGATCATGATCACCAGTCTTTTTAACTTTTGTACGCAGAAAGAATTATGTCCATTATTGACCTGAAAATTTTCCAACTTCCAATTTTTTTCTTATTTCATAAATGAATTTTCATATTAAGCCAGGAAAAAAAAACTAATATTACTGTGTTTACCATTATCAATAGACTTTTGGAGACGGAACGTGTTTTACAATGGTTCAAAGGCCCAGAAGCTATGCTAAAATATATTAATCATCGTGTTTTCCACGTTTCATTTCAGAATACGAAAAATTTGTTCATTCGTAATTTGTTTTATTAATGTTCAAAATAATCAATTGCTTTTTTATAACTTATTAATTTATGATTAGATACGATTTTTAATGGTTTTATACTATGGTGTGGAAAGAAAAATAAGGGTACAGACTTTATCTGACAGTTGTTATAACCTCAAAAATGTATTTACTTAATAGCATTTTTCCCTGGCCTCTAAACTAAAAGATAATAAGTTATTATGTTATTACAAACAATAATTGTTTATATACAATAGTAGTTGTAGGTAGACGCGACTTGTTAAAGGAATCAAGTGACAGGTCAATCAATGTATGGAAAGTGGGCATGATTCTTTGTAAAAATGCATTAGTTGGCGTGCATTTGTAAGATGTACAAGTACTTGCCATTCTGTGTGAGTGGGTTCATGACAACAAAGCGTAAATTCCCGCACCGGTAATTTACTGTGGAAATAATACAATCTTGACTCAATTCTCACTTTATGTCGATGTTGACAATTCTTATGTAAATAACAAATTTTTAATAAAAAGTATTTATATAGAAGATATTTTATATAGAAGTTTGTTGCCTTTAAAGACTGAATATAACAATATTATTTCAAATAAGTTTCTGTTATAAATCAAACTAATTTAAGCCACAGCACATATAGCCACCTGCAACAAACGTCAAAATAAGAAGGTTGCAGATATGTTGGCTGCCAAATCGGAGGATTAAAAGTGAACGCTTTAAATCCTATTATTATACTACTCTTATGGAAACACTTTATGATGATTGTGTTTATGATGATAAAATGTTTTGTTGAATTATCATATTCACTATGCTAAGTTAAATGAACGAATTTTACAAAATAAATTTCAAATGATCTCAATTTTTTTCTTATTAAGCCGTCACTTTTTTCTACTTGGGTCAATCAAATAGTCCACCTAAAATATTAGGTAACATCACTTCAAATAGATTAAGCAATCACCGAATGTAACAAATGATTTTGAATTCTGTAATGGACAATCCATTCTAATCTAAACTGTACCAAAATAGGCCGAGGTTACAGGCTTGCAGGCACATATTGTAAACGTAATATATTATATTCGAAACGTCAATATTATGACTTCATTTAAAGCTTTTCATTCCATATTTTAGATTTAAACATAAAAAAACTGTGATTGAAATTTATTATCAGTATTTTTAGTTAACGTTGTGAAGGTTCTGTGCGCGAAGTTGCATCCGGTACAGAACTGGCGTTCTTCTGAGTCTTTTATAAAAGCTGCTCGAGTTACCCTTATTTTAGTGGGTATCCCACCTCTTCGTGTTAGTACTTAGTGGGTTTAAAACATCAATTTCATTTATCGTGTGTAATATGATGTTTTCTCGTGGTGGAATAGAATAGAATAAAACAAAGTGGTAGCTTTAAGATGACTCATTACCCGTTTCCTTTTTGAGGAAATACATGTTCCTTTTTGAGGGCATCCGAAATAATCAGGGAAAATCTTACATAAACTTTAATTAAAAGTTTTAAATAATCTCTACCTTTTGTTATTTATTTTCGTTCATATAAAACTACGTGGTAATACAATTTAATGGTATTATTACGTAGTTTTATATGAACTAAAACTACGTGATAATTCAATTTAATCTTAACTTAGCAAATTATAAAAGGATTATAATAAATGACAACTAAATTGGATACAGCAAAATGTATTGTACTGTCCACAACGATTAGGTTTTTCCTACATCATAGAGACATCTCACATAAATAAATTGCATAAGAACAAGAATTCAGAAGCATCAGGAAGAGATGAAAAAAGAGGAGAGAAATAAGACGAAAAGAGAACGTTTCTTAACTTGTTTTTTAAAAGAGTTTATTTCAATAACACTATGTACACGAATTTTATCGTGTTCAATTAACTCTTAACTTTCGGGTTTCGGGTGCTTTTTGGTCACGTAAGTTAAAATAAGTATATATATATATATATATATATATATATATATATATATAGTTTTATTCAATATGTACTGTTTGCGTAAACTTAAGAAATCATTAAAAGGGTTTATTATTTCGACACCTTTTATAGTTACGTACAGCGGCAGCGACGTTGTGATTCGCAACTCCACTACCGCTGTGCTACACAGCTATTAAATTATACAACTAATAACGTTCTTAATTAACAGATACTGCTGTTCGCCTCCACTTCATACTAATTCCGTTTCGTCCGTCAATCCATTCTCCTGCTAAAAACCATATTAGGTCATTTCTGCTCTAATGATAAGTTTTTAGGTAACGTATACTGAGCACAAAAAAGCTATTTTTAAAAGTAATATATTATAGTTTAAAAGTATTAATCTGAACGACTTTATTTCTCAAACAAATAAGTTTCCTTACAATTTTCCCCTTCGTCGCTGAACACGTCGTAAATCAGTACTTGAAATTGCTGATAACACATTCATTAGTTAACAATTTATTAGACATGAATAAATCTAAATGAAGAGATGCAGGAGAAATATTTACTCAGTTATGTGTCTGCATTATTAGCATATACATAAGATATAATATATTAAATATATATTTTCCGTACAGTATATTTCATACCTCGGAACAATTATTTGATGATCAAATACATGTGCCGTGCGTGATTCGAACTAGCAGCCCCATAGCGTAAACAATTAGCCAATTAGCTTGTAACAATTAGCTTGGTCTTCAAAAAATAGCAAGAATAAAGAAACAAAAGAATACATGGATAAAACAAACAATTTGAAATAAAATAGTTTTGGTATTAAGACATTAGTAGGTACCTTAAAATAGTATTTAATCGATATTATAATCCAGCTCTTAGACTATTAATTATTTTTACCCTCTAAATAATCTTCTTAATCATTTACGACATTAAGAATCTGTGTGTTTTTAAATATTTTCCCGTAGCCTTTTTATTGTGATAACAATATAACAACACAAAAACTACATTATATATTTCTAAAAGCTTTGTACTCTTCAGTCTTCTAACAGTATTTATTATTTCGAGGAACTGGATAGCTTCAACATTAAAACGATGAAGTCTGCGTTCCTGAGCTTTATCATATTTTCTCACAATATTTATTAAGTCCATCTTAAAATCTCAGTGAAGGTCCTTATAATTTTACTGGAACGTCTTTAAGATATAATACTAACCTACTAACAACAAAAAACCTTTAAAAATAATAATGTAAAACAACGACTACTCTAACTCATGTTTACATGGGAAGTGTGCACAACTTAGCGAGCAAGTCACTAAAACATATTATGTAGTAAATGAATTATAAAATCTTCATTAAAAACGGAGCATTTGTATATTTCAATCTTGAAATACACACAAGTGCTAAACACACGCCCGCCCTCGTCCACGTCCTCTTAGATTGTCATAAATCACAGTCGTGTTGTATGTTTATATAGTTTGAAGAACCGACAACTGATTGGGAAGAAAGATCTTTAGAGGCAGTCATGTACCGGTAAGCGCAAGTTTAGGCAAGTCTTTGTTGAATTAATAGATTAAAATAGCACATTAGAGTTATGGATTTTAGGTCTGGTATTTTTGAAATAACATCCGATGTGTACATTTGCAGTGTGTATCTATTGTCGATACAAATTTCATAACTTGTCACTACACAAATAGCGTCGTCTGTTTGCAATAGCCCGTTGGTTTGCACAATGCCCAAGACAAATCAGTGTGACGTAGTCTGTTCGTAGAGTTATCAGAGCGTCATCTGCCTGAGAATTTCATGATACACTGCTATTTTATTGATTAAGCCGATAATTTTCAACTATGCCTTCCGGCAGCTTTGGCAAAATTACTAAAGCATCTATCATTTAATTTACAGCAAGTGCTTAGTCCCATAACCCTCTCATAAATTAGACGAAGCCTGCGCCCAGCAGTGAGGCGTATATAGGCTGTTACTTTACTTTACTTTAGCTTTTGTTTGAGGTTCGGCTGGAGTGGCTCTTGAGACAGTACTAGCTTTGTCCTCGGCATTGTTTGCATCATATAATTTCTATTAATTTATTATTATACTTCCCTACCTGAATCAAATTTTGTTCACAATTTCGTGGGTTTTAATTTTTTTTTTGCTTGGAATCACAATTCTTTCTTGTAACAAAAAGCAAATCAACTAAAAAGGAAACAGAAAATTATTGAAATATTTTTTTTTGGTTATAAGTACCGTAATTATTTTAATTTGGTTATACTACCAAATGCATTTAGTTAAAAGCTGATATTCCCACATTACAAACATACTCTTTAATTTTGTTCATTTGTGTATAGATATGAATTAGGTACAAAGTTATACGACGAATTCTCTGACGCGCTTACTACACGGCCAACGTTCAGACCACTAACAACACCGTCAGTTATAACTCTTCATTTCCTATGGGTTAGTAGATTTATTTAATTTCTAACACATTCTTTTGTACTGTTTTTTTAAACCCCATAACTAAGGGTTTCCAGCGATTTGATTTAAACTCTTTGCTCAAAAAACCCCTAGTCCTCATTTATATTTTTTCTAATTTTATCATTAGTGCGATTTTCATACCAATATTAATGCTGATATGATATTTTAGTTCATAAAGAAGGAATGTAGATACATACCGATAAGAATAACAGCTTTGTTATGTGTCTTTAAGCTATTTTACTAACATTACACGGGTAAATAATAATGAAAAAATATTTTAAAATTCTCTATTTTTTACTACATTCCCTAAGTGTTACTGAAAATTCTTAAGTCCTAATTAAATATCTATAATTCCATAAAGTTTTGATTTAAGTTAAACCATATTTATGGTACTTTTCTCCATCAAAATGAATTATTTTAGACTGTCAGACGCTATATCGATAGAACTCCCTAAACGTTATTCTTTGACATCCTTCCATTCAAACATTCTAATTTTAAACACTTTACAACATGGTTTCAAGGACCTAAATAAGAGTTTACGTGCAAATACTTTAAATTAGATAAAAAGGATTTAGACACTCACCTTAAGAAATAACAACATTATACTTAAACTTGTATTCGGTGACAGTCTTATCCTTCCCCGGTCGAGTCGTCTCATTCGTGCTGCAGCTAAAGTATAACTGTAGCGTGCTGTTGTACGGAGACGGGCAGATTGGTTTTTAAAAATCAATTATTTATAACACTATATTTAATTATAGTATAAATGGATTATATATTATAAATTGGTTGGTCCGAAGATAACCGAGCAGGTGAAGATGGAAACAGACGGCTGTGGCCAATTTGCTCCACTGCAATACTCACTGAATCTTAAGGCTAGGCCAACATAGTTGGAGGCAGTGAAGCACTAAGGTTAACAAATACAGGGTATAAGATCTCCCGGATTTGCGGGATGATATCATAAAATCTCTAGATATTATTTCAGTAATAATAACTAAACTTTGGTTCTAAGCGGTGCAAAATTATCAAATTCAAAGTCACTATCTTGTTCAATCTCAGGTTGTATAAATTTTAAATAAGGTAAAGGTGAAGTTTTTGTGAATTTCGCTTTAATAGTGCTATTAGTATTATTTTAGTAAGGTAAAAGGAAAAGTAAATATCATATAATCAAATATCCCAAATACAACAGGATTAAGATAAAAATCATAACAATAATAATGATAGAATAATGTGTCTCATATTTTATAATGTGAGGTTTATTTTCTATTGTTTTCAGACTGCTTAATTATGAATCAATAATTATTTTATTTTTTGGAAAAAGAAATCATCTGTAACGTAAGGGGATATAGTAACTCAGCTCAAATTCTAATTTCGCCCCCACTTCCCCGCGCGTCGTATGCTATTTACCTACATGTTTGTAATCACTAATACTGTTAGTAGATAGGTCGTTAGATACTTATTTCATTAGGTTTATCATATTTATGTCTGTTTCTTTACGCCGACCCAGTCGCTTCTTATTTTTATTACGGTTATTTCCCATTTTAATTTTACGTCGTCCTGTTGCGTAATATGTATCCTGATTGTAAATGATACATCTTCCCTCTTCAAAGGCCGAAGTGACACTGACTTTTTTATACACTCTTATCTATGACACTGACCGGGCGGCAGGAAACAAGCTTCAAGACGCCGATAGTTTACGTAATTTCTTTTTACAGTGGAAATAATGATAATTTAAAAAAATTAAAATAAAACATAAGACTTGCTTCATAGGCAGTTCAGTTAGTATGCAAAGTTTCATGATCTAATTTAAAGTATTTTATGAATAGCAGCGGTTTATTGTTCAGTTTGGAGGTAACTATGGATTTTTTCTATCAAGAAAATTTTACAGAATCGTGTTTTCGTCTAACATAGTACTTAATATTAATTCTCAACTTTACCTTATATTTATTTCAAAATTAATGCTTCAATATTTTCGACATAACGAAGGATCTTGCTAAGCCATTTGAGGTAGTATTTTTAATATTTCCCCTTAATAGAAGACGCATTTTCTACAACATGGTTGAACTTATTAATATTACAAGTGTCATTGATAACGTATTAAACATAATTTATAAGTGAAGTAATATTTAGCACATTATAATAGGTAGCAATGTATCGCTTTTACAAAATCCAATACAACCATCAGGAATTTTAATTATGCATGTGCCCAGAATATATACCTGAAATAGTTGAGACTTAATAAAGTCTAAAGAAATTCTAGTTGTGTCGGATTAAATATGAAACCAATTATTATTTATCAATGGTTTCCAGACATCCAATTTTCCAAATATAAATTTAGTTTCGCTCTGTAACGGAATTTCACTGATCACTTTAAATTAATATAAATTCAATTTCGCAGGATGGATTAGCGTCCACCGAATACACACAATTTTACACTTCCCTAAGTCGTCAATATTGCAGGAATGTATTTTGTCTTTGATCATTGCAATTCATTCTTAGATAAAATTAAACTAAATTAATTTGATTCCTTTTAATTATGTGGTGTAGGTAGAGCTATGATATGAATCAACATATAATTTTCTAAATTTACCAGTGGCACTTGCAACAAAAATATTATTTTATTATTTATATAATGGCGAATAATTTTACAAAGTCTTAAAATTAAGTGTATATTCATAATATCTAAAGAAACAGGCTATACTAAATTATTTGGCAGATATCTATAGTTATCGGCAAGCTCTGTGTAACTGTTGTGGCGTTATAACGGCTGGATGTAAAATATCCCTACTGCTAAATAAAATAGCGTTTATAATATCTATCGTTTATATCATATATCAGACTTATTGGGCGAGGCATGACAATCAAAAAATATGTACGTACAATATTCGATGCTTAAGAAAAAATCGATACTGATTCTTCAGAGTCAGTAATCATTTACAGTTTTATTTCGATTAGTACCAGAATAAATTAGAACCGGATAGTTTCAAACACAAAATTTATGAGATTCTTCATATTTACTGTTACTGCTTATTTCTAAAGGCAACGATAGGAAAAATTAAGATTGAAACTATATAAAAAATAAATTTGAACCTGAGCTGTCGTTGCTTAGATGAATTATTATTTGATTTTCAACAATGTAATCAAAATGAAAGTCTCTTTCATAGTCATCCATCATAACTTTCTTTTTTTACCTCCGGTATTGTTTAAATGAAATAAAAAAAACATTTCAGATGTTTGCCCAATCGTCCTTTGGGACATGGGTTTCCCTTCAGCAAACCTCCCACTTTCTTCACCGTGAAAGATGACTTAGTGTTGTAAGATGAATGTAGTAAAAGCATATTTAAGACATTTTCATCTCGCATTTAAACTTTTAATTTAAGAACTAGCCTTTATTTAGGCACAAAGTAAATTGTATATAATATATATACAATTGATTTGAACCTAATATAAATTTACGTAAATAAATCGAGTAATATAATATATTGAAATAATTGTGATTTTCACACTGCTGACATTCGCTTGGTATGTTTTGTTTTATATAACAATATAATAAATACAATAGTCTTTTTGTAATAAAGTAAAACCTGAATTTTATATAGAAAATTTCGTATAGATTTTATAATGCCAAACTTCTTAACGGAAAACTAGTCTCTAAATATAAGTTTTAATAGTTTAAAGTGCTGCGGGTGGGTGCGGTCGCCTGCGACCACTCGGGATTTGTCGGGCGCATGTGACTGCATGAGATTTTTATTGGGATTGAGGGTTTAAATTTGTAGCACGGATAGGTTGGCTCGACCGAGGAAGGACCACGCTCTTACAGAATACCATCCTAAAATAGCAGCTCAATACTGCTGTGTTTCGTATGGTGAGTGTAGAGATGTGGATACCCTTTTTTACTGGAAACGAGGCATTGCAGTTATCTTAGTTTGGATACTTAATCGAGAATAAATGTTGATGTCTTTGGGCCACAGCATCCACTTACCATCAGGTGAATTTTGTGCTCATTTGTCACCCTTATTCTATATAACAAAAACATCTATTCTCGATTAATAATCAAAATGCAAATGCGTTTCCACTACTGAAGACTTAGATGGAATACCTCGTTTATAGTAAAAAGGATCTCCTGTTCTGTACACTCACCATACAAAACACAACAACATTGAGCTGCTATTTTGTGTTGGTATTCTTTGAGAGCGTGCTTTCCCCGGTCGAGCCGACCAATTTGTACTACAATTTTAATATGGCATACCACGTAAAAAATGATAATGACGAATAGGTAAAAAATGATATTTTTGTTATTCGTTTTGTAGCTTTATCGTATCATTAATGTTGATGTTTATTTCTTCAATTTTCTTATCGAAGTAAGAGTAAGAAATATGTACAGAGTCTACTCACCCTTTACTACAGGTCCGCTGCTGAACATAAGCCTCCCCCAAGGCATGCCACAAAGCACAGTCCTGAGCCACATGCATCCATCTACTTCCTACATGTCTTACCAGGTCGTCACTACATCTTGTGGTGTGGGGGGTGGCCCTACACTACGCCGCGCGAGAATCTTTTTTCCCCAACGGTTGTCGGTTCTTCGAGCTTTATGGCCGCCCATTACCACTTCCGCTTACTAATCCGTTAGGCTATGTTGGTCACTTTGATTCTACTGCGGATATCCTCATTGCTAAGTTCATCACGATTATAAACACTTCAGCACTTCGTCAACTTTGCACCGCTGAAGGGAGTGTAGCACTGCACAAATTTCGACGGAATCAAAGGCTTTCTCATAGTCCACGTACGCCAAGCAAAGTGGCAGATTGTATTCTTCGGTATTTCTGTACAATCTGCCGCAGGGTATATATGTGGTCTATGGTACTGAAGCCTTTTCGGAAACTGGCTTGTTCAGAAGGCTGGAGGTCGTCGAGTCTGCGTGCGAGATGGTTCGTAGTGACTTTCGAAAACAGCACGTAGACGCGGCTCAGAAGGGATATTGGTCTGTAGTATTTCAAGAGAGCGTTGTCGCCTTTTTTGAAGAACAAGACCACCGCACTTCTGCTCCACGCCTCCGGAGTAGTACGACTATGGAAGTCAGAATTGAAGAGCTTCTGAAGCACTTTAATTACCGATGTTCCACCCGCTTTTCAAGGTACTGGAGAGCCATTCCAATCTCGCTCAGACTGACGTCCATGATATCATCGGAATAGTGTCGGATAAAAATTGCTCTTGCTTCGTTACTCACACTTGCGTGTGGCTCCAACGGTTTATTAAAGAGGTAGTAATGCTTTCTTGTATTTACGCGAACACTACACATTGATTAAAACTACTTTTACGGATTTTATCGCGTTTCCGATTCGGACCAAAGACAATAACTAAAAATCTAAAGGTACTCCATGTTAACTTTGACATCGGGTCGTCAGTCACCTCAGTCCCCCGTGACCATGTGTGCTGGAAGGCACCCGAAACGTTAGCTATTAAAAATAAAATAAATAAAACGCGATAAAATCCGTAAAAGTAGTTATAATCAAGGAGGTAGTAACCAAAATGTCTTCTTTAATTAAGGAAACCCATTTTTTTATCATCATTTTGTACAGATTTTATTGCTTCATCATACTTTAGAGTACCTAAAATATGTTTTTACATTGCACCAATGCCTTCAAACCAAACGTTCCGCATGGCTCAGTTATTTAAGTGGGAGATGGATTCAAATTCTTTATTCTAGTCACGTACTACTAATGGTTGGAACATATTGTGACATTCGGCAATGATCTCTAGAATTCTAGTTTGGTCACATAAAAATTTTATTTTATCTAACGCGCTTCCTATATTTCTTATGTGGAGGCCAAAATGTGAGATATTTATCGGAATTAAAGTTTTCAGTTAGGAGTTATTAATTTTAATGTACCTAAATAATCAAAGTAGATGCCTGCAATCGAAGTTATCAGTTAAACATAACCTTGATGCGATTGACCTTGAGTTGGAGTTCTGTAAATAATTACTATAATTAATATTAAACAAGTAGGTAAGTATTGATTTACTTCATTTTTAATTACTTAATTTTTGTATATAATATGTATATTAATTTATATTCATTTCTTCTTCAGATGACGAGACTTCGCTTATAGGTAAGTATTATTAACTTTCTGGACACTAGTCACTTGCTAAGTTTTATTTTATTCAACTAATAGAAGTGATGCGTCATATGGCGTCAATTGATAAGTTAGGTATGTTTATTGCGTCCAACGTCTGCTTTAGACGCGACTTGGTGACTTCCAGGCAGTGGCCTTTATCCGTTTAACGAGCGTCAATTAACAGGAGACACCTAGACCCGGCGTCACTTAGTGACAAGGCCATATGCACAAGCGGGCTTTTGCATCCTCAATTTTGTCGAGGCACCGCGCTAACACCTCTTGACAAGGCGCTGACTGAGTGCGCAGACGTAGCAATTTTGTCCCTTTACTGTTATGTAAGCAATATTATTATACATTTATTATTCACATATAAGGTCAAAAAATTATAATCTATACATAAAAAAATTTATATTGCAGATGTCTGTACATTTTATATTTTTGTAACAAAATTGAATGAGAGGGACTAAAAATTAGCAACTGAATACATTTCTATCATTTTTATAATCGTTTATCTGTCTGTCTATCTGTTTGTTTGTTAACGTATATTGTATAAAATACTGATTCATATCAAAATGATTGTAAGGAGAATTATGAAGCGTATATTTGTTTTAAATTTAGTCTTTGTTTCATTAAAATCGGTTCATCAAATCAAAAGTTATGATTTATATTCTGAAGTATGGGTACGAATTTGTTCAATGGTGGTGTTGAGTGACCAAGGCCATGTTTGTAATTAAATTATGTAAATTAATGTTCTATAATGATTGCATCTAAACACAGTAAACAAAATAATAAAGAATAACGTAATAAATATTTACAAAAATATATAAATCCAAATATCTTAGTTAAAAATTTACAATAGTTAACCAATGTCATCGATAGATGGTGTTGTGGAAACTATTTATTAAATTTTAAGTAGGTGTGCTTATAATTTTTTTCTTAACCGCCGAGTACCTACAACATGGTAAATCAAATTTTGAAAGAGTTGTTAACAACGTTTTTGGGATATGTGGGTATACACCTACTCAATTTTTTCGTAATTTTTATGCAGTTATTTCACAAAGTTACAAAATTTTACAATATTATTCAAAGATTTAACACAGGCCTTAAAATACGAGAACAAAACTTTAATATAATATAATATTATTGAAATGTATTCCTACTTGTTAGTATGACAAATAGCCACAGAACTATGTTCTCGTAAAAAATATTCAACACGATAATGATAAAAGCAGTTATTATTTTATTCTCGTTCAAAATCAATTACTCGTTTCGTATAAAGATGTGTTAGTAAAACGACTTTTATGGTTTGAACAGTAAGACTTATTGTCATCCTCTTCACTCACTTAGATTTTACGCAAACACAATTACAATGTCAAATACAAACTCACCGGGGATTCTCGCGTAGTGATATTTGTATTTACATAGTGAAAAATTAATCAGAGTACTTTTATGCGTCTCTATATATTGTCGGACAAAACTATTATTTGGTAATAATCAGATTTTGATGTCTAGCTATTATGCTTTCATTGGTATGAAAGCATAATAGCTAGACATCAAAATCTGACACAAAACGGAGAAAATAGGTAGCCGACCATCTGAGCCCAGATTGTATTGAAAACTATGATAGAGAAGATCAAGTCGAAATGCATTCATTTACTATATAGTTCAAGAATTGACACAGGGAAAAACACAAGAAAATGTAAACAAAATTTAAACGAAAAACAAGATGTTAAGAATAAATAATTTAAAAATTCAGGAGAAGCCTATAAAGGATCGAAGAAAACGTACGACTAAAAAAAATTGAAGAATTAGAAGAAGTGTAAAGTGTTAAGTCGTCGATTTCACGAAGAAATATGGCGAAAAAATAACTCATGAGCAAATAGAGTACATAATGTAGCAATATTATAATAGGAGATCACGAGAGAAAGTGGCAATCTATCGTAAATCATACATTAATCAAAGATGTTAAGCGAATCACCGTAGAGCTAAAACGCAACCGAACTCAATCGATCAATGACTTATTTATAATAGAGTCAAAAAAGAAAGTGTGGAAAACATTTTTGACAAATACCTAAGCATTTCATATTAAACTGTTTATATATCACTAGAAAAATCTAAATCTGACGACATCAAAATAGGCCACGTAAAATGCCCATTGCGACAGAAGAAAGCATCAGAGAGCACACTGTGGTGGAGCCACGTGTTTAAGGCTGCCGAAAATCTAGTTCCCCGGTCAAACCTCAAACCTATTACGCGAGATATTAACTAAAGTGGACTGTATATGCGATTGCTTCTACGCTTACGTAAAGCGACTACTATAGTATGCGGTACAATGCACTCGCTCTTCCCTAAACTAAACTATTACTTGTCGAATCGATGAAAGGAATCCTGCTTGACTAGGAAAAAAACACAGATAGGAGCGGGTTAAACTATTAGCAAGCAGGTATAATTAAGGAATATTGACTCACCGGGGTTTCTTCTTCCTGTCGATCACTATAGCGGCGACTTCCGGAACACTCCGGAGAGAGGCGGTGCGCGACGATATCTCACACGAGGTGAGGCGGGTTCCTGGAGCTCGACTGCTTCCAGGCCAAAGCGGTTTCCACTAGTGAGGTGTTTCCAAACGAGCGCGCGGGAAGAGGAGGTTGTAGTTCAACGACGACTGCGGCGGGAGAAGAGGCTCGCGCATCGGTCGCGCGTGTCTTATATATCCTCGGCTCGGGTGATTACGCGATGTTCTAGAATCGTCTTCTTTCCCCTCCCACCCCACCACCCCGATGTGTCGATAGGAGGGTACGAATGATATTGTTTGGAAAGGAAATAATGATTCTACAAGTTCCTACCGTCAAAATAAAAAACGCGAATGGTTTTCCGCGCAACCATCTCCCCCCGCCCTTGAAGGATTTCCTTCAAAAAAAAATAACTAAACAACTAGAGCTAAGATCGACTAACAAATAACTAACTAACGCTAAGATTACCTAAATTAAACTACAATTTCAGTCTAGAAAGCTAATTTAAATTATGGAAGAGGCAAGGGGCACAAACGGATAACAGGACGTAGGTAAGACCCAACCGTGGTCTTAACGCGAGCTATCCTAATTACTCCGTCGGAACCGGGAAAGACCTCCTCGACGATTCCTAACGGCCAGTGGAGAGGCGGCGTATTCTCCTTAGTGAGCACAACTACGGTTCCTACAGCTAAAGGCTCTGTCGCTGTGTTCCATTTTTGCCGAGACTGCAAAGTATACAAGTATTCCATCCTCCATCGTTTCCAAAACGATTGCACTAACCGATCTAATAATTTGTGGCGTGTGGAAATGCTAAGTCTGTTCTCATCCATATCCGCGGCGGGCAGATACCTTAGAGGCGTTAAAGTCAAAAAATGTGCTGGAGTTAGAGCCAGCGGTTCCGAGGGGTCACTAGATAACGTCCGACAAAGTGGGCGGCTATTCATTACGCATTCAATTTGAGCGAGCACCGTACTTAGCTCTTCGAAGGACAAAATTTGATCTCCTATTACTCGGTATAAGTGGCTCTTTAGACTTTTAATATTAGTCTCCCAATTGCCCCCAAAATGAATCGCGGCTGGGACGTTCAGAGACCACTCAATGCGGTTCTCGGCTAGAATGTGAGCGAACTCCGAATTATAATACTTGCTAGCTAAGAGCTCGTGTAGTTCCGATAGAATACGTTTTGCACCGACGTAGTTCGTACCGTTATCCGAATATAATTTACTTACAGGGCCTCTGCGCGATAGAAATCTTTTAAATGCACCCATAAAGCCTGCTGTGCTTAGATCACCAACGAGTTCTATATGCACTGCTCGAGTAGTTAGACATACGAAAATGCAGACGTAAGCCTTTGTGGATCTTATACCACGCCCGCGAGTGAGCGTGACCTTAAACGGACCAGCAAAATCAGACCCGGTGTGCGTGAAGGGCTTTACCGATTGTATCACTCTACAAGATCTAAGTTCCGCCATTTCCGGAAATGACGGCTTGGGGCGTGCCCGAAAGCAAGCTATACATCTGTGCACCCGATTGCGTATTAAACTACGTGCAGAAAGAATCCAATAATTCTGACGCAAGATCGACATCAATAAATCGGGGCCAGCGTGCGAGTTCAATTTATGATGATAATCGACTAATAAGTTCATGATATGGTCTTTACGCGGTAAAACTATAGGGTGCCGTTGGTCGAAACTCAATTGCGAGTTGGACAAGCGTCCACCTACCCTTACAATCCCATCCTGTAAAAATGGCTTAAGGCGTTGAAAGGCGCGACTACAAGCTCTATTCGATTGTAATCTTGTAATTTCTTCAGAGAAGTGCGCACGTTGAAGTTCACGTAATACTAGCGACTCGGCATAGTTGTAATCGGATGCTAAGACATACGGACGTCGCGGTAAAAGCTTCGCGAATCGACAAACGTAAATTACGCTACGCAATAATTTCGACCAAGAGGACAAGCGGTTCGCCAGAGCAATGATTGGAGAAACCTCGCTCGAAACGTTCGCCACTAGAGCGTGTCTCTTCTCTTCCGGCGGTTGTGACACTGACGAAGGTTCGAAATCGGTTATTGGCCATTGTGAGGGATCCAAGTGAACCCAAGAAGGTCCATGGAACCAAAGCGGGTGGTCCATTATTTGCATCGGGGTGAGTCCCCGGGATAGACAATCGGCAGGGTTTTCCTTACCGGACACGTGATAAAAGTTCCGCGTTTCTAACTCGTCTTGGATCTTGGCCACTCGGTTCGCGACAAACGTATCCCAACGGTGGGGTGAAGAATGAACCCAACATAAGGCGACGGTGGAGTCGGAAAAGGCAAATATTCTTTCTATGTGAACTCTATCCCTACATGCGCCGATAACTGTGGTAATAAGCTTGGTGAGTACTAATATTGCGCAAAGCTCTAAGCGCGCCAGAGAGACAACCTTACGGGGGGAGACTCTCGACTTAGAACTAATGAGGCTAATCGAATTTCTACCATTATTCTGGACATGGAAATATACAACGCCCCCGTAAGCCTTCTCGCTGGCGTCTGCAAATCCAACAACCGTTATGCTGCTATTTCTATCGACATTTATATGACGCGGTATTTTAATTTCTCTTAGTAAAGGAAGTTCCTCTCTAAAGCGCTGCCACAATCGAACAATGCTGTCAGGCGGCGAGTCATCCCAATCGCATTCCAATAACCAAAGTTGTTTAATCAAAAGCTTAGCGTATAATACCACCGGAGCTACGAAACCCATGACGTCCCATAATCTAGCAACGCATGACAGTATTGTGCGCTTTGTGCATTTCTCTACGGGCGGATTTACCTTAAGGCTAAACACGTCGGACTCTGGTGACCAACACAGACCGAGCACCTTGTGTGTATCGGAATCGTCGAATTCCTTTATCGCCGAAAGACGGTGTGATAGTGGGATTGTATCTAAAACCGTACGCGAATTACTAGTCCACTTCACAAGATCGAATTGACCCGATTTCATGAGCCTTATAACCTCGGCGGTGGTTAGGGTGGCCTCCTCCACGCTATCGACCGAATACACAAAATCATCCATATATAATCCGCTCTCAATTGCCCTCTTAGCTTTAGGATAAGAGGGACCTTCATCGTGAGCGAGCTGTCTCACCGTGCGTAACGCATGAAATGGGCTCGACTTTAAACCAAAACAAACGCGGTTAAATTCTAACACCATTAGAGGTTCCTTTGGGTGGAAACGATATAAAATGCGCTGGAATCTACGGTCGCATTCACGGACCCCTATGCAAAGAAACATTTGGCGAATATCGGCGGATAGTGCTATACTAAACAAACGAAAATTGACTATTATATCAAATAAACTGCCCTGTAAATTTTGCCCACTATAGAGGATATCGTTAAGCGACAGGTGAGTGCTAGTTTTAGCACTAGCGTCGAGCACTACACGTAATTTAGATGTAAGTTTGTCCTCTCTAATGACTCCGTGGTGTGGTATAAAATACGACGGTGTGTCTTCGTAGTTATCTAATTTCGAAGCCACAAGTGATATGTAACCTTCTCTTATATATTCGTTAATGACGCCGTCGTAAGCTTCCTTTAACTGGGGCGAAGCGAGCATCCTACGCTCCAAGCTGTAGAAACGTTTTTCCGCCATTTGACGCGAATCGCCGAGAGATAAAACATCTCCCTTAAAGGGTAGCGCTACACTATATCTACCGTCGCGATCACGAACGGTCGTGCGGACGTAAATTTCCTCGCATATCCTGTCATCTGAACTAGCTATGGGTGGGACGTTCACCTCCTCCATCTCCCAAAATTTGCGGACTAACGACTCGAGCGGTTCGACAGCCATACCACAATAAGAGGCTGCCGAAATACTATCTAGGATGGGGGCGGAGCCAAGGATCACATAGCCCAATACGGTTTCCAGTGCGTAAGGCGCGGTATGCGAGGAGTTGCCCCTGACCTTATTGTTTAACAAAAGATGAGGGAAAAGCGATGCCCCAATGAGCATGTCTATGTTTCCAGGAACGGCGTAAGTGTCGTCTGCTAGAGTCAAATTTTTAAATTCAATCATTGCCGAGGTGTCAACCGAAACGGTTGGCAACCGTTCAGTGACCCTATCTACTACTAGTGCATTTATATCAAAGTTAACGTTACGATCTATCCGAGAATAAAATTTTAAATTTATATATCCCTGTGTCGCTTTACTAGTACCTCCGATGCCTTTAACTACAGGACATGAAAGTGACCTATTTATTACTAAGCCTAAGCGCTGACAACATTGTCGTGTTATAAAGCTATTTTGGGCTCCGCTGTCCAGCAGTGCACGGACGCTTTGTTTGTTTCCACGCGAATCCCTAACCAAAATACGCGCCGTACCCAGTAACACGGTTGAAGGAGGTTGTGCTCCCATATTTGCCAATGAGCACAGAGCGACATCATCAGGTCGACCGCTAGAATCGTTGACCTTAGTAGGGGTGAATTCCTTATTCGCCTTACTTGACGCCGCTATGTTGCTATTTTCAAAATGTAATAGCGTGTGATGTTTCCTGGCGCACTTGCTACATACGGAACTCGAATTGCATTTTGCAACTAAATGCTTATCGCTTAAGCAGTTCAAACATAGGTTGTTTGTTTTTACTAACTTATAACGTTCGCTTGGTGAATATTTACGAAAAGTCGCACAGTTATATAAATTACCGTGTTTATCTTTACATACTATACAAGTATGCTGGAGTGATGTCGGCGTAGCGGTTACGTAAGTTAACGACCCTGCTATTTTAGATGGTTGAGTCTGTCTACGGTCGACGCACCTTTTAATCTCCTGTTTAACGTTCGGTGAGCGCTGCATCACCTTTATTTGATCTCGCACGAACGATGCTAATGAATGAAAGGAAGGCATCTCCGAGCTACGATGCTCCATTTCAAACGCACGCACGGTGTCGGAGTCTAATTTCTTTAATGCTATATGGAGAAACACCACGTCCATGAGGTCATTAAACTTCAAATTCTTAAGTGCAGCCACCGATGCCACAAATTTATCGAGAAACTGCTCTAAGCCGTTGATGTTCGCGGATGATATAGGTTTAAGATCGAATATCTGGTTCAAATATTCGGAAGCTAACATTCTCCTATCTTCATATTTAGTTTTAAGCGTTTCAAATATTAATACGTAATTGTTTGCTGTAGGTGTAAAACCCGAGCAGATCGACTGTGCTCTGCCACTAAGTTTGCTAATTAAGTAATATAATTTTTCAGCGTCCGATAACGATGGGTTGTTGTGTATATTGTTTTGAAAACTACTGAAGAAGAAGGGCCACGTCTTAATATCACCATTGAATACCGGAATATCTATTGGCGGTAACCTAATTGAGTCACGAGGGCGTACCTGCATTTCAGGCTTCGCTTCACCTTGAGATTGTAGCAATTTTGCGGTTCTCTTCACGCGACACAACATATCTTCGAATGCCAGCAGCGGTTGGTAGTTCACTATGTATTTCGGGTCGGTTTGTAGTTCCGAATGATTAATTTGATCTAATATTCTTTCGTAATCTGTCCGCAAATTATCTATCGTTTCGATTTCATTTAAAAAAGGCCTCCCGTACTGCCTCTATATGAATGTTCTTTATATAATCACTTATATTCTGCATACGCGAAAAGAGTATGTCCCTCTTGGCATAAAGCGTTTTAATTTTGATTTCACTTCCACTAACTGCCATTTTAAATTATTATAATAAAGTTATATTAATCACAATTAATCTCACACGCATAAACGACGTAGGATGAATACTCGGCGTGCCGTATTACGTAATCAGATCGAGCGCCCGATGCAGTCAAGGCTACGCGTCGTTTGCTAAACCTAATAATTTTATAAAATTGTGGGGTAAGCGTATCAAACGGTTGCTATCACGCCGTTTCAATTATTTAATAAGCTTTAAATTTAACCAAATACGAGCGCTATTAAATGAATAATTCTGTTTGCGAGTAACAAATCAAAATTTTAATTTAAACGAACACTATTTAAGTCTATTCTATAAATTAGAGTGCGTTATCTAAACAATTAATTTAATAATTCGACCAGAAAATGGTTGGATAACCACTAAACACCAATCCAGATCCGGCTCGAAGGACCATAAAATGGTGGAGCCACGTGTTTAAGGCTGCCGAAAATCTAGTTCCCCGGTCAAACCTCAAACCTATTACGCGAGATATTAACTAAAGTGGACTGTATATGCGATTGCTTCTACGCTTACGTAAAGCGACTACTATAGTATGCGGTACAATGCACTCGCTCTTCCCTAAACTAAACTATTACTTGTCGAATCCATGAAAGGAATCCTGCTTGACTAGGAAAAAAACACAGATAGGAGCGGGTTAAACTATTAGCAAGCAGGTATAATTAAGGAATATTGACTCACCGGGGTTTCTTCTTCCTGTCGATCACTATAGCGGCGACTTCCGGAACACTCCGGAGAGAGGCGGTGCGCGACGATATCTCACACGAGGTGAGGCGGGTTCCTGGAGCTCGACTGCTTCCAGGCCAAAGCGGTTTCCACTAGTGAGGTGTTTCCAAACGAGCGCGCGGGAAGAGGAGGTTGTAGTTCAACGACGACTGCGGCGGGAGAAGGAGGGAGGGAGAAGAGGACGCATCGGTCGCGCGTGTCTTATATATCCTCGGCTCGGGTGATTACGCGATGTTCTAGAATCGTCTTCTTTCCCCTCCCACCCCACCACCCCGATGTGTCGATAGGAGGGTACGAATGATATTGTTTGGAAAGGAAATAATGATTCTACAAGTTCCTACCGTCAAAATAAAAAACGCGAATGGTTTTCCGCGCAACCACACTGAATTGTTCCCTACAGTTGAGTATCGTTACGTAAGAAAATATTCTACAAAGAAATACCTCTCAGAACTACTTAATATGTCCAAAACGTATCGCCTCTACAGAGCCTGGTTTGGACAGTAAAGATTTGACTGCTTTTTGGCCACTAAACGTTAATACGAGACAATATTCAACACCAAGTAAAATTATTCATTTTTAAACCAACAAAAAAACCAGTGCTCTCAGTGTACTCGTTATCGTCGTCGTCGTCTCAAAACCTCAAGAAATATTGCAAGAAAAATATTATGATTATCACCAAAATAGAAACAGTACGGCAAATCAAAAAAGAGGAAACAGAATCTGTTGACCCTTCAGAAGCAACTGTAGCAATTTGATTTGGAAAAAGTTTTGAGCATTCCACAATCTGAGGTTGGATCGTTCCACTACAAAAGGAAGTATCCTACTTATAATTTCACGGTATATGATGCTACTAAGAGTAAAGGTTATTGTTCTGTTTGGCATGGTCAAATTGGCCAAAGGGGGCAAATGAAATAAGTATGTAGTTGCTTGTGACATTTTCTACTTAATGAAAAGCAAAGAGTCCATAAAATATCATTTTATTCCGACGGTTGCTGCGGACAAAACAAAACAAAAACAGATTTATATTGAAGAAATTGCGTGAATTGAATATCACACATAGATTCTTTGAAACCGGTCGCTTCCAGAGCGAAGGGGATTCAATGCATTCCTACATTGAACGTGAATTAAACACAGAGTATTATACTTCCCTTTTGCATTTCCAAAAGTTTTAATATTTACATTGTTGTGAAAATGAAAAATTACGTAACCCGATTTTGTGTTTTTTTATATTATTCCTACCCGTTCTTTTCTAAATATCATATTATTTTTATTTTACTGTAATAATAAATTATCCACTTTAATTTTATATAGATGGCGCTAACAGTATTTCCAAGCACCATAAGGTTTAATTATAAATGATATATGAAGGACACATAATATGTAAATAATTACTTTACAACGCAATGTTTTTAATGGAAGAGCAAATCTACGTTTCTTCCTTTTATCCAATAACCGTTACAGCATTTTAAAGTCCACTGCTGAAGATAGGCCTCCCTTATTAATTATCTTAATAGAATCAAATTTAATTTGCTGTAATGTTAGTTTTGCCATTTACCGAAAATGTCATTGTTCGCTGTGTATCTACTATAATATACTCTTTATATATCATAGATACCAGTGCATAAGCTCAACCTAAACCGCTTGAAGTAGAAAGCTATAATTTGGACTGTAGGTACCCTTTATGACGTAGAAATCAGTTATGAAATCATTTTGGAAAATGTGATCTCTAAGAGGGTGAATAATGGTGTCACAGTTTATTATTTTATTACAAAAATATTTTACAGGGCGAGTAATTCTATACTTACTGAAAGTACTGTATTTAAAAAATAAATAAACACGTATTTTGCGATTTCAATATAACCCGTTACGGTAGAGGGGCGGGGGCAGAGGATATGCAATTTTGTGTGGTAATAAAATATTTTCGTATTTCTTAAAATAACCTCTTACCGGAAAAGAAAGCAGGGAGTAGATAACGTTTAATTTGAAGGGAGAAAAATATAAATGCTTTTAAGTAATTAAATAATAAAATTTGCCTCTTAAGGGGATAGAGTAAGTCAGCTCAAATTCTAATTTCGTCCCCACTTGCCCGCGCGTCGTATGCTATGTACCGACATGTTTGTAATCACTAATACTGTAAGTAGAAAGGTCGTTAGACACTTATTTCATTAGGTTTATCATATTTATGCCTGTTTCTTAACGCCAAGCCAGTCACTTCTTATTTTTATTACGGTTATTTCCCATTTTAATTTTACGTCATCCTGTTGCGTAATGTATATTCTGATCGTAAGCGACAACCTCCCCGTTCAAAGGCAGAAGCGAAGTGACTGTGCGGCAGGAATCACGCTTTCAAAACTTCAAAAGGCCGATAGTTTAGGTAATTTCTTTTTACAGTGAAAATAATGGTATTTAAAAAAAGTAAATAACATAAGCATTAAGTAATTTTTTGACCTTTATAGTTAGTTCAGTTAGTATGCAGTTTCATGATATTATTTAATTTATGAATAACAGCGGTTTATTGTTTATTTTGGAGGTAACTTTGGATTTTTTTCTATCGAGAAAATTTTACGAAATCGTATTTTCGTCTAACATAATCCTTAACATTAATCCTCGACTTTACCATATATTTATTTCAAAATTAATGCTGCAATATTTTCGGCATAACGAAGGATCTTGCTAAGCCATTTGAGATTATATTTCTCCTTAAGGTTTTAAAATAAGGGTTCAAATTTTGTATGAAAAAACATTGTATTAAATCTACAGCTCAAACCACTGGATGTAGATGCGTGAAATTGGAATAATAAATTACTTTTATTAAGTAGGCATCTGCTAGAAAAAGAAGAGAACAAAGAAGTCTTGAAAAATAAAAATCCTTAGATAGTAAAATAAGGTTTTAAGAATGTTTTTTCACGGATTGATTTCATATTGGTATAGGAAAAAATAATTATGGTAATTTTAAAATTATTGCGAATACTTTAGAATTAAAATAATACAATTAGTTTTTTTTTTCATTTTCTTAATATCTCAACTTAAAGTGCTAAAACCAGGATACATGGTTTGCGCGGAAAAAATTTTTAAATTAGCAATTAAAAAAATGTTTAATTGCAAATTAAAACGAAATTGTGATAATTGTAAATAATACTTATTATAGAACTTTACAAAAATCTGCCCCTATTGAGAGCTATTCAAAAGCAGACCCGCTCGATACTCTGCACTACCTCGAAAGGCGTTAAGCCCAAGCCCCGAATATGGCATCGTTAAGTGCTGGTGCTTGGTACACTGGTGCCATTGGTTTATATGTTACACTAGATTAGTGATTACCGCGCCAAAGTGTTGCCACTGCACATATGGCCACAGCCATATGCCTAGCTAACGTCAGTTCAGTGTTTAACCCGACAGAGTTGAGCCGAACGATCCACGACAAAAAATGGGTAAATGCGTAGTGAAAGAATGCGATTCAAGGTCACAAAAACATAATAAATAAAGCGGAATCACTTTCCACACATAGTTTTAGTTCAAATTTTCATATAAACGTAAAAACCTCAAAAAATTAAATAAAATTATCGAATATTGCGATTTAGGATTAAATGTTACCCCATTTTGCCGTCTTTGTTATTATCCCACATTAAGGGAGACTATATAATTAATGAATTAGGTTAATTTGTTACCTCTGATTTTAAATATTTTGGAAATTATAATAAAAACTACGTTTTAACTTTCATACAAAATAATTAATTATTCTTATTTTAGTTTATTCATGAATGAACTATTAAATATATTTTATTACCTATTTTATATTGATTATAATTTTATTTTTATATAAATATAATATTTTACATTAATTCTTTTCGCGGTAGAGCCATGCTGCAGCTGTTTTATGGTTGTAGCATGAATGGGTCGGCTCGACCGGGGAGGGACCACGCTCTCACAGAAAACCGGTGTAAAATAGCAGCTTAATGCTGCTGTGTTTCGTTTGGTGAGTGCAGAGAACCGGAGACCCATTTTACCGGAATCGAGGCATTCCATCTTAGTCCTCAGAGGTGACAACGCATCTACATTTCGATTCTTAATCGAATGTAGATGTCTATGAGCCACAGCATCCACTTACCATCAGGTGGACTGTGTGCTCGTTCGTCACCCTTATCCTATAAAAAAATTATATTTTATTACCTATTTTATATTATTTGATTTATTAGTACAATAAAATACTTATAAAAATATGTTTTATATCATCAGTTATGCTAACTTCTATTCACCTGATAGTATATATACTTTTTTTTAAATAAAAACTATTAACTGCAGCTTAATAAAAATTCTTTTCATTGCGTATATTGGGTTAAATTTCATATAGTAAGCCACACCAACCCGCCATTGCATGTTTCGTGTGTCCATCTTTATCTAACCTTAGCGATGGTATTGTTTTCGCAACTTGTGTAAGCGAGACAGATTTATGTTTATTTAAAATGTTTAGTAATTTCAAAGCTACGTTGTTGCGGTTGAATAGTAGTTACACTATTTTGACGCGCGGTAATGTGGTTTGCTCCTCTAGTTTTATATAATCAATGGCTGGTGCTCGCTTATTCGTCGCTGGTGATGCCTTGCCTAGGTGTCATCTCCTGGCTTCAGCGCAGTGAGTGATTCCACAAGCACCCTCTTGCAGCAGCCATCCCGGTTTCTAACTCCCAGCAGCAATCCCAGTTTCTAACTCCCGGCAGTAAACCCGGTTTCTATCTCCCGCAAGCTATACAGTTCCTGGTCAATTATTCAATGTCTTCTGCATTAGATCCGATAGGCCTCCTATGCTAGCCTGAGTCTTGTCTTCACCGTCCCTGCATCAGATTCGGCTGTTTTCTTGGTCCGATCTTTATCTGCCTGCGAATGACAAACTAAAATGGATGGTCGTCTTTCTCTGCCGATACTGGCCTTGACTTGGCTCCTAACAATCAAATGGGGAAACGGCGTTCGGGCCTCTTCCATCGGCTGGCTTTTTAAACGTACCGCGAAGTCTCTACCACAACGGACTTTTGAGACACGGGTCATGCGCCTGCTATCAAAGACAACCTACCGTTTAACTCCGTACAACGACACCGTTTCTTAAAAGAAAGGGGTTGACGACTAAGATTACGAGTTCTTATGAATGGTCCCAGTCCTGACGTCCGTCAGTGGACTGTATGTTCCCTAACTTCCCGACTTTTAAGGTGGACACTGAATAATTCTTCAAATAAACCAGTAATTGCTCATAAATACCCCTTCGATATGCAGTACTGAAACTTCAAAACTCAATTAAAACATTCACATAACATAAATCATTAATTTAATATTTTTGGACAACTGTCGTATATTTTAACCAAATATTTTAATTAAAATATATTTGTATTTTATTCCTGAAATTCCGAAAAATGTTTTACGTAAATAATATATTTCAATATTAATGAATATGTGATAATATAAATTTACAAGTTCGTTTGCCTGAAGTGATGACACGAAATAACGATGGCCGAATACACCAAGAATATATTTTATTTTGCAACATTAATGCCAGGGAGAACTTTAAAGAAATATTAAATGAGAAAATAGAACAACGTCAAATTAACAAAATCAATGCTCACTACACTTCTACTGATCCCGAGAAAACAACGAATGCCGCGTTTTTATTGAGATGCTTGAGCGTTTTATTGAGATTGTCACCAAAAGAAGCTTTGAAACCATCAACTGTAAGCGGTTATAGTTGTAGGTCACTTCAAGATGCAACGCCTGGTTATTCATCGTACACAATATTAATATTAGATTGCTTTAAGGCGATAAACAAAGCTCGAGAACTAGGTTTTTCTTTTAATTTTCAAGATTTTGATTTATACTAAATTATAGACTTTTGAGTGCTGTAGATATATTTTTACATTTTTAATTTTTTACATTTTCATATATGAATATTATCGCTCCAATACATTCACAGCCGGATTTCCTACGATGTCAAAATTGTACCGACGGTAGGCTGTTTAAAGGTAAAAAGGGATTAAATATACACATTAAACGATGCCATAGTAAAAATATTTCGGCTTCACAGCCTACCGTAGAAATTCATGACTCTTCTGATAATATATCTAATGACACAAATTCTTCACTTTTTTCAAAACTATTATACAATTTGTATAGTAACGTACCAGTGGTTAAGAATTCCCAGAGGTGCGAGGATGCAACTTGCTGCAAGCATTATCATTAACTATTCAAAATTGTCTAACGAATTTTGAAAAAAGTTGGCAAAAATTATTTACATTCGCGTCTTCCCACTTTCATTTTAGTAAAAAAAAAAATAAATCAATTACGTCGCAACTAAAAGAAAATTCTTTTCAAAATTTGAATTACCCGATTAATACTCATTTCTCTCGACCTTATCCTAAATTTGATTTAAAAAAAAGTAGTTGAATCAAAAGTAATGGACGGCGACTTAAAAAATGCATCCCGTATTTTATTCTCAGATGACATCCTCGCTCCTCGTAATGTCGAAACTCTTGAAGGCCTTCGTCAGCAACATCCTTCGGTCAAACCTTCCCAGAATTTACCGCTGCCTCCCAATACTTCTATGCAACCATTACAAGTTTCCGAAAAAGACACTTAAGACGCAATATTGTCATTTTCGAATGGCTCTGCCGGCGGCATTGACGGGATTACGCCTCGGCATCTCAAAGACCTTGTAAGCGCCGGTGACGCCGGTAGGGTACTTCTTAATGACATAACAAAATTATGTAATTTTATGCTTTCTGGTAATGTCAATACCAATCTCATTCCCTACTTATATGGGGCAACGTTGTGTGCCTTCAAAAAAAATGATAACGGTATCCGTCCTGTTGCTGTTGGTTCTACATTTCGACGTTTAACTTCAAAATTAGCTTGCAGGCACATAATCTCAAACCTTAAGACAAAATTTCAACCTACTCAACTAGGCTTTGGGACCAAAGGTGGCTGTGAGGCGGCGGTACATTCGGTGCGTACTTTCTTAACTAATTCCAATGCAGATGTTCTTCTGAAGGTTGATCTTAGAAATGCTTTTAACTCAATTGATAGGATAACCCTGCTGAAAGAAGTGGCTAACAATACCCCCGAAATATATCATTACGTTTGGCAATGTTACAGTCAAAATTCGGACTTGTTTTATCAAAACCATATTATTGAGTCTGCTGTCGGTGTTCAGCAGGGTGATCCATTAGGTCCAGCTCTTTTCAGTTTGGGAATTCAACCTATTATTTCTATTTTAAAATCCAAGCTGAATGTCTGGTATCTGGACGACGGTACACTGGGAGGTAAAGCAGATGACGTCCTCAATGATCTTACTCATATTTTTCAAAACTAAAAATATTGGTCTTGAAACAAATACAAATAAATGTGAAATATTTATTTCTAACAATTTATCTAATTCTAACAGAGATACCTTAATTCAAAATTTTATTATATTAATTTTCTTATACTATTTTATTATTATCTCGTTATTTTATTGTTAAAATTAAATTTCTGTTAACATTTTTCTCATCTTATTATAATACAGAATATATCTAAAATATTCATTACATGCATTTTCATAATTTTATTAAAGATATTATTTTTTATTAATATTCTTTAAAAAAACGGTTCGGTATTGCGTTTTTGGTTCTGTAGACAAATAAGTTTGTCAATTCGCACCAGTGCGAAATGACAAACTTATTTTTACACGACCCTCGGGATCAAATATTAGACTCTAGCCATCCTTCTTTAATATTTATATTTATCCCTGTCGGACATATACACTTTTTCACTTTAGCATTAAAGTGTCTTTATCTAACTATTATTGATTTTATTTTTATCATTGACAACATAATATAAACATTACTAAAAAGATTCTTAAATTAAATGGAAATGCTCTCAATATTTAATTAATTCGTATTATATAACCGATTACCATGTAATGCATGACTCTAAGTTAATACAAACATCTCATCAATCATCATCTCATCTCATCGTCTTCCAGAAATCAGCATTTTAAAAAATGAATACAAATCTGACATTTATCATAAGGAACAATGAATGGTTTAGTGAGATGTTAATCTCGCGTCGCCACAAGTTTCTATCTTTGGAAGTCTAACTTCACCAATAGCTTAGGATTCCTAGCCGCGGTAGAGAATAGCCGAAATAATAATATTACTTTTATAAATTGTAATTATATTTACAATACTAGCTATGCCCGCGAATTCGTTCGCGTGGAATCAGTCCTTATGTTATTCTAAGTGATTAGAAGTTATTAAAAGAATATAAAATAGAAGTTATAGGCATAGTACAATTAACTTACACTTGGTGGCGCGCATTTTTTTACCGACAATTTTTTGAAATTTCATTAGATCATTTCATTTCAATGATTGTATTGTCATTCCTAATTAAACAATATAACTCTTTCAACTTTAAAACGAAATTTTCGCATTTTTTTCTTCTGCAGCAGCAACGGGACGGTACCATCTAGTTAAATATATCTTTTAATAAAAAATATTAATACAATGCTATGATTTTTTAATCCGTTAACGTTTTAGCTCATTAAAGTCTATTGAACATAGGCGTCGGACCTCAGTGGAACCTACAAAACGACCAATACATTAATTTTACTATGGACGACCAAGTAGATGCTGTTGAGAAACATCTACATTTAACCTCAATTAAGAATCAAAATGCAGATGCTTTGTCACCCCCGAGGACTGAGATGGAATGTATCGTTTCCAGTAAAAAAGATCTCCGGTTATCTTCACTCACCATGCAAAACACAACAGCATTAAGCTGCTATTTTGACGTTGGTATTTTGTGAGACAGTGGCCCTACCCCGGTTGAGCCGACCCATTCGTGCTGCAACCGTAATATAGTTGCAACGTGACTCTACCACTGTAAAACTCATATTGATGTTACTTTCACTGTAGTATTACAGTTAGGTACTGTTACAAAAGAGCCGTGGTAGCTCATATGGTTAATGCTCGCCGTATATATATAACAGAACATGAGTAACCCGGGTTCGATCCCCGCCGGCACCAATGAAATTGTTAATTACAATTTTAAGTGCTGATTTACCACGTGCTTGGCGGTGAAGGAAAACATCGTGAGGAAACCTGTATGTCTGAGGAATAAGAAAAAAAATATTTCGAAGACATGCGAAGTTCGCCAACACGCGGTAGACACTTCTTTGCCCTAAACCCTCACAGAAATGACGGAGGCCTGTGCCCAGTGGGACGTATATAGGCTGTAACTTTACTTTACTTTACTTTTACTGTTACAAACATTTAAAATTTTGTGTTAAATTAATTAAATTATTACGTGGTAGATCTCCTTTCCGACTAGAAGTCCATTCGGGTGCGCTGTACCGGTACTCGTACCATCTGAATAAAAACATTCATTTGGTCGGTCAATCAGACAAAAAAACGAACGAACAAATAAACGGACCCCACAAACAAACCAAGAAACGAATAGAGGAAACTGTATGCTTGTGTTTTATTTTGTAAGTAAACAACAATAGGACCACAATAAGGTAATCCATAATTTGCTCCCGAATTTCCCTAGCCAATAACATACAGCAAATAAGATATTGCCCTCAATAAGGAAGCACCATCACTAATGATTGATATTGAATAAAAAAATTGACATGAAAACTACAAAGTAATGCCTACCTAAAATTAAATTCCAACACTATCTAATTTTGTCTCATCCTGCAAACAAATGAAAAACAAAACTGAACTCTACCTAGGAGAGTTTTTGACCTTTAAGTGATCGGTGTCATCGAGCTTAAAATCGGTTGGGTGTTCTTGTGTTTCATTGCTATGCCTCAGAAAGCACAAAAAACCGTTTTATCTGTACCTGATCTCACTATATTTTTGTCGGATTACTAACTCGGACACAATGATAAATAGACAATTTTTAATATTTTGTATATAATGATCAATAGGGGCAGATTTTTGTAAAGTTCTATAATAAGTGTTATTCATAATTATCATAATTTCGCTTTAATTTGCAATTAAAAATTCTTAATTGCCAATTTAATAAGTTTTAATTATTTTAATTGCTTTCTTTGTAATTTAAGTAAAATACAATGGGTTTGTGATGTTGTTATGGGTAGTGAAGATATTTTTTATTATAAGATTACTATAACTTATTTTTTATTATAAGATTATTATAACTCCATATAATATATGGAGTTATAGTAAAAATTATCGATTAAAACAATTCAATATTGCTATGTGCGCGTGGTTCTCTTTTTAGTTTAGCTACCGGGGTAGGTTACCCAATTTGCAATTCGTTCGGGAATTACGGAGAAATCCGTTAACTCTATCTAGTCTAGAATAGACTACAAGGACTGTCCTATAGCCATGGGACATGAGGAACACCCGGGCAATGGGGGCTACCCCGAGGCCCGATACCTGCATGTCACCTCGGTGCATGTAGACGACAACACGAAGTTCGGGAATTAGCAGTCCTTGCAGACGACAACACTGAGTTCGGGAATTTTGGGACCCGTTTTCAGTTATAAATCAAGAAAGAAAACGAAATTAGAGAAAGTAAAGTTAAAGTTATAAAAGTATTGAAGATTCAGTATTGCATTTCCCTTACCGTAATAGTAGTAGGTTATTTCCAATACAAGGGGTATTGGTATTTATGAGCAATTACTGGTTTATTTGAAGACTTATTCAGTGCACCAAATGGAAGATGGAACATACAGTCCACTGACTGACGTCAGGACTGGGACAATTCTTTAAGAACTCGTAATCTTAGTCGTCAACCCCTATCTTTTAAGAAACGGGGTCGTTTTACGGTATTTAACGGCTAGGGTCATGCCCACTTCATTGTCCTTAACCCAGCGGGTTGGCGTAGGCTGTCCTTGATAGCAGGCGCATGACCCGAGCCTCAAAAGTCCGTTGTGGTAGAGACTTCGCGGTATGTTTAAAAAGCCAGCTGAAGGAAGAGGCCCGAACGCATTTGATTGTGAGGAGCCAAGTCAAGGCCGCGTACGTCCACTGACTGGCAGTACCTACCTTACCCTTCCTGCACGATTTTCATCCTCGTGTGATTCACCGCGTTAAGCTTCATCCCAATATTGATAGGGACCGATAGGGAGTGTTTAGTGAGTTTTTGTAAGAGAGGTAGGGCTTGTTACCATCTTGCAAGATGAAGAGAGCAGAGGAACAAAATGAGAGGACCAAAGGAAACTGAATACACTGGAGCGAGCACAGCTACTACGGTGTGGGGCTACAAGCGAGACGTCTGCAGCAGCAACAAGCAGCAGGACGGAAGCCAGTGGTACGCAGTCTGGCGTCACGCAGAAGTCAATTGTGGCCAGAAGTAAAGCGATAGCCGACAGCAATGGTCAAGCTGGAACCGAAGAAGCGGCATCGAAGAAAATTGTAGTCGACTAGTCGAATGAGAATGGGTCAAAAATGGCAGTAGGTCATCTCGATCAGCCAGGCTGAGAGCCGAATTAGAAGCACGGATTAAATTCAAACGCCCAGAGCTCTATCCAGCAGAAGCAGCCGCCGATTTAGCAAAGTCACAATTGGAACTAGCACGCCTTTATTGGGAAGAGGAGATCGACTCATGTGAGGATGGTGAAGAGCGGAATACTCAATTGGAACCTTTCGTGAAGAGTTGGGTTCAGCATTCCATAATTAGTGCGCCGGTTAGTGTAGCGCAGCCAGATATGGCAGAAAAGAAAGCGTCCAAGCGATCACGTCACATAGAAGCGGGAATCGAGCGCGACTACAATTTATCATGAGATTATCGGTCTGCTTCTTGTATTTTTATCGATTTTTGATATTAATCAAAACCAGAACCAAATTCCAAAAGCAATAAAAAATGAACTAACTATAAAAATAATTATATTTAAGCTTAAACAGTATTTTATAGACAAATTGATAACGACACCTACTAATAATTTATACTAAAAAAACTATACTAACACCCATAATATACATAAATACAAATCTACTAATAAATATATACATAGAAGCAGAGATAACAATCGTAACATTATTATCTCAATTACTAATATTATTTATCATAACCACTAATACTATAACACATTCCGCGTTTCGTCTGGTGAGTGCAGGTGGCCGGAGGCCCAAATCCCCCCCCCCCCATCAACATGGTAGCGGAATTAAATGATAGACTACCCCAGGAGGGTACCAGCACCCCTGGAGAATCCCTCGCTGAGCATCCACGACCATGTTTCTCCACTTCTGAGCGTGGGTGCTCAGGCTGCCCCGCGAATTCTGGGGGGGCGGCAAAATTCCGCTCAAGACTAAAACTGCTCGGGGCAAACGGAGCAACAAGACCAAGGCGACCCCTGCCACGCTGTCCGTGAATTTCTGCAATATCAGAGGACTTCACTCTAACCTAAACGCCGTCCACTACCATCTCGAGACGGCGAGGCCGGCTCTGCTCTTTCTGACCGAGACGCAGGTGTCCTCTCCGGCTGATGTCTCGTATCTCTCCCGCCCGGGGTACAAACTGGAACACTCCTTTGTGCCTCGGGCTGGAGTTTGCGTTTACGTCAGAGAGGATATCTGTTCTCGACGCCTCGGCAGACTTGAAGGTTCGGACCTGTCCATCCTTTGGCTACGCGTAGACAGCGACGACCATCCGCGCGTCTACGGGTGCCTCTATAGGTCCCATAGCGGTAATGCCGAAACAGACCGACTCTTCGACCACGTCCAAATGGCTGCAGATTCGTTGCTACAGCAGATCCCCTCCGCAGAGATCGTGATCCTCGGCGACTTTAACGCCCATCACGCCGAATGGCTCGGTTCACGTTTAACCGATCATGCGGGGAGATCTGTTCATGATTTTGCCTTGGCATATGGTCTGACACAACTGGTTACTTCGCCTACGCGGATTCCAGATGTGGAGGATCATGCACCTTCCCTGTTGGACCTTCTGCTGACCTCTCACCCGGACGGATATCAGATTTCCGTCGACGCCCCTTTAGGCTCTTCGGACCATTGTCTTGTCCGGAGTGTGGTGCCACTCACGCTGAAATCGCGGTTGCATTCAGCAGGCTGCCGCCGTGTTTGGCACTATAGGTCAGCCGATTGGGATGGGATGCGGTCTTTCTTTGCATCCTACCCTTGGGGGCGGGTTTGCTTCTCGCCGGACGATCCCAACGTTGTTGCGGATTCTGTCGCTGATGTGGTACTTCAGGGTATGGAACTTTTTATTCCTTCCTCTGTGGTGCCCATTGGAGGCAAATCTCAGCCATGGTTTGGTCGCTCCTGTAAAATAGCATCATGCTATAAGCAGGAGTGCTACCGAGCCTGGGCTGACGCATCAGCGTCCAGGGATGTAAACACCAGCGCTCTAAAAAAAGAAGTATAATTCCGCCTCTAGGTCCTTCAAAAGAGTCATTGCCAAGGCAAAGTCAGAGCACATAGGCAGAATTGGCGAGAGACTAGTTCGTCTTCCTTCTGGAACCCGTGCATTCTGGTCTCTCGCCAAGGCTGTCCAGGGAATTTCTGTCAGCCATCTCTTCCATCTCTGCACAGGGAGGACGACTCACTGGCCCACACCGCAAAGGAGAAAGCCGATCTTCTAGGCTCTTTCTTTGCGTCTAACTCGACTCTCGATGACGGGGGGAGTACGCCGCCGACCATCCCGCGGTGTGAGTGCTCCATGCCGGAAGTGCAGTTTACTCAGCGTTCGGTTCGCAAAGCACTCCTCTCCCTGGACATCCATAAGTCGAGTGGGCCTGATGGAATCCCCCCAATTGTGCTGAGGACGTGTGCTCCAGAGTTGGCACCGGTTTTAACGCGTCTTTTCCGGTACTCCTACTCCTTAGGCGTAGTCCCAAAATCATGGAAGATGGCTTTCGTCCACCCGATCCCTAAAAAAGGCGACCGCTCAGACCCGTCCAACTACCGGCCTATCGCCATCACCTCCTTGTTCTCCAAAACAATGGAGTCCATTGTAAACAGCCAGCTCATGAGGTACCTTGAGGATCACCAGCTGATTAGTGACCGCCAATACGGTTTTCGCCGTGGTAGGTCAGCTGGTGATCTTCTGGTCTACCTAACTCACAGATGGGCGGAGGCAGTAGAGTCCAAGGGGGAGGCATTGGCCGTTAGTTTGGACATTGCGAAGGCCTTCGATCGGGTTTGGCACAAAGCGCTTCTTTCGAAGCTCCCTTCCTATGGGCTTCCCGAGAAATTGTGCGATTGGATCACCAGTTTTCTTGCAGATCGGAACATCAAGGTCGTTGTAGACGGTGCAAGCTCCGATTGCAAGCTTATTAATGCTGGTGTTCCACAGGGCTGCGTGCTATCGCCAACGCTGTTTCTTCTGCATATCAATGATATGTTACAAACCCGTAGCATTCATTGCTATGCAGATGACAGCACTGGTGATGCTCTTTACACCGGCCGAGCTAATATTTCTCGGGAAAACGTCTCTGAGTGCCGGGACAAACTTGTGTCTGAAGTCGAGTCTCTGCTAGACAGAGTCTCGGATTGGGGGCGACTAAATCTAGTCCAGTTTAACCCCCAGAAGACACAAGTTTGCGCGTTAACCGCTAAAAAGAACCCCTTTGTCGTATCCCCTCAGTTTCAAGGCACTCCCCTTGTTGCCTCAGCCAGTATCGGAATCCTCGGCGTCGACATATCGAGTGACGTGCAGTTTCGTGGTCACTTGGAAGGGAAGGCCAAATTGGCCTCTAAAAAGCTTGGCGTGCTCAGCAGAGCGGGACAGTATTTCATGCCGGCACACCGCCTGCAACTTTACAAGGCGCAGGTTCGGCCGCTCATGGAATACTGTTCCCATCTCTGGGCTGGGGCTCCCCCAGTACCAGCTCCTTCCACTTGACCGCATCCAGCGCAGAGCGGCTCGAATCGTCGACGACCGAGTGCTTTCCGATCGGCTCGATTCACTGGCGCTGCGAAGAGATGTTGCATCTCTTTGCGTATTTTATCGCATCTATCACGGGGAGTGCTCTGAGGAATTGTTCGGATTAATCCCAGCCGCCAAATTTCGTGAACGCACTACACGACAAACGTCCCGATACCATCCACACCATCTGGATGCTTGGCGGTCCACCACTGTACGTTTCAAAAGGAGTTTTCTCCCGCGTACAACTGTGTGTGGAATAATTTACCACCGGTGATTTTTCCGGACCGATACGACCTGGGGACCTTCAAGAAAAGAGCTTACTCCTTTCTAAAGGGCCGGCAACGCACCTGCAATTCCCCTGGTGTTGCGGTTGATTATGGGCGGCGGTAGTCACTTAACATCAGGTGAGCCACATGCTCGTTTGCCCCCTCTTCTATAAAAAAAAAAAGCTGTGGTATACATATAGTCAAAAAATGCTATATTGTCACACCATGTATGTAAATCATTATGTAAGTTGTCGCCACGCGAACCGATTGAACATGGTCGAAGTTACGAATCGGCGGTACATGGAAAAACTTTTGTACGAGGGTGGATTGAAAAGTACTCGGCCTAACCAAGAAAATAAACACATACTAAATCAGTTATATTTTTATTTTTCTACATAATCACCATCAAGTTCAATACACTTTTGCCACCTCCCCTTCCAAGCATTTAGACCGTTGAAAAAAAATTATTCTTCCTTAGAGTCAAAATATGCGTCTACAGCTGCTTTGAACTCGTCGTTTGTCGAAAATCTTTGACCTCCCAAGTGCTTTTTTAGGTTAGGGAACAGAAAGAAGTCTGATGGTGCCAGATCAGGTGAATACGGCGGATGCGGTAACAGTTCAAAGCCACAGTTGTGAATTTCAGCCATTGACTGTACTGACGTGTGAACACGGGCGTTATCTTGATGAAACAGGACTTTTCTTCTGAGCATTCCTCGACGTTTTTCTTTTATTTCCTCTCGTAAACGACGTAGTAAGGTGCAGTAGTAATCAGAGTTTATAGTCTGACCCCTTTCAAGATAATCAATCATAATCACACCTTTCGAGTCCCAGAATACTGAAGCCATCACCTTATTTGCCGACAAAATCGACTTAGCCTTTTTAGGGGATGGTGAACCAGGTCTTCTCCACTGTTTTGATTGTTGTTTTGTTTCCGGTGTACAGTAATGAACCCATGTTTCGTCCATAGTAACAAAACGATTCAAAAAATCATTTGCATCGGCTTCAAATAACTCCAAACAGTCGCGTGAAATAGTCAATCGCGTCCTTTTTTTGTTCAATTGAAAGCAGTCGCGGAACCCACCTCGCAGACACCTTGTGGAAACCCAACTCGTTGACAATGATGTTTTGAGTTCGTTCATAAGAGATGCCTATAATCTCGCCTATCTCTCTAATTTTTAATCTGCGGTCTCCCATTATTAAATCAAGTACTTTTTTAATATTTTCGTCAGTAGTTGACGTCGAAGGCCTTCCAGAGCGGGGTTCATCTTTCACACTCTCTCTACCACGCTTAAATTCTGCTATCCATTTTTTGACAGATGAATATGACAGAGCACAATCGCCTAATGTACTGACCATGTCATCATGGATGGCTTTTGATGAAAGCCCCTACTTATGGAGGCACTTAATGACGGCACGCTGCTCGATTTGCTCCATTCGCGGAAATTATGTCCGATTACTTTGTTAATAAATTTATAAAATCACAACTAATTATCGCACACGTTTCGAACTTCACACAATGAACTAATCTGAACTGAACTAAATAATGTGGGTAGATTTGATTTTTAAAATTGAATGGATCTGTGTTAGGCCGAGTACTTTTCAATCCACCCTCGTAAGTTTATTTGTACTGTCGTATGTTATTTAATAACTATATTTTGTAAAAAATAAATAAATAAAAAATATAATCAGGCGACTTTCATTCTGCGCTCTATTCGACAGCATGCTTTCATCATCCAATCGCTATGGCAAACCAGCTTCGTGTCTGTTATTACCCAACGATTCAAGATTAAAATAATCTTTAATTAAACTTTTCGTATTCTACTCTTTTTTGAAGTAAATATGGTTAATGATTTTAACCGCCTTGATATCACCAGTTATGTGACCATAGAAAACCCAACCAAATTTGGTAAGTGATGCCACAGGTAGCTTCTTAACTCCTGAAGTTAACTCATGAGTAACTATAAAATGCCAGTTAACCTGACCAATTGAAATGGTAAGTATGGACGTTTCATAAAACATTTCGTCCTCTATGGGTGTTAAATGAGCACACCGTTTAAACATCTCTCGGTTTGCCGTTGCGGAGAGAGATTAAGTGCTTTAATGGTTTGCACGCTTAAATTTTCTAATTCTAAGCCGCGCGTGAATATTCCCTTAATCTTAATATTCAAGCGATACGAACTACTATCGTTATTTCGCTTGCCCCCTATGCCCTCGATACGTAACTCTTTATTGCGCCCTTGCGGTGATAACTTCTTAGCCATGTGTTATTCTATGAGAGACATAGAATTTCCATATAGAAGAGCTGTAATCTTAACCTTCCCTTTAGGTCCATGCAACACAACTTTTTACAGGACTTTTTACTAATTTTTTATAGGAGAGGGGGCAAATAAGCATACTTTTTCTTCATTCTGACGTAAAATAATGAAAATAGCGTGTATTTTACGGTGTCAATACATGGAAAAGAAAAAAATTATATACGTGATAGAGCGCCGCTCCCACCGGGTTTAACAGCAGGAAATAATAAATAATATTAGCTGCTTAATGCTGATGTGTTTTTATATTTATTTTAACAAACCGGTGACCCTTTTTACTGGAAATGAGACATTCATTAGGATATCTTAGCAATGACGGATGACAACGCATCTGAATTTTAATTCTTAACCGGAAATAGATATAGATGTCTATGAGCCACAGTATCCACTGACCATGAAGTGAACTACGTGCATTTTTGTTGTTACCTTTATCCGATTAAAAAGAGACAATGATACGGGTCAAATACGTTGATTAAACGAAGATCACAATTTTTTTACAATTCTTGTGTAAATAATTAAATGTCGTCTAAATCTCTTACAGACGGCTGTGTCCACAACTCGCCAATAATTAAATATTGCATAATTTTACATTACAATTTGTCAAGGAAGTGATGTACCTATAATTAAGTCGCAAACAGTAGTTGCGGAAGCTTTACGCGTTATATGCAATATATTTCGCTGAAATAAAAATCACATGGTTTAGAAACCACATAAAATAGAAATTAATTTTGATAACTGAAATAAAATTTAAAATTTTTATTTTATTAAATAATTAAAGAAGAATTTAAAACGCACTTATTAAGCATAGTGGTTTAAAATATGTTGTGTTTTTATAGCAATGCTACATACTGTAGGTTATTTGTAAACTATAAAATATGTTCTTTCCTTTTCGCTTCTATATATTTTTATTTGTATTTAGTTATAATTTGTTTTAATTTTTAATTCTTTCTTTATCATAGTAATATAGGTACACAGTGCTGAGAAAGTTATTTGCATGTTGTATCCGCCTGTAATTATTTGTACATTTTAGTTCTTATCGCTTCATTGTATTTAAATAGCATATAAGGAATGATACAAATGTTGGTGGATCAATAAAAAAAACTATGTTGTTATAAATTTACAAGTTATAGTTCTAACAACACAATAACGGTAGATAAATAGATAATAAGGTAGAAACAGCGACGAGTCGTAAGTCCTCCTGCGCTACTCGCGTACTTTCGTAAATATTTCCTCGTGCAAACATTTTCAAGATACTCGGAAGTACTAGTTAATACGAAACACTATATGATTCATCGTTATATTATTATGTTATGAAAATAATAATAATGGTTTAATTTATTTACAACTAAAACAACAACAAACAACAACAAGGACAGAAAAATAGGCTAGCGCTTGACTACTACCCTAGAAATTTAAAAATAATTTTTGAAAGGAACTTCCACGAACTCATTATTATTAAATTAAATGGAACAAAGACGACAAAATTCTTATATTTAATTTTTTTCCTTTTCGACTTCTTTCCTGCCTAGAAGTCCTTTTGAGTATCGGTACACTGCCTACTTTTTTGCCACATTACATTCCCTGTTCTATTCGAGTAATAATGGGAAGAAAGCTTGCGTAATTACAAGCTATTAGGCAATCAACCTTAATTATAACCCCAGGGTTAACAATAAATTACTAGCCATCTTTGTTCAAAGTTAGTTACAAAGTCCATGTCATGAACTATTAACTCGTTTTGATCCCTAATATTATAAAAAATATGCTTTTTTCAAAGAATAAATTATCGAAAGTAGGTATTATCTTTATTTTTCAGAGATAGTCGATGGAAACTTGCAACTCATTTTGAGATCTTTAGCCTATTGTTACTTTTTAGATGAACTAAACTTGTATATACGTATGTATATATTTGTACATATGAATCTATATGTTATATTTATATTGTTTATTTTTCAATATATTACTAAAATGTATATTGTTATTTTGTTTTTTTTTCTATATTACTACACGTAAGTCAATTCTCACCACTCCATGGGTTGACAGGTAGAAAATGCCTCAAGGGATGAAGTCCGCCCTTTGTATTCTTATGATTTAAGGAATGCAATAAAGAATAAATAAATAAATAAAGGTTGCTTTGATTGACTTAATAATACCTGTTATTTTCGACATATATTGTTATTTATATGAAGGAAAATTCATTATAATCAAACATTAATAATATGACACAAAATTTGAAGCAAAGCTTACAAACCGCTGTGAGATAGCAATGCGATAGAGTAGTAAAATAGCTTTTGCCGAATATTTACGTAATAACAAGCAACGACAACTCAATCATATAGAACAGTCCAAATTTATTGCAGTTTCTAGTTATTGCTAGGTAATTTTCCAGTTTGTAGTTATAATAGTAATTTCTTTCAAACGCAAGTGCTGTGTCATTGATGCCTATATTATTATTCATTTCTGCCATTTTAATACTTTCATATTATATAAAAATAATATTTTCAGAAATGTAACTAATTTAAGCGAAACAAAAATTAACTGTTGACCACCATGTTTAAGTTTCAAACATCTGACAGTTAAATTAAAAAGTCATGTTTCAATGGGGGGAGGGGGCCATTATTGTAAACGTATTATATTATATTTTCAATCTGTATTGCTAAAAAATATTTAAATTTCGAAACTTTCCCTGTTGTTTTTAACCCAGTGTCAATATGATATAATAAATAATTATTTGTAAATACATTATGACATAAAAATCTGAAACTATTTCATTCGCTAAGCCCTAACTACTTGGGCTTATACGTTGATAGCTAAAGTACAAGCTAGAGCAAATGTTTTAATTACAAAGAAATTTTTTTTGCTGTCATATTATATCACTTGTCGAAAAACCGACAGCAACAAAAAAAGCCTAGGTTGATAATTGTGCACTAAAAATACATAGGAGTCAGAAACATTAAATAACTATTACAAAGATAACATTTCTTATAATATCTAAAATATTCAATAATAATAAAATTATTACAGAAAGTTATTATCAATGGTAAAAGCTCTTCCGATTCGCTTGTATGAATGTTCCACGGCACTCATTTTATAGCCCATTTTTTTATGATAAAGTAAATTTATATATAATATGTCGTCACTGGTAAGGCAAAATTACTAGAGCACCAAAAAGTCATATTTATTTATTTTTAAAAGAAAAAAATTCGTATCTTTATAATTTATCATCCGATTTCAATCAAATAACTTGATATGTAAACCTTTTCCATTTTTTTTATTCATATCCTGTATGATACTCTGAAGGCTCTTTTGGGAAATAAGTGGTGGATAAGTAATATGACCTCATTTCAGAGTAAGTTAAATTTACTTAAACGCCGCCAAGTAAACTTCCTTCATTCAACAACTTTCATTTAAACGTACTGATAACACATAACATAAGAAATGGGAATACGATAAAATTTCTTTTAATATAGCTATACTGCTATGTCGATGAAGCAAAATTACTTCAAAGACATATTTTCCATTTTCATATGTCTAGTACAAGGACTTAAGGGGCAATCAGATAATTTACTAAGTTAACCACAATTTATTTAAAGTAAGTTTGCCGTAATTATTTATGAGATTAATGACGTAAAATACTAATGACACATTGAATAACTAAATTAAAAATACTGATGACTTTAACTGATTTAAAAAGACGGCTATCCATTATACTGAAGTGTCCCTAAATAAAATAGATACTTGAAAATTTCGTATGAACTGCTATCAATATTAATTAAATAACTTTTTTCTTAGGCCTTTCTTTCCTTCTTTCAGGACCTTTAAGGTCCCAACCAGGGTAACGTGAAAAACCATGCACCTACCACACTCGTCCAGCCCGTACCAAATTATTTACCATGTAGTTATTGCACGTAGCCGTAATTATTCAAACAAAATAGAGACATTATCAAAGTAAGATTTTATTTATGTAAATTATTAAGGAACATTTATAGTAGATATACCTAGAATCACAATAAAAAATCTCAATTATTTGATACATTGTCGTTTCATAGAACCGAATTACGAGTAGCTTAACAAAATAGTTTTATCTTTTTTTATTTTTGGATTATTCTTAGGTTAATCATCCTCCGCTTCATCATCATCATTACAGCCCTTCACAAGTCCACTGCTGAACATAGGCCTCCCCCAAGGAATGCCACAAAGCACGGTCCTGAACTACCTGCATCCATCGACTTCTTGCATGTCTTACCAGGTCGTCACTCTGTCTAGTGGAAGGTCGCCCTACACTTCGCCTACCGGTACGAGGATGCCTCTCGAGAATCTTTTTTCCCCAACGGTTATCGGTTCTTCCAGCTATATGGCCAGCATATATATTCAGCAATAATAATAATAATTTTGTGATTAATAATTTTACTTATGAGATGGTAGTATATATTTGCACAGAAAGGATGAAATACTTTTGTGTCTTTTGCAGAAATTTAACAGCAAAGTAATGTTACTGATAACACGAAAACTGCTTTTTAACAGTCATGTCAAATTACTGAAACGCTATTTACTCGGTGAAAATAATACATCTGTTTTTATCCACCATGCCTCATTCAAATTTACGTAAATGAAAATAACATAAACCAAGTTATTATTAAATTCGAAGAAGAGCACAACTAATAATACAACATTATTTTCCTAACAACAGAAAGTTAAATTTACTTTGATTAAAATTTGTATATTTTTACAGTAAGTAAACATGACCTAAAAACACTCGTGTAAAAAATACCGAAAAGAAAATCGTTTACGTAATCTAGAAAAAAAATTATCCCGCTTTTATACAGGTTACTGAAGCGCCACTCAATTGCTTCGATTGTAAAGCGACCTAAATAGATCGATGCAGAAAAAAACCACTGATTCCGAATATGTATATAACTCAATATGCCCAGTTTGGCGGTTAAGTAATTTTGCCTTTCCAGTGACGATGTAATTGTTATTATTGGTTTAAAATTAACAATTTATCTTTAAACGGTAATAGAACTAAGTGCAGTTTTATAATACGACAGTTCAGTACAGTGTGGATTTCAAATTGTGCTGTAACAAGTCCAGAGTGAAAATCATTGCGTCTTGTACCGCAAAGAACATGACGTCTGGCGGACTAACTTGTATTTTAGGATATAATAATAATTCAACCAACACTTCTGACCTACTCAATGAAATAAACTTACATTTCTGCAATATTAGAAGTTGTATAGGTATTTGCGCAGAAGCCATTTTCTGTCTTTGTCGTGGTAGATAACTAGTCTCCTTCCAACCGGCCTATGGAGTTAGCAATTCAATATTATTTGGCAATTGTTTTTAAGGGTTAACAAGACATTAGCCTTCTATGCTTGAAGTTGATTGCAGGTGCCCATGTTCTGCAATGATCGTTATTTATGTATTTTCTACGAGAAAGGTTGTTAGCTCTTTCGTCACCCTAATATTATTATAAAAATAAAATAAATATTTAGAAAACTTTAAGAATTAAATAGCGTCTATGGGAACCTATAGCAATAACGAAACAAATTAAATTAAAATACAGGAGAGAAAGAAACGGCACTAAAATTCAGAAACTTCCTGTACATGATACAATAATATAAAGCTTACATGAATGTTTCATGTTGACTCGAATTGAAGTGAAGTCATACCAATATCAATAATAAACTTACCAACAAGGAAAAAGAAACTCTGTTCTGATGAAAGTTCTGATTATATCCAAATTTTAAGCGATTTATGAAAATAAAGTAGCTAAATTTGGTTCCAAATTAATAAATGGTTATAATACATAATACAATTAGGATTATATTTTACTTTTTAACTTTGTTTCATAAATTAAAACTAGTTTCAATTTCATTTGATTAGAAATATTTCTAAGAATTGATATTCTTGAATGAAGTTGTTGAGAATAAATCCACTCTTCTACTTCTTTTTTGTTTATTTCAAATAAAATTGAATATAAATATAACTCTAGAGCGCGTTAATTGCCATTTCAAAAAAATTTAACTCATCTTTATTTTTTAATGAATTATAAACTTTGTACAAATTGTTGATTTTTACTCAATTAATTTATACAAATTAATTAAATACATTTTAATTAATAGTACAATTATTTTGATACAAGTATTTAATATCATAATTACGAGTATTACACCAAAAACATAATTATTAAACCAAATTCTGTACAAGAGTGGTTTGACGTTGTGTCGGTCCATTGTTGCCCCGGCCTCTATCACGTATAATTTCTATTTACGTAACTCATAAATCAATGATGTAACTACAGAATACAGCCTTACTCACACAAATAACTAAACAGAACAAGTCGAACACTATTAATATAAAGAATCATTCTCGTCATCATATTCGTCAAGATCATGATCACCAGTCTTTTTAACTTTTGTACACAGAAAGAATTATGTCCATTATTGACCTGAAAATTTTCCAACGTGTTTAGCGATTTAAATATCGTATAAAATTGCATATTTTTTTCTTATTTCGTATCGTATAATTGAATTTTCATATTAAGTCAGGAAAAAAAAAACTAATATTACTGTGTTTACCATTATCAATAGACTTTCGGAGACGGAACGTGTTTTACAATGGTTCAAAGGCCCAGAAGCTATGCTAAAATATATTAATCATCGTGTTTTCCACGTTTCATTTCAGAATACGAAAAATTTGTTCATTCGTCATTTGTTTTATTTATGTTCAAAATAACCAATTGCTTTTTTATAACTTATTAATTTATGATTAGATACGATTTTTAATGGTTTTATACTATGGTGTGGAAAGAAAAATAAGGGTACAGACTTTATCTGACAGTTGTTATAACCTCAAAATTTTATTTACTTAATAACATTTTTCCCTGGCCTCTAAACTAAAAGATGATAAGTTATTATGTTATTACAAACAATAATTGTTTTTATACAATAGTAGTTGTAGGTAGACGCGACTTGTTAAAGGAATCATGTGACAGGTCAATCAATGTATGGAAAGTGGGCATGATTCTTTGTAAAAATGCATTAGTTGGCGTGCATTTGTAAGATGTATAAGTACTTGCCATTCAGTGTGAGTGGGTTCATGACAACAAAGCGTAAATTCCCGCACCGGTAATTTTCTGTGGAAATAATACAATATTGACTCAATTCTTACTTTATATATCTATGTTGACAATTCTTATGTAAATAACTAATTTTTAATAAAAAGTATTTATATAGAAGATATTTTATACAGAAGTTTGTTGCCTTTAAAGACTGAATATAACAATATTATTTCAAATAAGTTTCTGTTATAAATCAAACTAATTTAAGCTACAGCACATATAGCCACCTGCAACAAACGTCAAAATAAGAAGGTTGCAGATATGTTGGCTGCCAAATCGGAGGATTAAAAGTGAACGATTTAAAGCCTATTATTATACTACTCTTATGGAAACACTTTTTGATGATTGTGTTTATGATGATAAAATGTTTTGTTGAATTATCATATTCACTATGCTAAGTTAAATGAACGAATTTTACAAAATAAATTTCAAATGATCTCAATTTTTTTCTTATTAAGCCGTTACTTTTTTCGACTTGGGTCAATCAAATAGTCCACTTAAAATATCAGGTAACATCACCTCAAATAGATTAAACAATCACCGAATGTAACAAATGATTTTGAATTCTGTAATGGACAATCCATTCTAATCTAAACTGTACCAAAATAGGCCGAGGCTACAGGCTTGCAGGCACATATTGTAAACGTAATATATCATATTCGAAACGTCAATATTATGACTTCATTTAAAGCTTTTCATTCCATATTTTAGATTTATACATAAAAAAAAAACTGTGACTGAAATTTATTATCAGTATTTTTAGTTAACGTTGTGAAGGTTCTGTGCACGAAGTTGCATCCGGTACAGAACTGGCGTTCTTCTGAGTCTTTTAGAAAAGCTGCTCGAGTTACTCTTATTTTAGTGGGTATCCCACCTCTTCGTGTTAGTACTTAGTGGATTTAAAACATCAATTTCATTTATCATGTGTAATATGATATTTTCCCGTGGTGGAATAGAATAGAATAAAACAAAATGGTAGCTTTAAGATGACTCATTACCCGTTTCCTTTTTGAGGGCATCTGAAATAATCAGGGAAAATCTTACATAAACTTTAATTAAAAGTTTTAAATAATTTCTACCTTTTGTTATTTATTTTCGTTCATATAAAACTACGTGGTAATACAATTTAATGGTATTATTACGTAGTTTTATATGAACTAAAACTACGTGATAATTCAATTTAATCTTAACTTAGCAAATTATAAAAGGATTATAATAAATGACAACTAAATTGGATATAGCAAAATGTATTGTACTGTCCACAACGATTAGGTTTTTCCTACATCGTAGAGACATCTCACATAAATAAATTGCATAAGAACAAGAATTCAGAAGCATCAGGAAGAGATGAAAAAAGAAGAGAGAAATAAGAAGAGTATAAAAGAGAATGTTTCTTAACTTCTTTTTTAAAAGAGTTTATTTCAATAACACTATATACACGAATTTTTTCGTGTTCAATTAACTTATTTTAACTTTCGGGTTTTGGGTGCTTTTTGGTTACGTAAGTTAGAATAAGTATATATATATATATATATATATATATATATATATATATATATATATATATATATATATAGTTTTATTCAATATGTACTGTTCGCGTAAACTTAAGAAATCATTAAAAGAGTTTATTATTTGGACACCTTTTATAGTTACGTACAGCGGCAGCGACGTTGTGATTCGCAACTCCACTACCGCTGTGCTACACAGCTATTAAATTATACAACTAATAACGTTCTTAATTAACAGATACTGCTGTTCGCCTCCACTTCATACTAATTCCGTTTCGTCCGTCAATCCATTCTCCTGCTAAAAACCATATTAGGTCATTTCTGCTCTAACGACAAGTTTTTAGGTAACGTATACTGAGCACAAAAAAGCTATTTTTAAAAGTAATATATTATAGTTTAAAAGTATTAATCTGAACGACTTTATTTCTCAAACAAATAAGTTTCCTTACAATTTTCCCCTTCGTCGCTGAACACGTCGTAAATCAGTACTTGAAATTGCTGATAACACATTCATTAGTTAACAATTTATTAGACATGAATAAATCTAAATGAAGAGATGCAGGAATTAATTTCATATTTCTTTGAAATATTTACTCAGTTATGTGTCTGTATTATTAGCATATACATAAGATATAATATATTAAATATATATTTTCCGTACAGTATATTTCATACCTCGGGACAATTATTTGATGATCAAATACATGTGCCATGCGTGATTCGAACAAGCAGCCCCATAGCGTAAACAATTAGCCAATTAGCTTGTAACAATTAGCTTGGTCTTCAAAAAATAGCAAGAATAAAGAAACAAAAGAATAAATGGATAAAACAAACAATTTGAAATAAAATAGTTTTGGTATTAAGACATTAGTAGGTACCTTAAAATAGTATTTAATCGATATTATAATCCAGCTCTTAGACTATTAATTATTTTTACCCTCTAAATAATGTTCTTAATCATTTACGACATTAAGAATCTGTGTGTTTTTAAATATTTTCCCGTAGCCTTTTTATTGTGATAACAATATAATAACACAAAAACTACATTATATATTTCTAAAAGCCTTGTCCTCTTCAGTCTTCTAACAGTATTTATTATTTCGAGGAACTGGATATCTTCAACATTAAAACGATGAAGTCTGCGTTCCTGAGCTTTATCATATTTTCTCACAATATTTATTAAGTCCATCTTAAAATCTCAGTGAAGGTCCTTATTATTTTACTGGAACGTCTTTAAGATATAATACTAACCTACTAACAACAAAAAACCTTTAAAAATAATAATGTAAAACAACGACTACTCTAACTCATGTTTACATGGGAAGTGTGCACAACTTAGCGAGCAAGTCACTAAAACATATTATGTAGTAAATGAAATAAGTGTTTATTTAAAGCGCATTCTAGCAAACTATCAAATTCTTAATTTATCCTGCTGTTATTCACTTATCTTCAGTCTGATTCTTGTTTTTTTTTTGTCGTTATTCACTTTACCTAAGTCTGGTTCCTGTTTTTGTTTCATTTAGTCATTTATATTGAAATGTGATTTAAAGTTCCTAATTGACGATTATAAAATCTTCATTAAAAACGGAGCATTTGTATATTTCAATCTTGAAATACACACAAGTGCTACACACGCCCGCCCTCGTCCACGTCCTCTTAGATTGTCATAAATCACAGTCGTGTTGTATGTTTATATAGTTTGAAGAACCGACAACTGATTGGGAAGAAAGATCTTTAGAGGCAGTCATGTACCGGTAAGCGCAAGTTTAGGCAAGCCTTTGTTGAATTAATAGATTAAAATAGCACATTAGAGTTATGGATTTTAGGTCTGGTATTTTTGAAATAACATCCGATGTGTACGTTTGCAGTGTGTATCTATTGTCGATACAAATTTCATAACTTGTCACTACACAAATAGCGTCGTCTGTTTGCAATAGCCTGGTGGTTTGCACAATGCTCGAGACAAATCAGTGTGACGTAGTCTGTTCGTAGAGTTATCAGAGCGTGATCTGCCTGAGAATTTCATGATACACTGCTATTTTATTGATTAAGCCGATAATTTTCAACTATGCCTTCCGGCAGCTTTGGCAAAATTACTAAAGCATCTATCATTTAATTTACAGCAAGTGCTTAGTCCCATAACCCTCTCATAAATTAGACGAAGCCTGCGCCCAGCAGTGAGACGTATATAGGCTGTTACTTTACTTTACTTTAGCTTTTGTTTGAGGTTCGGCTGGAGTGGCTCTTGAGACAATACTAGCTGTGCCCTCGACATTGTTTGCATCACATAATTTCTATTAATTTATTATTATACTTCCCTACCTGAATCAAATTTTGTTCACAATTTCGTGGGTTTTAATTTTTTTGCTTGGAATCACAATTCTTTCTTGTAACGCAAATCAGCTAAAAAAGGAAAAAGAAAATTATTGAAATATTTTTTTTGGTTATAAGTACCGTAATTATTTTAATTTGGTTATACTACCAAATGCATTTAGTTAAAAGCTGATATTCCCACATTATAAACATACTCTTTAATTTTGTTCATCTGTGTATAGATATGAATTAGGTACAAAGTTATACGATGAATTCTCTGACGCGCTTACTACACGGCCAACGTTCAGCCCCGTACCGAACGCCCATCCCTGTTACACACCTAATGAGTTACCACTAACAACACCGTCAGTTATAACTCTTCATTTCCTATGGTTTAGTAGAGTTATTTAATTTCTAACACATTCTTTTGTACTGTTTTTCTAAACCCCAGGCTTCCAGCGATTTGATTTAAACTCTTTGCTCAAAAAACCCCTAGTCCTTATTTATATTTTTTCTAATTTCATCATTAGTGCAATTTTCATACCAATATTAATGCCGATATGATATTTTAGTTCATAAAGAAGGAATGTAGATACATACCGATAAGAATAACAGCTTTGTTATGTGTCTTTAAGCTATTTTACTAACATTACACGGGTAAATAATAATGAAAAAATATTTTAAAATTCTCAATTTTTTACTACATTCCCTAAGTGTTACTGAAAATTCTTAAGTCCTAATTAAATATCTATAATTCCATAAAGTTTTGATTTATGTTAAACCATATTTATAGTACTTTTTTCCATCAAAATGAAATATTTTAGACTGTCAGACGCTATATCGATAGAACTCCCTAAACGTTATTCTTTGACATCCTACCATTCAAACATTCTAATTTTAAACACTTTACAATATGGTTTCAAGGACCTAAATAAGAGCTTACGTGCAAATACTTTAAATTAGATAAAAAGGATTTAGACACTCACCTTAAGAAATAACAACATTATACTTAAACTTGTATTCGGTGACAGTCTTATCCTTCCCCGGTCGAGTCGTCTCATTCGTGCTGCAGCTAAAGTATAACTGTAGCGTGCTGTTGTACGGAGACGGGCAGATTGGTTTTTAAAAATCAATTATTTATAACACTATATTTAATTATAGTATAAATGGATTATATATTATAAATTGGTTGGTCCGAAGATAACCGAGCAGGTGAAGATGGAAACAGACGGCTATGGCCAATTTGCTCCACTGCAATACTCACTGAATCTTAAGGCTAGGCCAACATAGTTGGAGGCAGTGAAGCACTAAGGTTAACAAATACAGGGTATAAGATCTCCCGGATTTGCGGGATGATATCATAAAATCTCTAGATATTATTTCACTAATAATAACTTTAAACTTTGGTTCTAAGCGGTGCAAAATTATCAAATTCAAAGTCACTATCTTGTTCAATCTCAGGTTGTAAAAATTTTAAATAAGGTAAAGGTGAAGTTTTTGTGAATTTCGCTTTAGTAGTGCTATTAGTATTATTTTAGTAAGGTAAAAGGAAAAGTAAATATCATATAATCAAATATCCCAAATACAACAGGATTAAGATAAAAATCATAACAATAATAATGATAGAATAATGTGTCTCATATTTTATAATGTGAGGTTTATTTTCTATTGTTTTCAGACTGCTTAATTATGAATCAATAATTATTTTATTTTTTGAAAAAAAAAGAAATCATCCGTAACGTAAGGGGATATAGTAACTCAGCTCAAATTCTAATTTCGCCCCCACTTCCCCGCGCGTCGTATGCTATGTACCGACATGTTTGTAATCACTAATACTGTAAGTAGATAGGTCGTTAGATACTTATTTCATTAGGTTTATCATATTTATGTCTGTTTCTTTACGCCGACCCAGTCGCTTCTTATTTTTATTACGGTTATTTCCCATTTTAATTTTACGTCGTCCTGTTGCGTAATATGTATCCTGATCGTAAATGATACATCTTCCCTCTTCAAAGGCCGAAGTGACACTGACTTTTTTATACATTCTTACTATGACACTGACCGGGCGGCAGGAAACAAGCTTCAAGACGCCGATAGTTTACGTAATTTCTTTTTTACAGTGAAATAATGATAATTTAAAAAAATGAAAATAAAACATAAGACTTGCTTCATAGTCAGTTCAGTTAGTATGCAAAGTTTCATGATCTAATTTAAAGTATTTTATGAATAGCAGCGGTTTGTTGTTCAGTTTGGAGGTAACTATGGATTTTTTCTATCGAGAAAATTTTACGGAATCGTGTTTTCGTCTAACATAGTACTTAATATTAGTTCTCAACTTTACCTTATATTTATTTCAAAATTAATGCTGCAATATTTTCGACATAACGGAGGATCTTGCTAAGCCATTTGAGGTAGTATTTTTAATATTTCCCCTTAATAGAAGACACATTTTCTACAACATGGTTGAACTTATTAATATTACAAGTGTCATTGATAACGTATTAAACATAATTTATAAGTGAAGTAATATTTAGCACATTATAATAGGTAGCAATGTATCGCTTTTACAAAATCCAATACAACCATCAGGAATTTTAATTATGTATGTGCCCAGAATATATACCTGAAATAGTTGAGACTTAATAAAGTCTAAAGAAATTCTAGTTGTGTCGGATTAAATATGAAACCAATTATTATTTATCAATGGTTTCCAGACATCCAATTTTCCAAATATAAATTTAGTTTCGCTCTGTAACGGAATTTCACTGATCACTTTAAATTAATATAAATTCAATTTCGCAGGATGGATTAGCGTCCACCGAATACACACAATTTTACACTTCCCTAAGTCGTCAATATTGCAGGAATGTATTTTGTCTTTGATCATTGCAATTCATTCTTAGGTAAAATTAAACTAAATTAATTTGATTCCTTTTAATTATGTGGTGTAGGTAGAGCTATGTTATGAATCAACATAAATTTTCTACATTTACCAGTGGCACTTGCAACAAAAATATTATTTTATTATTTATATAATGGCGAATAATTTTACAAAGTCTTAAAATTAAGTGTATATTCATAATATCTAAAGAAACAGGCTATACTAAATTATTTGGCAGATATCTATAGTTATCGGCAAGCTCTGTGTAACTGTTGTGGCGTTATAACGGCTGGATGTAAAATATCCCTACTGCTAAATAAAATAGCGTTTATAATATCTTCTAATTGATTAACAATATATATTACATATTGTCAACTAATTCTAAGAAATACCTTTTGGCATCTATCAGACTTATTGGGCGAAGCATGACAATCAAAAAATATGTACGTACAATATTCGATGCTTAAGAAAAAATCGATACTGATTCTTCAGAGTCAGTAATCATTTACAGTTTTATTTCGATTAGTACCAGAATAAATTAGAACCGGATAGTTTCAAACACAAAATTTATGAGATTCTTCACATTTACTGTTACTGCTTATTTCTAAAGGCAACGATAGGAAAAATTAAGATTGAAACTATATAAAAAATAAATTTGAACCTGAGCTGTCGTTGCTTAGATGAATTATTATTTGATTTTCAACAATGTAATCAAAATGAAAGTCTCTTTCATAGTCATCCATCATAACTTTCTTTTTTACCTCCGGTATTGTTTAAATGAAATAAAAAAAACATTTCAGATGTTCGCCCAATCGTCCTTTGGGACATGGGTTTCCTTCAGCAAACCTCCCACTTTCTTCACCGTGAAAGATGACTTAGTGTTTTAAGATGAATGTAGTAAAAGCATATTTAAGACATTTTCATCTCGCATTTAGAACCTAATATAAATTTACGTAAATAAATTCGAGTAATATAACATATTTAAATAATTGTGATTTTCACGCTGCTGACATTCGCTTGGTATGTTTTGTTTTATATAACAATATAATAAATACAATAGTCTTTTTGTAATAAAGTAAAACCTGACTTTTATATAGAAAATTTCGTATAGATTTTATAATGTCAAACTTCTTAACAGAAAACTAGTCTCTAAATATAAGTTTTAATAGTTTAAAGTGCTGCGGGTGGGTGCGGTCGCCTGCGACCACTCGGGATTTGTCGGGCTCATGTGACTGCATGAGATTTTTATTGGGATTGAGGGCTTAAATTTGTAGCACGGATAGGTTGGCTCGACCGAGGAAGGACCACGCTCTCAGAGAATACCATCCTAAAATAGCGGCTCAATACTGCTGTGTTTCGTATGGTGAGTGTAGAGGTGCGGAGACCCTTTTTTACTGGAAACGAGGCATTGCAGTTATCTTAGTTTGGCAGAATAAATGTTGATGTCTTTGGGCACAGCATCCACTTCATCAGGTGAATTTTGTGCTCATTTGTCACCCTTATTCTATATAACAAAAACATCTATTCTCGATTAATAATCAAAATGCAAATGCGTTTCCACTACTGAAGACTTAGATGGAATACCTCGTTTATAGTAAAAAGGATCTCCTGTTCTGTACACTCACCATACAAAACACAACAACATTGAGCTGCTATTTTGTGTTGGTATTCTTTGAGAGCGTGCTTTCCCCGGTCGAGCCGACCAATTTGTACTACAATTTTAATATGGCATACCACGTAAAAAATGATAATGACGGATAGGTAAAAAATAATATTTTTGTTATTCGTTCTGTAGCTTTATCGTATCATTAATGTTGATGTTTATTTCTTCAATTTTCTTATCGAAGTAAGAGTAAGAAATATGTACAGAGTCTACTCACCCTTTATTACAGGTCCGCTGCTGAACATAAGCCTCCCCCAAGGCATGCCACAAAGCACAGTACTGAGCCACATGCATCCATCTATTTCCTACATGTCTTACCAGGTCGTCACTACATCTTGTGGGGTCGCCCTACACTACGCCGCGCGAGAATCTTTTTTCCCCAACGGTTGTCAGTTCTTCGAGCTTTATGGCCGCCCATTACCACTTCCGCTTACTAATCCGTTGGGCTATGTTGGTCACTCTGATTCTATTGCGGATATCCTCATTGCTAAGTTTATCACGATTATAAACACTTCAGCACTTCGTCAACTTTGCACCGCTGAAGGGAGTGTAGCACTGCACAAATTTCGACGGAATTAAAGGCCTTCTTATAGTCCACGTACGCCAAGCAAAGTGGCAGATTGTATTCTTCGTTCTTTCTGTACAATCTGCCGCAGGGTATATATGTGATCTATGGTACTGAAGCCTTTTCGAAAAGTGGCTTGTTCAGAAGGCTGGAGGTCGTCGAGTCTGCGTGCGAGATGGTTCGTAGTGACTTTCGAAAACAGCACGTAGACGCGGCTCAGAAGGGATATTGGTCTGTAGTATTTCAAGAGAGCGTTGTCGCCTTTTTTTGAAGAACAAGACCACCGCACTTCTGCTCCACGCCTCCGGAGTAGTACGACTATGGAAGTCAGAATTGAAGAGCTTCTGAAGCACTTTAATTACCGATGTTCCACCCGCTTTTCAAGGTACTGGAGAGCCATTCCAATCTCGCTCAGACTGACGTCCATGATATCATCGGAATAGTGTCGGATAAAAATTGCTCTTGCTTCGTTACTCACACTTGCGTGTGGCTCCAACGGTTTATTAAAGAGGTAGTAATGATTTCTTGTATTTACGCGAACACTACACATTGATTAAAACTACTTTTACGGATTTTATCGCGTTTCCGATTCGGACCAAAGACAATAACTAAAAATCTAAAGGTACTCCGTGTTAACTTTGACATCGGGTCGTCAGTCACCTCAGTCCCCCGTGACCATGGGTGCTGGAAGGCACCCGAAACGTTAGCTACTAAAAATAAAATAAATAAAATGCGATAAAATCCGTAAAAGTAGTTATAATCAAGGAGGTAGTAACCAAAATGTTTTCTTTAATTAAAGAAACCCATTTTTTATCATCATTTTGTACAGATTTTATTGCTTTATCATACTTTAGAGTACCTAAAATATGTTTTTACATTGCACCAATGCCTCCAAACCAAACGCTCCGCTTGGCTCAGTTATTTTAGTGGGAGATGGATTCAAATTCTTTATTCTAGTCACGTACTGTTAATGGTTGGAACATATTGTGACATTCGGCAATGATCTCTAGAATTCTAGTTTGGTCACATAAAAATTTTATTTTATCTAACGCGCTTCCTATATTTCTTATGTGGAGGCCAAAATGTGAGATATTTATCGGAATTAAAGTTTTCAGTTAGGAGTTATTAATTTTAATGTACCTAAATAATCAAAGTAGATGCCTGCAATCGAAGTTATCGGTTAAACATAATCTTGATGCGATTGACCTTGAGTTGGAGTTCTGTAAATAATTACTATAATTAATATTAAACAAGTAGGTAAGTATTGATTTACTTCATTTTTAATTACTTAATTTTTGTATATAATATGTATATTAATTTATATTCATTTCTTCTTCAGATGGCGAGACTTCGCTTATAGGTAAGTATTATTAACTTTCTAGACACTAGTCATTTGCTAAGTTTTATTTTATTCAACTAATAGAAGTGATGCGTCACATGGCGTCAATTGATAAGTTAGGTATGTTTATTGTTACTATTTACCTTAACTATTTTACCTTTCCAGAGAGGGGAGAGTGCTTTCCGCAATCTCAAATGGTTCTTTGTGTACATGATTAAAATGGTTGGTTGTGTAGACATACTCACCGACTTTATATTTAACTAATCGAGCATGGGTGTCGCAGTATGATTTTGAGGTTTCCTTTGACCTCTTAATAAAATCAAAGGCCTTCTATTTGGAGTATTTCAGCTGGTTTTACAACATGGGGATATAATCAGAGTATGTAGCCCCTAGAGATTTATTATAAATGGAATGAGGGATAAATTGTTTACTCCCAAACATAAATTTTTTTCTTCGTGGGGATATCCTCATGGATACCAATCGTTTCGGGGGCAACGAGAAGGTTATGCCGGACTCCTACCGGCTAAAATCCCACGTTGATCACCATTGGCGTATACGAGGGGTCCCGGGATCTCCGTTCGGAATGCAACCGGAGCCCCTCCATCGTTTTGCTACACTAATAGCACGTCCCGGGGGCAATACTTATTGCCCCCAGCACCCTCGCAGTGCTACCACGATATCTCGAGACCACTTCCGAGTCATCGTCCTCCTCGGGGCTTACATAACTAGGCTTTCGAGGCAACCGATTCGAGTTCTGCAACCCCGGAGGTCCCGTTTTTGGTAGGGAACACTTTTTTCAAGAGGAGAGCCGTGACTAACGCCTTGGCGACGTCGTCTCCGAGCGTGATCCACCCTCTCCCAATCTCGCTCAGAAGAGTCCTTATTAATCATAACAGATTCACAGAAGGTGGCTACGGCCCTCTACGCCGAGTCCCCGCTCAGCTTCGTCGCCACTACTGCTAGCAGTGACAGGTTCTGCCCAACGCGGTTTACCAGAACGTCACTCCCTCCTACCTAAATACCGCGAACGTGTGAGAAGCGGAGTCCTTGTCCTGTCCTCCACAGTGGATGCAATTCGCCAACGCCTCGCGTAATCACCGAAGCACCCGTGCCCTGTAACAATCTGTGTAAGTCCGTAGGTGAGTCTTCCTACTCGTTGCTGCATCCAGGCTTCGAAGACCGGCAGGATTGCTCCAATGACGCGTTTGCTTTTATAGCGCTCCTCGAGACGAGTGCGCCATGTCGCCAGGGCGATTTTCCATTCCTGTCGTTTAATTGAAAAACCAAACAATAATAACCCAAACATAGGCTAATGAGGTGTGTAATGTGTAGTAGAATTAACTGATGTAGTATAGGCATGCATGGTGGTGTACACATAACGAGGCCAATTGGACTGCTGTTCATTAATATAAAATTTCAAGAATTATTTTAGGGTTGAATGGCTCCACTCTAAGGTGCCTTGGGTTTGAGGATAGTACGGTGAAAGCCATTAGCTTTTTATTTTAATTAATTAACAGGTTTTTATAAACAGGTCCGAAGTAAAATTGGTCCCCTGGTCAGTAAGTATCATCGTAGGAATACCAAAGATTGATATTTAATGCAGTAAGCATTCACTTATTTTAATGTTAATTAATAGGATTACTAATATTTAAAAAAAATTCGTCAGCAGTGGCATTCCGGGTGGGATATGCACAGGAGAACTTAGTGAAATCGTCTCGTATTCTGAAAGTGAAACGTAATTTCGCTGGCCCAGCTTCGGGAAGTCGGCCAACCACGTCGAAGGATACTCTTTTGCATGGTTCTGTAGATGTACCGGTTATCTCAATTGGAGCGCGCTTGATTTTCCAAAGTGCTTTATTTTCCTGACATGATTTACATTACTTTACATATGACTCTACATCGCTTCGCATACCTTTCCAGTAATACGATTGTTTTATTCTGTTTTACATTCTTATAGAGCTTAAATGACCGGCTATCGGGAGATTATGGTTTTCGAAAAGAACTTTCTTAATATCTGTCGTAGCAGGATAAATTATATTGTTATGGTATATTTTTATTTTTATTCGAGTATCATAAAAGAGATAGTATAGAATATTATATATTTTAATAAATTAATGTTTTTCAAATGGATTTTTCAGATCTGATAGACCGAGTTCTTTCTCGGAGGTCCGAGGGAATTAAATAACTCGGTGATCGGTACTAATTCATTTCTGATTGTTTTTAACGTTTGAAAGATTTCTGGATAGGGTTACTATGGATGTGAAAGTATTATTTGCATTTAGGTGCAGAATATTTTCATTCAGAATATTCAAGTTACATTATTAAGTTGAATGTAATTGTAGATGTGTTGTATTTTGAATTTTGCGTGTACTGCAGTTTAATTTAGGTTTGAAGTAAAAAGTTTAGTTATAATGTATTTCATTTCATTTAAAATATTTTCTTCGCAAGAAACATTAGTGCAAAATTGTTTTTCCGTCTTTACTAATTGGGTAATTTTCAAGAAAAACCAGGGGTAAACTAGACTAGAATAGACGTCCGGTACTCGCGTACGGTGTTGGGAGGGGGAGGGGGTCATGGGAAGCCCCCCTACCCTTCCTCCCGTTGCGGAAATGTGTAGTTTATGAGTAATAGTTTTTTATTTTAAACTTACTTTTTTATACATTAATATTGACACAGAGTTATTTCTGCAACGGCTGTACGGTGTTGTGAGGGGGGGAGAAGGGAGGGGGTTTGTGGGAAGTACCCCTACACTTTCCCCGTTGCGGAAATGTATAGCTTATGAGTAATAATTTTTTGTAATATCATAACCTCACTTTTTTATACAGGAATATTGACGCAAAGGCTTCGGCATTGCGGGAGGTGCAGCCCCTTCGCCCTAGCTTTTCACAGGCACCCTCTGCGATCTGCTACAGCGGGCGGGCTACGCTCTCCCTCCGTGCCTACGGCTTTACATAAACAGTCTAGGGGTAGGGCAGATTACTGGAGACTACGTGGAGTCGGGGTGCGCTAATTCAGTTTTAGAACCGATTCGACCAATCTTATCTATAAAGTCTGGTTGCCCTAAACTCCGCTGTGATAGTAGTAAATGAAATAACGTGATGTGAATTGTTAATAATTTTGTTTTCTGAAAAAACTCTTGACAGCTTTCCACAGCGACTCAATTTGTTGTATATAAGTCCCGTCTCCAGCCACAAATGGATTCTCTGGGTCCGAGTGATTAATTATTTTATGAGTGTATCTGTGTTAAAAAAAATTGACAATTTGCGTTTCGTTATATGCAATTTTTAGTGAAATAAATTTTTATCGTAATTAATACAAAAGGCATTTCCCAAATCCAAAAGCAATGTAAATGGTTCGAGCTTAACCCTGACAATCCTCCTAAATTGAAAACAAAATAAAAAATTAAGTACCGGACATCTACTTCATAATACGAGAACAAATTGACATATTTGAGTTTCGTTATTACACAATTTTTAGTGAAATTTGTTATTATCGTAATTAATTAAAAACGCATTTCCGACATCTAAAAACAGTGTAGTAGGTTCAAGCTTAACCGTAATAAGCCTCCTAGACTAAAAACATTACCAAAATCAAGTACCGGATGTCTATAGCCAACCCAAAACCAGTTACTGTTTATCAAGCTCGGAATACTGTAGAGAATAAAGTTGATAATTTTCAATATGGTAATGTTTAAAAAGAAGTTTAATAAGAGGAAGGTTTAACTTCGCCGTCAAGTGTTCATGTCCAGCGTTCCAATATCGGGCAAGAATATGGGTCAGATGACAGGCGCCAGTCCGCAGCACGCGCCCACGCCCACCGCTGCGGCCGCCACTTTCTCGGGGGTCTCTGTACAGCCTTGCGCTCCAGCGCATTAACAAGTTAGCATTTGTATAATTTTTAGTTTTTTTTTGGTATTCATTTTTATAAAGGGGAAGTAAGGTGTATGTGCTGCGCACACGTACATGAATACTTAGTAATGTTGTACCTATCTAATTAGTTACCTATCTACTTAGTTACTAACATTTTTGAGTCAGTCGTTAGTTGCCCACCAACCGTATTGCGCGTTCTGATATAAATAAATATTTCATATAAGTTATTGAATCTTTCATTATAGTCACCAGTAGCGACCTTTAGAGAAGTCAGCTCTTAAGTGGTCTTACATTTTTGCCATAAGATATTTACTTCTGCACACTATAGCCGTCTATACATTCTATGGGTTCTTCCCAGAACAGGGTTTTTTTCCAAACCAGTGATAAATTAAAAAAAGTAACTTTCAATAAATATTTTTTTAATCTAAATTGAATAAAAAAGTTTCTGTTTCTGTTTCATAGCTTCAGTTTGACAATCTATTTCACTTGTTGACTTCTATTCAAATTAGAAATCCCAGATGAAAGACCAAAATATCTGGAGAAAATTTGGAGAAAATATCGGGATTTTGGGGTTTTCATCGGGAGAAATAAAAATAAAAAATAACAATGTAAAATGAAAAGTTTGGTAATACCAGTTAACAATCTAATTTATTAATGTAATGAAATGATTAGTATATATCTTTAACTCCATCATCCTTTTCCTATCGCACGCGCTTCCGCCGAGGTGAAAAAAAAGGTATCGTGGCGCGTCGATAAGTGACATTTCTATGGTCTCCGCGATTGCACGGCCAGGCGTCGTAGATAATTATAATAACCGCAAAACCGCGTAGAACGTACATTGAGTTCTCCTGTTTATGTTTAATACTCACCACATGGGACATTGTGTTTTTACATACATAAATATACATAAACACTCACGCCTGTCACCCAGAGGGGTAGGCAGAGACTACAGACTTCTATTTGGCATGATCCTGACATACTTCTCTCGCCTCCTTCATATCCATATACCTACGCATACATGCTCGTCGGTTAAGGGTACTCCTAATTTGGCCCGTTTTCAATAAATCGCCAATTTGGTCGATATATTTTCGCCTAAGGCGTCTCTTTCTAACTCTGCCTTTCACTTCTGCAACATAAATTGTCTTTGTCACTCTTTCCTCATTCATTCTTTCCACATTACCAAACCACCGAAGCATTCCTTTCTTAATTCTGGTCACAACATCATCTTGCAAACCACACTCTTCTCTTATCACACAATTTCTTATCCTGTCTTTCAGATTCAGGCCTAACATACTCCTTAACGACCGCATTTCTACTGCGTTCATTCTACTCTCGTGCTTCTTCTGCCAACTTTCACTATCATACATTAAAGTAGGGACCAACACAGCATTGTGAATTGCCATACGTGCCATTTTCGACACATTTTGACTCTTCACAATGGCGTGTAGGGCCCCATTTACTCTATTTCCTACATTCACTCGTCGTTCTATATCCTTGTCACATCTCCCATCCCTGCTAAATACACAACCCAGATATAGAATCTCATCTACTTGCTCGATCAACTCTCCTTCTATTCTTATTTTATATATCGTCCTACTTTCTTGTTTTTCAAAAACCATAACTTTCCTCTTACTTGCTTTCACTTTCATACCCCTTTCTTTTAATGATCTGTTCATTAATGTAACCATCATTTGCAGCTCGGCCGCCGACGATGCAAGAATAACTTGATCATCGGCGTACAAAAGGCATTTGATGGTTAACTCACCCATTCTTAATCCGCATTCTTCAACTTTCAAATTTTGCAAACAACTGTCCATAAGTAGGTTGAACAGCCACGGGGAAGCCACACAGCCCTGTCTGACACCTTTATGGATGCCAAACCAGTCCGAGTAGACCTCGTTGATCCTAACACAAGCACTAGAGTCCCTATAAAGCGACTCCAATGCCTGTATCAAGCCAGCGCTCAACCCAAATGAGTTCAGTGTCTGCCATAGCACATTCCTATCCACTCTGTCATAGGCCTTTTCCAAGTCCATGAACGCACAAAAAACCTTTTGGTTTTTGGCCAAAAACTTCTCCGCGATCATGCGCATGGAAGACTTGATCTGTTCATCCCATTCCCTTTTTAAATCCCGCTTGCACATCACGAATTTTTTCTTCAGTTTCTTTCATGACCCTTTCAATCAGTACCTTAGCATACAGTTTTCCAACAATGCTAAGAAGGCTGATACCACGGTAGTTTTTACAGTCCTGCTGGGACCCTTTTCCTTTATATACTGGGACTATCACGGCTTTGCACCAGTCTACCGGTACCCGCTTCAGTTCCCAGCATAAATTAAACAAGGTGTGCAGCAGGCCTGCCACCACTTCCTCTCCAGCCCTCAGCATTTCAAAAGAAACTCTATCATATCCGGCAGCCTTACCTGCTTTCACGCTTTTCATTGCTTTCATTATTTCATCTATACTTATCTCGCTACCTCTTTCCTCTTCTTTTGGAGTTTTACTTCATTTAGTTCATACGTTGTCTCCTCACTCATAAACACGTTTTCAAAATATTCCTTCCTGTTCAAAATATTGTTCCTGTTTTGAATGTCCCCTGGCAGTTCTTACGAGTTTCCAGAACATTTTAATATTTGCCTTGAAGTTATCCGATATTCTTCTATCATTCTTATCCATTCTTTATTGCTTTTTCCTTTCAACTACTTCTTTTACTCTCTTATTTAGATTTCTAAAGATTGCCTTTTTTCTTTCAATATCATCATTCGTACCGCTAGAATTACCAGCCTTTGTTGCTAGTAAATCTAGCCATGCTCTCTTCTTTGCTTCAACTACCATTCGTATTTCATCATCCCACCATAACGTATTATTTTTCCTTTCATTCTTTCTCTTACTAACACCACATACTTCGGTAGCGGATGCACACTAAACCTTTCTTAACATTTTGCCATACATTCTCCAAGTCTAACTCATTCATACATAATTCATCCAAACCACTTATACTTTCTTTCAGTCTACATTTGAACTTGTTTTTCTCTTCTTCTTGTAACCTTTCAGTTCTAATACGCTGTGATGGCGCCAACGCCTGCATATTTGATATATGGTGTATATTTTAAGGCTCCGCACGTAAAATGTGTAAATTAATTTTTTGACGAGATTGATCTGGTGGTTGAAATATGTTACATGTCCATTTCTCTCACAGATTAGTGGCCATTGCTTGGGTATTTTTTCACCTACCCACATATTCTCGTAGGTGTCGTAAGAGGCGACGGAGAGAAATTAAAAAGGAACATTGTCCCTAACAACAAATCAAACTAATAAAAAACTTCAGTTGCCAACCTGTATTTATAATCGTAGTAACTATGGTAAGTGTTCTCCTATGAAGTAATTTATGGAAGAGGTAGATCATCTACTAGACTTATGATAGGTGACTATAATGAATGTATGATTAGATTTATTTTTATATATTCAATACATGTTTCTTTATTTTCTGACTCATTCCTTTCTGACAGAAAAATATCAAAAGTTAGTCTTTTCCTTCATATCTTTAAGATTGCAAACCAAGAAATTATAATTTTATAATCAAAGTTAATTGTTAGCACCTTTCTTTGTTAAGTCTTCGTATTTTCTTCGTGGATACCTGGGTTAGTATGGTTTTCTGTTAATACGCACTTTTAGTATGTAATTATTTTTTAATTTATTATTATACGAAACCCCCGGCGATAGAGACATACTTGTACATGCACTTGATTAGTATATATGATGCAATTACATTTCTTGTATACTATTACTGATTTGACTGCCTCGTTGGTCTGGTGGTTGTAGTAGTGCGACTACTGATCATAAGCTCCTGGGTTCGAATCCCGGATCTGGCAAAAAATCCATTATTGAGTTTTTCTGTCAATAAATTCTCTCTCCCTGTGCCTTGGAAATCACTTAAAGCCGTTAGTCCTGCGCCTGATCTCTCCGGTCGTGTCGGTTTACTGTCCCATCGGGTTATGAGAGTGAGGGAATAGAGAGTGCACTTGTGCTTGCGCATACGCTTGGGCACTATAATCCTGTCCTGCGCCGATGGCTAGCCTCTATTGAGGTAGGCCGCCGTGGCTGAAATTCGGTCTGGAGGACATTATTATTACTATTACTATTAGATTTGGAACAGTAGCGTGGTTTATAAAATTTAAATTATGCTCAATATAATAAAGCTTCTAAACGAATTTACCAACTTACTCGATATGTTTTTTTGACATCGATATTTTTTACTCACATAAAATATGATTTGAAGTAAATATAAAACCCTATTTACGGCACAACTAAATTCAATCATGATATTTGAAAAATATAATCTCCCGATTCTGTAATAAACATATATCTGCTTTATATTTAATTTTTCCATGTATTTCCAGCTCACACTATTACATCTTATTCGTTAAGATATCAGTATTGACAAGAGGAAAACATGAAGGAAATCAACAGATGCAGGTGACTTGGGACCGTGCTTTGTGGAATTCCTTTGGGGAAGCCTATGGTTAGCAGTGACCTTGTGAAGGGCTGTAATAATAACGGCGAATCGGAAGACCTGACAGATACTCATTAAAAACACAAATGTGTAGTATTCGAATTTGGTTGTGTCCCGGATTCTCAGAAACTACATGATTGTCTACTCTAATCAATTTTTCTTATAAAATAAAGATGAAATACGAGCTCACAGTCCAGAAGACCTTATGGTAAGTGCATGCTTAGGCCCTGCAACATCTACCATCTATCCTCGATTAAAAATAAGTAATATAATGGTTAAGGATTCGGACTACGAAACATAAAACACTCAGTTATTTAAACTTTTCCACGCGCTTTTCCAGCACTGTCGTGAATATCTTTAAGCTTAGTTGGAGTGGTAAATAGAAACACAGTCGTATTTACAGCATTGCTAGTGTTCTTTGCTTCTGCGTATTTTTTTGCAGATGCGTTGTCTTTCCTGAGAACTAAGATGGAATGCCTGATTTTCAGTAAAACCGACTCTACACTTATCAAATACGAAATACTGCTATTGTACTCTGGTATATGAAAAAAATGTTTAAACAAATATTCTTTTCAGCGAGGAGTTCGCTTACCTAGCTACAGGGAAAATATATTTAATATTATGATAAATATCTTGAGACCGTTTATAAAATTTACATTAAACTATTTTATTTTATTGATCATAAATTTTTGTAACTTATCTAATTTATGAGAGCGATACCGGGAATATATTTCACTTCCGATGTTAAACAATACTCTTATCTGTTTAAATAAATGAACACTACTTAACGGACTTTACATTACAAAATATTCTTGGAATGTATTAGAAGTAAATACAACATATTTTCTAAAATAAATTGTGTATCCAAAGCAACAGCAATAAAGCCCATCACAATGCGACATAGGCCGGCCTCACTGCAACGTCACCTTCTCTGCTGGTACTAAAAGTATTACCACGGCGGACAGAATGACAACAACAACAGAGACTCGTTGAAAGATCAATGATCCAAGCCAGTTGTCTACGCAGTTCCTCATGCTGCTTGTACGAGTGGGGGAGTTCAACCGCTTATTAGTAATCTATTATAATATTCCTTAAAGTTAGACTATATTCCCTCAGGAGTGTTTTAGCATTAACTTTAATGAAAAGAATTATAGTAACCATTTAGACACTTCCTTTATTAGAAAAATTATGATAGAAGCTAAAATTTTCCTATGATAATTAAATGAAGTAGTAGCACAAGAAAACAACGTAACAGATTTTAAATCTTTATTGCTTAATATACACATATCACATTTATACATTCAGATATTTCGGTCATAATAACTCGATTACGAACTTCACACTTTATTAGATTACTACTTATAATTTTTTAGATTCTTGATCCTATCAACAATTAAATAATAAACATTACATTATATGAAGAAGATTATATTTAAACATGTAGAATAAAAGTTTAGACTGCAGATTCTCTTGTGTTCATGAAGCTTTCGCCACCAGTGACGCCTGAAAAAAGTAAATAATAAATGCACGTTTACTACATTTTTTTATAGTAGTAATGTGACTAACGAGCTAATGGTCTTGGTGTTTGGTACCAGATTCTAAAGACGAAAAGCACAATTGCATTGCCACCTCTAGGGATTTAGGTGAAATCAACAGCCTTTCTTTTCAATAATGGTTAAAGTAGAAAATGGCAATAAGATTAAGAGAACATCTGGGCAGTGTTAAATCCCAACAAACGAATTCTACTTTATTCTTCATATAAAGACAATAGAGCGAATATTTTTTTCTGTGACCCGTATCTAAAACTAAAAGTGGCGTAGCATTAGTTTTGGCTTCCTGGGGTTACTTCTTCTTCTCTGACCTTGCCTCATTTTTTGTATGTATCGTAATTCGAGACTTTTTTCGAATTTTCTACCTACGTAAATTATTTTTTCATATACGAGAGGCAAACGAGCGTGCGGTTCATCTGATAGTAAATGACTACCGCCGCCCATGAACAACTGCAATACCAGGGGAATGTCGATACGGTGTAGGCATTAAAAAGGAGTAGGCTCCTTCCTTGAAGGTGTCTAAGTCGTATCAGTCCAGAATAATCGCTGGTGGTAGACGATTCCACGAATAAGTTGTGAGAGGAAGAAAACTTCATCTAAATCTCACAGTAGTGGACTTCCACTCTTTCAGGTGGTAAGAATGGTATCTTCAGTTCTGTGGCGACGTGTAATGGTGAAATTGAGTACTGGAATAAATCCGAATAATTCCTCTTAACACTCTCCATCCGATAGAATACGCAAAGGCAAGTATGCAACATGTCTTCACAGCGCAAGTGCCTTTGTTAGTTGTGCAAGTGTTAAGCCAATCAGAAAGTGCTCGGTTGCCGTCAATTCAAACTACTCTGCGCTGGATGCGGTCAAATGAATGGAGCTGGCACCGGGGAGCCCCGGCCTAAAGATGGAAACGGTGGTCCATATGAGGTCGAACCGGGGCCTTCTAAAGTTACAAGCGGTGTGCCAGCATCTTTATTCAATTAAATAAAATAGAGAATTAAAGTCGAATTGGGGGATCAAGACGTTATTCAATAATGTCTCGACTTCAGACACAAATTTGTTCCGGTACTTAGTGATGTTTTCCCGAGAAATATTGGCACGGCCGTATATAACAATGAATGTTACCAGTTTGCAACATATCATTGATATGCAGAAAAAACAGCGATGGTGATTGCACGCAGTCTTGTGGAACACCAGCGTTAATAGGTTTGTAATCGGAATATGCACCATCTACTACGACCTTGATGTTCCGATTAGGCAGAAAACTGGTGATGCAATTTCTCAATTTCTCAGAAAGCCCATAGAAAGGAAGCTTTGAGAGAAGCGTTTTGCGCCAAACCCGATCGAAGGCCTTCTTTATACCCAAACTAAACGTCAAAGCTTCTCCCTCCGACTCGATCGCCTGCACCCATCGGTGTGTTAGATAAAAAAGAAGATCACTGGCCGAGCGACTCCAACAGAAACCGTGCTGGCAGTCACTAATCAGCTAGTGTTCTTGAAGGTACCGCATGAGCTGACTGTTAATAATGGACTCCATTACTTTGGAGAAAAAGGAAATGATTGCGATAGGCCTGTAGTTGGGCGGATCAGAGCGGTTGCCTTTTTTTAGAGATTGGGTGCACTAAAGCTGTCTTCCATGGTTTTGGTACTACGCTTAGAGAGTAGTACTAGTGCCAACTCTGTTGATCACTTTCAAAGAACAATTTGAGGGATTCCGTCAGGTCCACTTGAACTTGGATTTCCAGGGAGAGGAGAGTTTTACGTGACGAGCAATGTGTAAAACGCACATCAGGCATAGAGTCCTCTCCACGCAGGATGGTCAGCGGAGTGTTCCCCCCGTCATCGAGAGTCGAGTTGGATGCAAGAAAGAGCCTTAAAGATTGTATTTCTCCTTTGTAGCGTATGTATAATCCTCCCTGTGTAGAGACTGATGTTGCAGAAGTTGCAGCGAGCGTGGTAGGGGCTGCCATGGTTTTATCGCTCTGTTTGCCTCGTGCAATGGTAATAGTGAGCGAGTGAGATTTAATTTAGGATCAATTAGAATTTAGCTTAGAACTTAGGAGGCATATGTTCAGCTGTGGACTTGTGAAGGGCTGTAATGATGATGATGATAATGATGCTAATTTTTAGCTATAGACATATATCGGCTCTCTTAAAGTCAAATAATGGAATGCTTTTACAAGAAAATAATGGTGGCGTGTTATAAAATAAGGAATAAATATTTAAATGGCCCATTAAGTAATGAAATTTCACCTAAAATAATCTGCACTCAAAATTCATAGACTTGTATCGTGACCATTTCCAGTACATTCCTGTAGGTTACCCAGCGTAAAGATAAATCTTACAACTAATGTTTACTAGCCGACGCATTCTCGTAGATGCTTAAGTACATCAGTGGGCCTAAAAAGGCAGTCAATACAGTAAAGGATTGGAAATTCAGTATAATTATAAAGTGGTCGTACCTGTTCTTCCTGTCATAGGGATTACTTCATTGGTTCGGAAGAGGTGAGCTAATTGTAATTTGCTTGCTTTCAGTATGTCATGGTTTGTGAAGCAAAACAGGACTGCGACACAGATGCCCTTTAAGAAAAAATAATCAATATTATCATAGCCAAATACAGTTAAAAACAACATTGTAGGAAATATAAGTGTGAAATCTAGGCATCAGGTGTATAACAGGGCTGGGCATTCGGTATGGAAGATTGTGATAAAGTGATCTGAATGTAGGCCGCGTAGTAAGCGTATAAGAGAATTCGTTGTATAACTTTGTACCTAATTCATATCTATACACAAATGAACAAAATTAAAGTGTATGTTTGTTATGTCGAAATAACAGCTTTTTACTAAACGGCAACAAATCAAATGAATATATACAGTACATATAATAATAAAAAATAACTTATTTCAATAATTTTCTGTCTGTTTGTTCTGGCTAATCTCCGGATATTGACTGGCAGATAGCTGATGTTACAAGGAGTAACTAAGGCTACTTATATTTTAGAAAAATAATTAGGATTCCGAGCAGAAAAATAAAATCCATTTAATTATGAACATAATCCGATTAAATTAGGGAAGTATAATAATAAATTAATAGAAATTGTATAATGCAAACGAGGTCGTGTGCATAGCTAGTATTAAATAAATGGCCGCGACCTTGGATTGTCATAAGTGTGTCCTGTGGCCACTTCAGCCGCACCTCAACCAAAAGCTAAAGTAAAGCAAAGTAAAGTAACAGCCTATATACGTCTTACTGCTGGTCACAGGCTTTGTCTAATTTATGAGAGGGTTATGGGATTAAGCGCTCGCTGTAATTTAATTGATAGGTGCTTTAGTAATTTTACCAAAGCTAACGGAAGGCGCAGTTGAAAATTGTCGGTTAAAACATAAAATAGCAGTGTATCATGAAATGCCCAGGTAGATGACGATCTACCTAACTCTACGAGCCGACTACGACACTTTGTCTTCAGCATTGTGCAAACAAGCGAGCGTTTTCAAACAGACGACGCTATTTATATTGTGATAAGTTTACGTGGTAGAGCCATGCTGCAGCTATATTAATTGTATAGTTTTAGCACGAATGGGTCGGCTCGACCGGGGAAGGACCACGCTCTCACAGAATACCAGCGTCAATTAGCAGCTTAATGCTGCTGTGTTTCGTATGGTGAGTGTAGAGAACCGGAGAACCTTTTTACTGGAAACGAGGCATTCCATCTTAGTCCTCAAGGCTGACAACGCATCTTCATTTTGATTCGCAAACGTGGATAGATGTAGATGTCTATGGGCCACAGTAACCACTTACCATCAGGTGGACTGTGTGCTCGCTTGTCACCCTTTTCCTATAAGAAAAGTCATAAAAGTCGGCGATAGGTACGTATATAGTTGTATCTATACATAGCAAACGTACACATCGGATGTTATGTCACAAATATCCAGACCTAAAATCCATAACTCTAATGTGCTATTGTAATCTTTTTCATTCAACAAAGACCTACGTAAAATTGCGCTTACCAGTACATGACTGCCTGTAAAAATCTTTCTTTCCAATCAGTTGTCGGTTGTTCAAGCTATAGAAATATATAACACGACTGTGATTTATGACAATTTACGAGGAGGCGTGTGTTTAGTTGTGTATATTTCAAGATTAAAGCATAAAGGTTTCTTAATGAAGATTTGGTAATCTTCATTTAGGAACCTTAAAGCATAACATTTGAATATTAGTGACTAAATGAAAAAAAAATCAAAAACCGCACTGAATATAAGTGAATAACAACAGGAAAAATTAAGAATTAGATAGTTTGTCAGAATGCGCTTTAAATAAACACTTATTTTATTTTATGCGACCATATTTTAGGTATTAAAATCATATAAACATAACGGACTTGTTCGCTAAGTTGTGCATACTTCCTATGTAAACATGGGTCATTTGGTTTGTATTTGTAGTTAATAGGATGGAATTATATCTTAAAGGCATTCCAGTAAAATAATGACAACCTTCAGAGAGATCTCAATACGGACTTAACAAATATTGTGGAAAAATATGATAGAGCTCAGGAACGCAGACTTCATCGTTTTAATGTTGAGGCTATCCAGTTCCTCGAAATAATAAATACTTTTAGAAGACTGAAAAGGACAAAGCTTTTAGAAATTAATATTGAAGTTTTAGCGTAAATAAGAGCTGGATTATAATTTCGATTAAGTACTATTTTAAGATACCTAATTCCTTAATACCAAAAATATTTTTTATTTTGTTTGTTTAATCCATTTATTGTTTTGTTTCTTTATTCTTGCTATTTTTTGAAAAAAAAAAACACAGTGTTTACGCTGAGGGGCTGCTAGTTCGAATCATGCACGGAACATGTATTTGAATGATCAACAAGTATTTTTTCCGGGTTCGTATGCGTGCATTATTAGTGCAATTTATGTATAAAAACCGCCAGCACGATACAGAAAAATAACCTACTGTGGGTGGTGTGTCTTAGACAAAGTATGAAGCTCTAAATTTACCGTATGAAATATACTGTATGGAAAATCAATATTTAATATATTATATCTTGTACTTTTTTTTTGCTTTCGCTTATAATGTATCCACATAACAGAGTAAATATTTCAAAGAAATATGAAATCATTCCTGCATCTCTTCATTAAGATTCATTCATTTGATGTAGATCATTAACAAATGAATTTGCTATCAGCAATTTAAAGTACTGATTTAACACGTATTCAGCAATGAAGAAGAACATTGTAAGGAAACCTATTTGTTCAAGAAATAGAAATAGAGAAAATGGGATATTACTTTAAAAATACATTTAAATATATAATGTTTGGTATACGTTACTTGAAGACTTGTCATCAGAGCAGAAATGACTTGATATGGTTTTTCAGCAGGCGAATGAAGTGTAGGCCGGAACGGAATTAGCATGAAGTGGAGGCCAAACAGCGGTATCTGTAAATTATAAACGTTATTAGTTGTATAATTTAATATGTGTGTAGCGGCAGCGGAGTTGCGAATCGCAACGTCGCTGCCGCTGTGCATAACTATAAAAGATGATCGGACAATAAATTGTGTACATTAAAGGGTATTGTATTGTTTTATATCAGCAGATCCGATTACCGTTCGTATCAAGTATTTGTATTATCTGCAAATAACTGTCCCGCTTCTGAATGCTTCCAAAATGTAAGAAAATACCTAAGTATGGTGGACAGTTAAAGCTTAAAAAAAATACGATATAATTTGCTGTATCAAATTGTTGTCAATTACTACTATCAATTTAAAATTTGCTAAGATAAGATAGTGATTAAACTTTTTTATCACGTAATTTTAAATGAACAATAATAAGCGACAAAAATAAAGATTATTTTAAACAATGAAAAGAGGAATACTGTAACTAGAGGGAGCTTTGATGGAAAATTAACAAAAATTGATATATAAGAAAGAAATAGAATTGAACTTTAGTTATTAAGTTTACATTGTGGCCTTTAGTAGATAGATATAAAAATATCAATATCAATATAAGCAGTTATATATACAGACCGGGCTGCTATTCAGAACAGGAATTATCTCGGATCTTTTTACAAAATATACCACAAACCTGTAGCAATGTGAAAATAAACAAAAATCAATAGCATATTTTTACGCCACCAACCCAGGACAGCATGGTGAGTATTTTATATTTTTATTACTATAATGAAAATATTGGTGTATTTTGAGTAATGGCATAGGTTCCAAATTCATGCCAGAATCTTCATAGAAAGACTTTTGTACAACATTACTGGACAATAATCATCTAAAAGTCACGTTAAAGATGAAAGAACCCGGGACGGTCTCTTATTTTTCGTCATTCATAGAGTTTACTAGTCTGTTTTTCCATATTATTTAAGTTAGACTATTTGAGATTCAAATTCTGTCATAAATATTAGATTTGGGTTGATGATTAAATATACTAAATACTAACATGAAGAGGTGGGATACTCACTAAAATGAAGGCAGCTCGGGCGGCTCTTCTAAAGGACGTAGTATAACGCTGGTTTTGTACCGGATGCAACTTTGTGCACAGGACCCTTACTACGTTTACTAAAAATACTGAAAAAAATTTAATTAATCACAGTTTGTTTATGTTTAAATCTCTTATATATCATGAAAAGCTTTTAAATGAAGTTATAATATCGAAGTTCAAATAAAATTTTTATATCATAAATTGATAGGATTATTCATTATTAATTAATACACAATATAATACAGCTACATCGCGGACCCTGTTTTGGAATGGTGTAGGTTACATATTTTAGAGTGTATTGTCCATTATATAATTCCATGATATAATGGTATTTTATGATATGCATAATAGTTGCATGATAGTTTAATCTATATGAGGTGATGCTACCAGATATTTTAAGTCGACTATTTGATTGATACGAGTCGAAAAAAATGACGGGTTGATAATGTCAAATAAGAAAAAAACATGAAATGATTTTAAATTTATTTTGTGAAATTCGTTCATTTGACTTAGAAAAGCGGATATGATAATTCAACAAAACATTTTGCCATCGCAAACTATTGTGTTTTCTTAAGAGTAGTGTACTAACAGGCTGTGAGGAATTCGCTTTTAATCGTCAGAGTTAGCCGCTAACACATGCCATGTGCCACATTATTGTTGTGCAGTTGAGAGTGAAATATAGCTTGCATAATTTTTTTTTTATAGGATAGGTTGACAAACGAGCACACAGTCCACCTGATGGTAAGTGGTTGCTGTGGCCCATAGACATCTACATCTATCCTCGATTACGAATCAAAATGCAGATGCGTTGTCACCCGTGAGGACAAAGATGGAATGCCTCGTTTCCAGTAAAGAGGGTCTCCGGTCACCACCACGAAACAGGACTCCGCTGGTATTCTGTGAGAGTGTGGTCCTTCCCAGGTCGAGCCGACCCATTCGCGCTACAACTATACTACTAATATAACTGCAGCATGGCTCTACCACGCATAATACAAAAACTAAAAAAATTACTGAACTACGGTTAAATTTCGATAACTGGGCGACCACTAATATTATAATAAGGCAATCGCTTATCTGCTGAGATATCAAGGTCAACACATATATATATATATATATATATACATATATACATAATATAATCGTACATTATTATTTTTAAACAAAAAAAACCTAAAAAACCTTCAAACTCAAATAACTAAAAATAATAAATTAATAACTTTCCAATAACACCTTAAGAAGTCAGTGCTAAGACATGTATGGAATGATTAAAGATTGTATGTTTATGTATGGAAGAATTAAAGACCCTAATTGAGGAGTAGATAAGTAGAAATAAATTATTATTTTTTACTTCTTTAAAGTCGGTTTTTAGTTTTTATTTAAGTTTAATTTTTTGAACCTTTTGAGTGGATTATAGAGTTAACAACGAGAATATTATCTGGTTGCGCGGATAAAGAATCGGGTACTCTAATATATTTTGTTCGGTTGATTATTGCTCGCCAGTGTCCTTCCTTTCTGTATCCATGCATCCCTTCCACACGCACTGAAGGGGGAGGGGTCTAGAAGTAAAAGCTCTTTCATCAATAGTAAAAGCTCTTTCGGATCGCTTGTCGCTTGCCCATTAGGGTTTTCCACAGGGCTCATTTTTCATATCCCATTTTTGGTCTTAGTCTATATTAATGACTTACATTATCTTGTAGATGATAACCATGATATATCGCTTAAATATGATCCTATATCTAATATGTAATAAGTATAATTGGTTTAACGTTAACAATTTAAAGGGGGACGCCCATTTTCGGCCATGGAACGCCCAACAATGTGAATTTGTTAAAAAATTATATCTTTATTTATGGTTATGAATCGCGGTATTCATTTATCCTCAAACAATGGGAATATTTTTGCACAAATTAAAAGTACCGGAAACATAATAATAAAAATTAGGTAAATCATTATGTCATTAGTTTGTGAATAAAAAAAAGTGTTGCCAATCACAAAACACATTTAAAAAATCGATTCTCTTTTTTCGATCGATTATTTACGGTGTCATCATTACAGTGCTAATATAATTTTTAAATAATTATGATGTTACGATAATTAAACAAGCTAATTACTAGCTGATTTCCAATGAATTCTTTAGAGAGTAACAAATGCTACGGCACAATTTAACTGTTAATCTTAACCGATCTTCTTTGAAAACAGATAAGAACTGTTATTCTTATCTGTTTTTAAAGAAGATCGGTTAAGTTATTCTTATCTGTTTATAATAATGCATTTAAAATAGAATCATGTTATGGTAACGAAACAAGTTAGTTTCCAGCTGATTTACCATGAATCCTTTAACCTTTTTGAGCGCCAAAGTCGCCTATACTTGACCAACACCTGCGGGCCCTGAGCGCCAACGACGTCTATAGTTGACAAAAAACCCGGCTCCGAAAAATATGAAATATAGATATTGGAAAATTATTACAGGTATTTTAATTCTACACTCCTCAAAATAGGAATAGCCCAGCAACATGTGAGTATAAAAAACAAGTCTTCTAGAGCCACAAGTACTAAGAAACATTGAACTAATAAAAATGGATTTTTATCTAAGCAAATACTACGTCCAGCACGCCAAAGTCGTCTATGGTTGACCGCTAGTGTCAAACGCGGGAGGCATAGATTTCTTGAAAACTATCCAAAATTCAGCTCAATGGTGTTTTTTTTCTATTATTATTGATATTTGAATAAAATTAAAGGTTAGAAACATAAAACTATAATTAGCTACATGAATAAAAAAATGTTATCAGATTATCTTCGCATAATAAATCTAATATCTCAACTCTAGCGCATCTTTAGCGCGTCATCGAAAATCAGTTCACTGGGCACCGTGATCAAGGATAGACGACACCCTGATGACGTCATAAGTGATTACCGAGAAAAGTAGAGCAATGCAACATGAACGATTCCTCAGAACTCATTCGGATTTTGGAAAGCGTCGATGATGATGAATTTTGATTTTTGATTGATGAATTGAATTTTTGATTGATTGGTGAACAAATATGTTTATTTATTCCATGACCAAGATTTTAGTATTATACGGCTGATTTACCTAGTGCGAATAATTATATACAATTGTTGATTAATGAATAATTATGTACCTTCTTTAATAATAATACAAAATTACAATTAATGTTTTTTTTACTTAGGGTGTGAAGAGCAATTTTTCATTTTGTTTTTTGTTTGTGCCATTTTCTTTCTCAGTCTCAAAATCATCTAGCAGAATCAGCATCATATCAAATCCCCATTTTCATAAGAGTGTAAGACTTTTCTTCTGTGCGTTACTTGGCCTACGCCTTCCCCGACACATAAAGTATTATGAATCGATGTCTGTATATTTCGGTTAGATCGATTTTGAAATCGATACACAACATTCTAAGAATGTTTCAAAAAGGAAGGTCAGCTACGCCGTTGTCGTCCAGTCGCGTCGTCGTCATCGGTGTTGTCATTAGGATGGAGAGTAGTGCTGTGGTTTACTAGTATTTTATTGTTATTGTTTGTTTTTTATTTATGTTTATATGTACAAAGTACATATATAAAAAGAGTGGAAGACGGCACAAGATTAAATAAAACATACAGTTTATTAAGAGTCATTTATAGCATAAAAAACCAACAAAAACAAGTTATTTCACCTTATCGATATATCAACTCTTGGCAACACTATTTTGTTTTGGCGCTTTGGCGTACAGGACACGGTAATGCGTTTTTGGCGTGGCGCTCAAAAGGTTAAAGCTTAACAGAACGCAACTACACAATTTAACTGTTCCTAAAAATACATTTCAAATAGCATTTAAATAAATAAAGGAAAATATATTTTAAAAAGCCTGCAGAACTTAAAGCGCCTCAAAGATTGTTTTTTTAACGATATTATTAATCGAATAAAAATCGATATCCTTTCATCGATTTTATGTCAGTTAAGTGGCAACATCGAGTCTGACAGCTAAGCCCTGTCATAGAATGAAATCACAATTCAGTTTACAACTATAGTCATTTGTTTATTTTTATTTTTGTGAATTTGTTATCGAAGTAACAAACAAGCGTTATAATTGGACTCTGACATTTTATCCCACCCTACTGACCACGGCCTGAACATGGACTCCGCACCCGCTTCCTTCAATAACCCCTGCACGAACTTGGACTCGATATCCACTGTTAACAATGATCCCAGCTTCCACGCCGGCCAGACTTCTTCTCAGCCCTCGGTAACTCATTCAAGAGGACATTTTCGCTGTGTTAATTGTTGTTTAAATATAGCGAAAACACGAAGGCATTTGTTGGAAATTCCAGAACTGCGAAATCTTATACAAGAATGGGTTCGACCACAGCAGGTAAATAGTTACAATTATGTGTCATGTCTTCCTTTTCTTCATTCTACAATAATTATGGCTTCTTTATTAGGTACAAGTTTCGAGTGATAGTGTAGTATGCCACGTATGTTGGACTGCAGCCTGGAATCAAATACGACATCCAACTAGCGAACAGGAAAATTCACCAATTATTGGAAGTCATGGACATGTATGTATCAGCTGTGGCAAGTCACTTATGAGAATAAGATCACACACATTGTTTGGGTCTGATTCTCTACGTGAGGAACTCATAAGGAATGAAATTGCCCATCAAATTGCACCACGTGAGGTACGTGTTCAACATTTTTTTTAATTTATTAAGTGTGTGTGCTCATATCTGATAGTGATACATGTTTTTACTCTGATTACATCCACACAAACTATATCTGACAAACATACAAGCTTATTTATAACATGGCGATAAGATTAGCTTGTCACCACCAGGTAGAGTGCTACCGTTTTTACCAACTACCAAGTAATGAGACAATTGATTTTTCATTGTTTTTGGACTACTGGTAGTTTTTAAGTGCTTAATTATTAAATAATATAGGCCATTAAATCTGCTTTTGTGCAGTAACAATTAACTTGATAAATATTTTATATGTATTTGAGTTTAAAGGAAACAAATCTATTTTATTTTTATTTAGTTCACTTTTTCACTTTTGTATTTAATATTATTTCAGTTGCCATTGTCATCTCGTGTGTGTCATAATTGTTGGCGAAGGTTTGATAGAGCAGCATCACATTCAACTGCAGAACGGGAACCATCTGAATCATCCAGTTCATCCTCGTTGCAATCTGAAGTCGGTAATGTATTGCACCCAGATCAACAAAGCTTAGATCATATATCACATAGTATACTGCTACCTAATTATGTAAGAGCACTACTAACACAAAATCAATGTTTTTTTCCTGGTTGTAACGACTCCAATCGACTAATTGTTCCAACAGCGTTGCGGGTACGTCTTTTTTGTGATTACAATTACTATGTACCTCCAGAATGTAGAATCTGTAACTACCATTTAAATAGTAACTCTTGGGATTTACTTTTAGAATCAATATATAATCCTATTAAAACATTTAGTGCAGCACAAATTGAAGATTTTGCTACATTATTGAAAGATAATATGCATAATCATATAGACTTTGAAAATATTGACAGTATGCCTGAGCACACTGTACATTATTATCTAGGCTTATCAAAGGCACAATACCAACAAATTCTCTCTGTAGTTCCTAGACTGTCAAGTAAACATAGGGGTTGTTTTGCACTTGCTGCATATTTAATGAAGTTAAGAATAGGAGATAGTGATGAACGCATGTCAGCATTATTGCAAGTGCCAAGAAGCACATTAGAGCGGCTTATAAATATGGCCCGCGAAATAATTAATCAGGATTTTGTTCCTATGAATTTGGGCATAAATCATATAAAAAAATCATAAAATAAATTAAAGATCTGATCAAAACTTGATTATGATATTAGTTAGTTTACGACGGGCTGTTTTCCGCAACTCCACGTCTAAGCGTGTATTTTACGTGTGGGCAGGAATAATGTGATTACTAAAGGCAAGCAATAATAAAAAGTTATATATAATTCCTATAATATAATAATAATTAAGTTAATTTGCGTCAACCCCCTTAATTCCCTTACACACATTAGTGTTTAGGAGAAAGGATGTGAGGCTAATGGGTCTCTAGGATTTAGGATTTGCGTATACACTCCTACCTGGTTTGGGTATGAATGTGACTTTCACTTTCATACCCAAACCCTTGGAACACATCTCATTATGACAACAAGTCTGCCTATTAAGGCCTTCCCCCCCACCACCACAGTAGGAGTGCTGGGAATCTGCTGACAGGTCCTGCTAGCTTATTGGGGAGGAAATTATGAATTTTTCCTGCGCCCTCTTTTCCCAAAAGAGGGTCGCTTCCGATACGGCATAAGAAGCTTAAACAGCCAGTTGCCAGTCCCCAAAGGCGGTTTTTAGAGGGTATCACTTAGGTTCCCCCGGTAGGCAGTGAGTCCCTCATAATCACGATAGACCGGCTATCGTGGTATGCGTAATGCATTTTCCGCCTCCCTTCATAAAGGGTAGCCCTTTCCAATTGCTTCGGGCGCAAAAAAAAAACCAATGGATTTTATCCATTGTTACCACTCTGTGCTAAATTCCATTCAGTGATTAGATATTATACTAGAGGCCAATAATTCCTTAGCATTCCCAGATGTGTTAGTCATCCGAAATTCTATTAACACCATAGGTTACACTGCATATAGAAAAAAGTCCCATACAAACCAATATTTAAACGGTGAATCTCACCATCATCCTTCACAGTTAGCTACCGTGGGCAACTCTTTGTTACAGAGAGCACAAGGGATCTGTGAGCGCAAACACCTGGCTGCTGAGCTTCAGCATGTCAAGCAAGTTCCGCACGACAACAAGCTTCGGGTCCCGCACCTATGTCACAGTGACCGAGTGAAGTCGGGCACAGTCGAGCATGTGCCTGCTGTACTACCATATTTCAGAGGTATTACGGACAAGATTGGCTACATCTTGAAGCGAGCTCCTGTTAGAACATTCTACAAGCCGCTGAAGAAGATACATATAATATCAGATTTGATAGACCACAAATCCTCGCGAAAGAACATCGATTCCTGCCAAGGATTATATGTGAGGCTATTGAAATTAAAAACATTCTAATTTCAATAGAGAAGGAAGCTGGGTACTCCCACCTGTTTAGGACCCTGTAAATAATAAAATTAAAACTAAACCCAAGCATACCACGCAAGACTTCAAGACAGTAAGTTCATTCTGTATATATCGGACCATAAATAGTTATTAAAAAGCTGAAGTTACTCCAAGTTAACACTGATTCGGTACACCAGTCACCTCAATCCCCCATGACCATGTGTGCTGGAAAGCACCCGAAACGTCGAGAATTAAAAATCAAAGAAATTAAACGCGATAAAATCGGTAAAATTAGTTGTTAAAAAACTGTATTTGTGAAAATAAAAACTTTTATATCTTAAAATTCCCGACTTTTTTTAAACCAATTTCTTAACCATTTCATTCTTTTAATTGTATATTATCATATCTATATGCTTTTATATGTGAGCACCCATGGCCGAAATGTCTATGAAGAGTGGGCATTCCTCTTTAAACGGAAATAAAACTGCAATTTTATAATACAACGGTCCAGTACAGTGTAAATTTAAAAAAAATCAGTGACAAGTCCGGAGTGAAAATCATTACGTCTTGTACCGCAAAAAACAGGATATCTGGCGGATCAACTAATATATTATATTATAATGATAATTCAATCAACACTTCTGACCTACTCAATGAAATAAACTTACATTGCTGAAATATTAGAAGTTATATAAAAAAATAAGTATTTCCGCAGAAGCCATTTTCTGTCTTTGTCGTGGTAAATAACTAGTCTCCTTCCAACCAGCCTATGGAGTTAGCAATTCAACATTATTGGTTAGTATTGGAAATTGTTGTAAGGGTTAACATGACATGTTAGCCTTCTATGCTTGAAGTTGATTGCAGGTGCCCATGTTCGTTATTTATATATTTTCTACGAGAAAGGCTGTTAGCTCGTTCGTCATCCTAATATTATTATAAAAATAAAATAAATCTGTATATTTATTATACCTCTTCATGTTAGTATTTAGTAATCATAATAAATCTGCATATTTATTTTACATACAGAATTAAATAGCTACTACAAAAACATACTGTGTGAAAAACGAGAACACAGTTCACATGATGGACTGAGGATTAAGATGCCTTATTTCCAGTAAAAAAGGTCTCCGGTTCTCTACACACACCATACGAAACACAGCAGCATTAAGCTACTATTTTACGCCGGTATTCAGTGAGAGCGTGGTCCTGCCCCAGTCGAGCCGACCCTTTCGTGCTATAACTATAATATAGCTGTAGCGTGTAGTGTAGAGAACCGGTGACACTTTTTACTGGAATCGAGGCATCCCATCTAAGTCCTCAGGGGTGACAACGCATTTGCATTTTGATTCTTAGTTGAAGATAAATGTGGATGTCTATTGGCCGCAGCATCCATCTTACCATCAGGTGGACTGCGTGCTCGTTTGTCACCCAATGCTATAAAAAATAAAATGCCATTCTATGTGAGTGGGTTCATGACAGCAAAGCCTACATTCCCGCACCGGCAATTTTCTGCCGATAAATAATACAATAATACAATCTTGACTCAATTCTTACTTTATATATATCTATGTTGGCATTTTTTATGTAAATAACTTGGTGGAGCCACGTGTTTAAGGCTGCCGAAAATCTAGTTCCCCGGTCAAACCTCAAACCTATTACGCGAGATATTAACTAAAGTGGACTGTATATGCGATTGCTTTTACGCTTACGTTAAAAGCGACTACTATAGCATGCGGTACAATGCACTCGCTCTTCCCTAAACTAAACTATTACTTGTCGAATCGATGAAAGGAATCCTGCTTGACTAGGAAAAAAACACAAATTGGAGCGGGTTAAATTATTAGCAAGCAGGTATAATTAAGGAGTATTGACTCACCGGGGTTTCTTCTTCCTGTCGATCACTATGGCGGCGACTTCCGGAACACTCCGGAGAGAGGCGGTGCGCGACGATATCTCACACGAGGTGAGGCGGGTTCCTGGAGCTCGACTGCTTCCAGGCCAAAGCGGTTTCCACTAGCGAGGTGTTTCCAAACGAGCGCGCGGGAAGAGGAGGTTGTAGTTCAACGACGACTGCGGCGGGAGAAGAGAGCGCGCGTCGGTCGCGCGTGTCTTATATATCCTCGGGTCCGATGATTACGCGATGTTCTAGAATCGTCTTCTTTCCCCTCCCACCCCACCACCCCGATGTGTCGATAGGAGGGTACGAATGATATTGTTTCGGAAGGGAATAATGATTCGACAAATTCCTACCGTCAAAAATAAAAAACGCGAATGGTTTTCCGCGCAACCATCTCCCCCGCCCTTGAAGGATTTCCTTCAAAAAAAATAACTAAACAACTAGAGCTAAGATCGACTAACAAATAACTAACTAACGCTAAGATTACCTAAATTAAACTACAATTTCAGTCAAAAAAGCTAATTTAAATTATGGAAGAGGCAAGGGGCACAAACGGATAACCGGACGTAGGTAAGACCCAACCGTGGTCTTAACGCGAGCTATCCTAATTACTCCGTCGGAACCGGGAAAGACCTCCTCGACGATTCCTAACGGCCAGTGGAGAGGCGGCGTATTCTCCTTAGTGAGCACAACTACGGTTCCTACAGCTAAAGGCTCTGTCGCTGTGTTCCATTTTTGCCGAGACTGCAAAGTATGCAAGTATTCCATCCTCCATCGTTTCCAAAACGATTGCACTAACCGATCTAATAATTTGTGGCGTGTGGAAATGTTAAGTCTGTTCTCATCCATATCCGCGGCGGGCAGATACCTTAGAGGCGTTAAAGTCAAAAAATGTGCTGGAGTTAGAGCCAGCGGTTCCGAGGGGTCACTAGATAACGTCCGACAAAGTGGGCGGCTATTCATTACGCATTCAATTTGAGCGAGCACCGTACTTAGCTCTTCGAAGGACAAAATTTGATCTCCTATTACTCGGTATAAGTGGCTCTTTAGACTTTTAATATTAGTCTCCCAATTGCCCCCAAAATGACTCGCGGCTGGGACGTTCAGAGACCACTCAATGCGGTTCTCGGCTAGAATGTGAGCGAACTCCGAATTATAATACTTGCTAGCTAAGAGCTCATGTAGTTCCGATAGAATACGTTTTGCACCGACGTAGTTCGTACCGTTATCCGAATATAATCTACTTACAGGGCCTCTGCGCGATAGAAATCTTTTAAATGCACCCATAAAGCCTGCTGTGCTTAGATCACCAACGAGTTCTATATGCACTGCTCGAGTAGTTAGACATACGAAAATGAAGACGTAAGCCTTTGTGGATCTTATACCACGCCCGAGAGTGAGCGTGACCTTAAACGGACCAGCAAAATCAGACCCGGTGTGCGTGAAGGGCTTTACCGATTGTATCACTCTACAAGATCTAAGTTCCGCCATTTCCGGAAATGACGGCTTGGGGCGTGCCCGAAAGCAAGCTATACATCTGTGCACCCGATTGCGTATTAAACTACGTGCAGAAAGAATCCAATAATTCTGGCGCAAGATCGACATCAATAAATCGGGGCCAGCGTGCGAGTTCAATTTATGATGATAATCGACTAATAAGTTCATGATATGGTCTTTACGCGGTAAAACTATAGGGTGCCGTTGGTCGAAACTCAATTGCGAGTTGGACAAGCGTCCACCTACCCTTACAATCCCATCCTGTAAAAATGGCTTAAGGCGTTGAAAGGCGCGACTACAAGCTCTATTCGATTGTAATCTTGTAATTTCTTCAGAGAAGTGTGCACGTTGAAGTTCACGTAATACTAGCGACTCGGCATAGTTGTAATCGGATGCTAAGACATACGAACGTCGCGGTAAAAGCTTCGCGAATCGACAAACGTAAATTACGCTACGCAATAATTTCGACCAAGAGGACAAGCGGTTCGCCAGAGCAATGATTGGAGAAACCTCGCTCGAAACGTTCGCCACTAGAGCGTGTCTCTTCTCTTCCGGCGGTTGTGACACTGACGAAGGTTCGAAATCGGTTATTGGCCATTGTGAGGGATCCAAGTGAACCCAAGAAGGTCCATGGAACCAAAGCGGGTGGTCCATTATTTGCATCGGGGTGAGTCCCCGGGATAGACAATCGGCAGGGTTTTCCTTACCGGACACGTGATAAAAGTTCCGCGTTTCTAACTCGTCTTGGATCTTGGCCACTCGGTTCGCGACAAACGTATCCCAACGGTGGGGTGAAGAATGAACCCAACATAAGGCGACGGTGGAGTCGGAAAAGGCAAATATTCTTTCTATGTGAACTCTATCCCTACATGCGCCGATAACTGTGGTAATAAGCTTGGTGAGTACTAATATTGCGCAAAGCTCTAAGCGCGCCAGAGAGACAACCTTACGGGGGGAGACTCTCGACTTAGAACTAATGAGGCTAATCGAATTTCTACCATTATTCTGGACATGGAAATATACAACGCCCCCGTAAGCCTTCTCGCTGGCGTCTGCAAATCCAACAACCGTTATGCTGCTATTTCTATCGACATTTATATGACGCGGTATTTTAATTTCTCTTAGTAAAGGAAGTTCCTCTCTAAAGCGCTGCCACAATCGAACAATGCTGTCAGGCGGCGAGTCATCCCAATCGCATTCAAATAACCAAAGTTGTTTAATCAAAAGCTTAGCGTATAATACCACCGGAGCTACGAAACCCATGACGTCCCATAATCTAGCAACGCATGACAGTATTGTGCGCTTTGTGCATTTCTCTACGGGCGGATTTACCTTAAGGCTAAACACGTCGGACTCTGGTGACCAACACAGACCGAGCACCTTGTGTGTATCGGAATCGTCGAATTCCTTTATCGCCGAAAGACGGTGTGATAGTGGGATTGTATCTAAAACCGGACGCGAATTACTAGTCCACTTCACAAGATCGAATTGACCCGATTTCATGAGCCTTATAACCTCGGCGGTGGTTAGGGTGGCCTCCTCCACGCTATCGACCGAATACACAAAATCATCCATATATAATCCGCTCTCAATTGCCCTCTTAGCTTTAGGATAAGAGGGACCTTCATCGTGAGCGAGCTGTCTCACCGTGCGTAACGCATGAAATGGGCTCGACTTTAAACCAAAACAAACGCGGTTAAATTCAAACACCATTAGAGGTTCCTTTGGGTTGAAACGATATAAAATGCGCTGGAATCTACGGTCGCATTCACGGACCCCTATGCAAAGAAACATTTGGCGAATATCGGCGGATAGTGCTATACTAAACAAACGAAAATTGACTATTATATCAAATAAGCTGCCCTGTAAATTTTGCCCACTATAGAGGATATCGTTAAGCGACAGGTGAGTGCTAGTTTTAGCACTAGCGTCGAGCACTACACGTAATTTAGATGTAAGTTTGTCCTCTCTAATGACTCCGTGGTGTGGTATAAAATACGACGGTGTGTCTTCGTAGTTATCTAATTTCGAAGCCACAAGTGATATGTAACCTTCTCTTATATATTCGTTAATGACGCCGTCGTAAGCTTCCTTTAACTGGGGCGAAGCGAGCATCCTACGCTCCAAGCTGTAGAAACGTTTTTCCGCCATTTGACGCGAATCGCCGAGAGATAAAACATCTCCCTTAAAGGGTAGCGCTACACTATATCTACCGTCGCGATCACGAACGGTCGTGCGGACGTAAATTTCCTCGCATATCCTGTCAGCTGAACTAGCTATGGGTGGGACGTTCACCTCCTCCATCTCCCAAAATTTGCGGACTAACGACTCGAGCGGTTCGACAGCCATACCACAATAAGATGCTGCCGAAATACTATCTAGGATGGGGGCGGAGCCAAGGATCACATAGCCCAATACGGTTTCCAGTGCGTAAGGCGCGGTATGCGAGGAGTTGCCCCTGACCTTATTGTTTAACAAAAGATGAGGGAAAAGCGATGCCCCAATGAGCATGTCTATGTTTCCAGGAACGGCGTAAGTGTCGTCTGCTAGAGTCAAATTTTTAAATTCAATCATTGCCGAGGTGTCAACCGAAACGGTTGGCAACCGTTCAGTGACCCTATCTACTACTAGTGCATTTATATCAAAGTTAACGTTACGATCTATCCGAGAATAAAATTTTAAATTTATATATCCCTGTGTCGCTTTACTAGTACCTCCGATGCCTTTAACTACAGGACATGAAAGTGACCTATTTATTACTAAGCCTAAGCGCTGACAACATTGTCGTGTTATAAAGCTATTTTGGGCTCCGCTGTCCAGCAGTGCACGGACGCTTTGTTTGTTTCCACGCGAATCCCTAACCAAAATACGCGCCGTACCCAGTAACACGGTTGAAGGAGGTTGTGCTCCCATATTTGCCAATGAGCACAGAGCGACATCATCAGGTCGACCGCTAGAATCGTTGACCTTAGTAGGGGTGAATTCCTTATTCGCCTTACTTGACGCCGCTATGTTGCTATTTTCAAAATGTAATAGCGTGTGATGTTTCCTGGCGCACTTGCTACATACGGAACTCGAATTGCATTTTGCAACTAAATGCTTATCGCTTAAGCAGTTCAAACATAGGTTGTTTGTTTTTACTAACTTATAACGTTCGCTTGGTGAATATTTACGAAAAGTCGCACAGTTATATAAGTTACCGTGTTTATCTTTACATACTATACAAGTATGCTGGAGCGATGTCGGCGTAGCGGTTACGTAAGTTAACGACCCTGCTATTTTAGATGATTGAGTCTGTCTACGGTCGACGCACCTTTTAATCTCCTGTTTAACGTTCGGTGAGCGCTGCATCACCTTTATTTGATCTCGCACGAACGATGCTAATGAATGAAAGGAAGGCATCTCCGAGCTACGATGCTCCATTTCAAACGCACGCACGGTGTCGGAGTCTAGTTTCTTCAATGCTATATGGAGAAACACCACGTCCATGAGGTCATTAAACTTCAAATTCTTAAGTGCAGCCACCGATGCCACAAATTTATCGAGAAACTGCTCTAAGCCGTTGATGTTCGCGGATGATATAGGTTTAAGATCGAATATCTGGTTCAAATATTCGGAAGCTAACATTCTCCTATCTTCATATTTAGTTTTAAGCGTTTCAAATATTAATACGTAATTGTTTGCTGTAGGTGTAAAACCCGAGCAGATCGACTGTGCTCTGCCACTAAGTTTGCTAATTAAGTAATATAATTTTTCAGCGTCCGATAACGATGGGTTGTTGTGTATATTGTTTTGAAAACTACTGAAGAAGAAGGGCCACGTCTTAATATCACCATTGAATACCGGAATATCTATTGGCGGTAACCTAATTGAGTCACGAGGGCGTACCTGCATTTCAGGCTTCGCTTCACCTTGAGATTGTAGCAATTTTGCGGTTCTCTTCACGCGACACAACATATCTTCGAATGCCAGCAGCGGTTGGTAGTTCACTATGTATTTCGGGTCGGTTTGTAGTTCCGAATGATTAATTTGGTCTAATATTCTTTCGTAATCCGTCCGCAAATTATCAATCGTTTCGATTTCATTTAAAAAGGCCTCCCGTACTGCCTCTATATGAATGTTCTTTATATAATCACTTATATTTTGCACACGCGAAAAGAGTATGTCCCTCTTGGCATAAAGCGTTTTAATTTTGATTTCACTTCCACTAACTGCCATTTTAAATTATTATAATAAAGTTATATTAATCACAATTAATCTCACACGCATAAACGACGTAGGATGAATACTCGGCGTGCTGTATTACGTAATCAGATCGAGCGCCCGATGCAGTCAAGGCTACGCGTCGTTTGCTAAACCTAATAATTTTATAAAATTGTGGGGTAAGCGTATCAAACGGTTGCTATCACGCCGTTTCAATTATTTAATAAGCTTTAAATTTAACCAAATACGAGCGCTATTAAATGAATAATTCTGTTTGCGAGTAACAAATCAAAATTTTAATTTAAACGAACACCATTCAAGTCTATTCTATAAATTAGAGTGCGTTATCTAAACAATTAATTTAATAATTCGACCAGAAAATGGTTGGATAACCACTAAACACCAATCCAGATCCTGCCGAAGTGACCATAAAATGGTGGAGCCACGTGTTTAAGGCTGCCGAAAATCTAGTTCCCCGGTCAAACCTCAAACCTATTACGCGAGATATTAACTAAAGTGGACTGTATATGCGATTGCTTTTACGCTTACGTTAAAAGCGACTACTATAGCATGCGGTACAATGCACTCGCTCTTCCCTAAACTAAACTATTACTTGTCGAATCGATGAAAGGAATCCTGCTTGACTAGGAAAAAAACACAAATTGGAGCGGGTTAAATTATTAGCAAGCAGGTATAATTAAGGAGTATTGACTCACCGGGGTTTCTTCTTCCTGTCGATCACTATGGCGGCGACTTCCGGAACACTCCGGAGAGAGGCGGTGCGCGACGATATCTCACACGAGGTGAGGCGGGTTCCTGGAGCTCGACTGCTTCCAGGCCAAAGCGGTTTCCACTAGCGAGGTGTTTCCAAACGAGCGCGCGGGAAGAGGAGGTTGTAGTTCAACGACGACTGCGGCGGGAGAAGAGAGCGCGCGTCGGTCGCGCGTGTCTTATATATCCTCGGGTCCGATGATTACGCGATGTTCTAGAATCGTCTTCTTTCCCCTCCCACCCCACCACCCCGATGTGTCGATAGGAGGGTACGAATGATATTGTTTCGGAAGGGAATAATGATTCGACAAATTCCTACCGTCAAAAATAAAAAAACGCGAATGGTTTTCCGCGCAACCATAACTAATTTTTATAAAATGTATTTGTTTTTTATTACGCATACGTAGTATATTATATTTTTAAGTCTGAATATAAAATATTCCTTCAATTAAGCTACTTTTATAAATCGAACTAATTTGAATTACAACACATAAAGCCACCTGCAATAAACGTTAAAGAAGGCTGTAGTGTGTGCCGCGGACGACACTCCTGGTCTGGTGGTGCGTTGGTAGAGACCGGTGCGCGACGATAACTCGCACTATGCGAGGCGGTTACTTGTAGTGGTTCTTCTGTGGCAGGCATGCCACAGAAGAACCACTAGAAGTAACCATTACCAAATAATAAATATAATAAATATAACCATAACCAAAAATTTAAAGTGCGATCAAAACTAGCGGAGTCGTTGAACTACAATACAAGAAGGGGCGAGAGACGGCAGTTCGTGTCAATATATGGGCAGGTCACCACCACTTCCATCTCGGCGGGGCGCATTCCAGGGGACGCGATTTTTCAGCCAATGCTGAAAAATCGCGTCACCTTCTAGACCCCTTCCCCCTTCAGTGCGTGTGGAAGGGATGCATGGATACAGAAAGGAAGGACACTGGCGAGCAATAATCAACCGAACAAAATATATTAGAGTACCCGATTCTTTATCCGCGCAACCAGATAATATTCTCGTTGTTAACTCTATAATCCACTCAAAAGGTTCAAAAAATTAAACTTAAATAAAAACTAAAAACCGACTTTAAAGAAGTAAAAAATAATAATTTATTTCCACTTATCTACTTCTCAATTAGGGTCTTTAATTCTTCCATACACTATGTCTTAGCACTGACTTCTGAAGCTGTTATTGGAAAGTTATTAATTTATTATTTTTAGTTATTTGAGTTTGAAGGTTTTTTTAGGTTTTTGCGTTTAAAAATAATAATGTACGATTATATATATATATATATATATATATATATATATATATATATATATATATATATATATATATATATATATAATCATTTAAATACATATTTTAATTACTATAACAATATCTGTAAAGACTTACCAAATGAAACCATGAGTGAAATTATTACAGGCACGGTGATTATTAAAAAGGCATTCGATTTTTTAATCCAGCATCTGTTAAGAAAACATCAAAAGTATTTTAGAGTATAATATGATTTGAGAAGTTATTATGTAATGCCATCAATTGTCTCAAAATATTTAACTTATTAATTTTGCATTGCATCAATCGTACATTTACTTAGATTGTTAATTGCTGCTGTAATAGCAACTGAAATTTTATATTGAATAAGTCGCAAGCAAATACGAATAGAAATACATTCGCAAAGCCGCTCTAAAATGTACAAGTAATCATTTATAGCAAGAAACACATTCGCGTTGCTAAAAGCACAAAGAGAATGGGTGCGTTCGGCAGAAAAAAGCGCTAGCAAGCGCTTGTAAGCAAAATGGCGATCGTAAGCGGTAAGCGCTGTCAAATCGTAAGTAGCTATTTTCCTCCAGGACACGATGTTAGTTTTAACCGGGGAATCTAACCTAATTTAAATATATGTTTGTAAAGTATTCATATTAAAACTTACCAATCATGAGTTTTTAATAGCATGTATATGTTTATTCATGTCATTATATTACTTAAAACTAATATTGCACAAAACAACTTATAAACTCTACTTCAAAACAAACAAATTAAATAAGCAAAATGGCGGATTGTTTCAGCGCTACTGAAGTAGCAATCGTGTCCTGGCCGAAAACTATTTTAGCGCTTATAAGCGCTTGCTAGCGCTTTTTTCTGCCAAACGCACCCAATAACATGAGCATTATTCTTAGGATATTCGCAGTGTATGTCTCGTCGTGTTCATGGGAATTACAATTACGTGTTTATAATGAGTTATTTGTAATTGCAATTTGACACTGTTTAAATTTTTTACCGTAAAACACTATATTATAATTGTATATTAAAATGAAGTAAGTAAATACATATATTACCTTTCGCTTTCTCCTGGTATAGTATAGCGGACAATGGTGTAGAGTGCGGTGAATATAACCGCCAGGCCCCATCCTAAAGCTTTAAACCACCGCATCGCCATTTCATGTCTCACGAACACCTGCAATAATGATTTTATGTATTCTTGCTATCGCAATCGTAATATAAAGCTGCTAAATAATGATGACGTTGAACTGGAAAAGTTAAATTTGCTTTGAAAGTATTAAAGTGGCTGAAATTAATAATAAAAAAGGCATGACAAAGTAGGTACTTGCGTTTGAAACTAATTACTATCATAACTATAAACTGGAGAACTACTGGAGATTGAATTATGGTTGCATGTTATTACGTAACTATTCGGCAAAAGCTATTTTAGTACTGTATCGCATTGCAATCTCACAGCGGTTTATAAGCTTTGCTTCAAATTTTGTTGCATATTATTAAAGATACAATAAATTTTATGCAAATCGTGCATATAAATATTAACATATGCCGAAAAAAGTCAATCAAAGCAGCATTTATTTATTTTTGTTTATTTATTTATTCTTTATTGCATTCCTCAAATCATAAGAATATATAGGGCGGACTTAATGCCTTGAGGCATTCTCTACCTGTCAACCCACGGAGTGATGAGAATTTGACTAACATGTAGCAATATAGAATAAAAAACAACATAAAAATGATAATTAACTACGTAATATATACATTTTACTAACCCATAAAAATAAAGTATACAAATATAACCTATATATACATATATACAAATACCTACATATGTAGCTTTAGTTCATCTAAAAAGTAAAAATAGGCTAAAGATTTCAAAATGAGTTGCAAATTTCCATCGACTATATCAGAAAGATAAAGATGATACTTCAGATAGTTTATTCTTTGACAAAAATGTGTTTTTTTATAATGTAGTATTAGTAGTAGCAGAGCAGAACGTGTTTACAGTGCATGTGTAGCCCATGGACTTTGCAACCAACTTTGGACAAAGATGGCTAGTAATTTATTATTAACCCTGGTTATAAATAAGGTGGATTGCCTAACAACTTGTTACTACGCAGGCTTTCTTACCCTTTGAACCCGTACTCAGAAGGACTTCTAGACAGGAAAGAAGGCCTATTATCTAGTATAAAGGACAAAAATATTTGTATAAGACTCTTGTCGTATTTGTTCAATTGAATTTAAAAATACTGAGTTTGTGGAAGTTCTTTCAAATTTTTTTTAATTTGATGATTTAAAATAAATCACAGCGCTTTATCTAGCTCCATTACTACATACCGTCTTCAGGAATAAAAGAAAAAAGTCAAGCACTGGCCTACAGAAGTAAAAAAATAAAACTCTAATTATTATTTTTGTTACATAATAATGTAACGATGAATATTAAAATGTATAGTACTAATTAGTACTTCCAAGTAGCTTGAAGATAACTTTACCAATATCAAGACATGATATTTATTTTTTGAAAAACAGTGCTGATTTTTTTTATTTAACTGTCTTTACGGCTCTAGGTTCTAGCCCTTTTGAGCTTATCAATTCTTTCAGATTTTTCATTTTATTTTTTTTTTCTTCACAATATGCTGATGCATCAAATAATGTTTTTATTTAGAAATTAGGTACTGAAAAAACGAAAAACAGATAAAACTCACACACTCACTCGTTTAATTTTTCAGCTCTTAAGGCCCCTGGCATTTAAGTTATCCCTATTATGAATGATGGAGCTACTATGAACATAAGCATCAATAGGAAGAATAGACATAACTCTCCTTTTTCATGTGTATGCGATCGGTAGTCGGATTAAAATTAGCCTATAAAATGTCTATATAGGAATAAATAGCATAAATAATAATATAAATGAAAGGATATATAGGAACTTCATACCAAATTTTATGGAAATCTTCTGGGAGATTTTACGTGTATCGTGAATAAACAAACACACAGACAAAAATATAGGATTCATTCGAATTTTTTTTACTAAAAGTAAATGTACAAAATATAAAAAACGTGTTTAATTATAGTATTTGTAAATGTAAAAAGACTATTTAACAGACCTCAAATTTCACTACCCTGCACAGATAAGTTATTTGTGTAAATAAATTTTTTTTGTGCGTATAAAAGTTAATTTTGTATATCAAGGGTTGGAAGTTCAATACAGATGTATTCTTCTTTCAACTCTTAGTAAATATCGTAGTTCAATCGTATAATAGGGCAGATTGTGATCTGCCTGTTTCATTTCTTGTAAACCGCCATTCCATGATTTGGTCGATGACACAACATATCATATTAATTCATTTTATTAGCTACGGTAATGATTACAGCCAGTTGAAGTCCACCTCTGAACATAGACCCATAGATTGCCATAGGGGGGATATTTGCCATAGTTGCCACGCTTGGCAAGCGGGTTGACAACCGCAGTTTTTATTTTTAATCGTTATTGGAAGACGCTGCTGCTAATCTCCTAAATTGTTTCCCCCAGTCGCCTCTTACTACACCCACAAGATGATATGTGGTAGTAGATATTCTTACACCGGCACTACTCGGTACTAGTTAAATATTTAACAACATGGATTCGAATACGCCATTGTACTATTGTCGTGCACCATTCTTCTGGCTTTTAAAGTGTAATTTTTTATTTATTTCTTAAATTACAAACCAGTGCTGGGCTATAATTCCATCTTAGTGCACGAAGTGATGCAGCTTTGAGTGATATACCTAGAGCGTTTTACCACCCAAGCCTTCATTTCCGTTTGAAATGAATTTTGCTTGCAATATCCGATAGATTCTGATATCGGGTATAAGACATAGAGTATTGAATAATTAGTGAATCGTAAATGATTTTATTCCTCTAAGTTTTTGAAGTTGGTTTTTACGTTTTATTAAAAGTTTAATTTTTTAACTTTGTGGATGGACTAAGGAATATCACAAGCTCAAGGCAACCATAATGTCACCTAAACGATTGCATTAAAAACTTCTTCCCCTATTTTTTACCTTTATAGATAGGATATGTCCACAACTGTGTGATATACTTGGAGTTTTTTTTCCTCGCACGACTACTTTGTGGGATCTATTATCAACGGTGACTTTTTGGGGCCGATACGACTTGACCATCGAGAAACGAGCTTACTTCTTTTTAAAAGGCCGGCAGTGCGTCTGCAATACTCCTGGTGCTGCAGTTGTTCGTGGGTGGCGTCGACACTTACCATCAGGTGAGACGCATGCTCCTTTGCCCCCTCTTCTATTAAAAATGTGATTCTTTTTTAAAGATAAAACCTATTTACTAAAAATTTCATAGACGAAGAAGAAGAGGATGAAAAAGAGAAAGAAGGAAGAGAAGTTATGGCTGAACATACATAAAAATCTTAAAAAATTCGAATGAAAAATATTTTCACCTTTTTGAATTCATTTAAAATATCTTTGTGTAATTACTTTTTTAAATTATATTTTTATTTAATAAATATAAACATAAAATAAACAATAATAATGCCACCACATATCACAGATGAAGTAAAAAGGTAGATACAGCGCGGCCTTTGTTATTGGTGAAGCCAAAAATACTCCGCTCCTTTATGTAAGCACACGCGTTCACGCACACACATGCATAAAACTACGCACATTTTCGCTCAGTACTTCCCGAGGCGTCGTGCAGTAAATTTTCCTACAAAATGCCATCCTGTGCAGTTAAATGGTGTAAAAACAATACTAAAGTGAACAAAAAGTCTGAAGCAATATAGGTTCACTCGTAAACACTCATTTAACTATATTTTAATTTGTTATTCCAATCCAATTTTGAAGGTTATTCGAGGCACGAATGTCAATGTTTCGAGATTACGTAACATTTACGTATACATACGTAATATTTACTTAACTACCACACCAGGTCTTACACACCAGGCTTAAAACATTCTAAAACCTTAATCCGGGTTTTGATCGTAAATTTGCCTCAGAAGCCCTGGGATTAAGTAAAAATAAATTGCGCATTCTGGCAAGAGCCCTAACTGGACACTGTTGTCTTAAAAAGCACATGTCCATCCTGGGACTAAGCAACTCAAGGATGTGTCGGTTCTGTTCCATGATGGAAGGAACGCCTCTACACATCCTAACTGACCCTTAATGCGCAAACGTAACACTCATCTGGGAACTATCTACTCTGCCCAGAAGAAGTGGAATTGCTCACGGCTAAGCAACACCTTCTATTCATTGAAGACATAGGGCTTAGCTGTGAACTATAGCCATAGCAGCGAACACAATAGATCTTCTAGGTCGCAGTGATACTGGTCTCTTTCCCTAGACCTGCATAGCTGCTCGCACTTAATTAAAAAAGTCGCTGATGTTTCTGTTTTAATTGTTGAGTACATACAAACAATTAAAAAATATTTATGATTTTAGGCTACCGACGAATATTTTAATAAGACATGAATTTTTTACGTGTTAGAGCCGTGCTGCAGTTATACTATTAATAGTATAGTAATAGCACGAATGGGTCGGCTCGATCGGGGAAGGACCACGCTCTCACAGAATACCAGCGTAAAATAGTAGCTTAAGACTGCTGTTTTGTATGGTGAGTGTAGAGAACTGGAGACCCTTTTTACTGGAAACGAGGCATTCCATCTTAGTCCTCACGGCTGACAACGCATCTGCATTTTGATTCGTAATCGAGGATATATGTAGAAGTCTATGGGCCACAGCAACCACCTATCATCAGGTGGACTATATGCTCGTTTGTCTCCCTATCCTACGAAAAAAATGAAGGGTAGCTGCTATAAGACTGAGCTGAAATGAACCAAAATGGCAGCCATCCTTTTGACTTGACAGTGGTAGAGCCATGCAGCGGCTATGGATGTCACATGGATGTACCACAACCTCACAGAATACCTGCGTGAAGTAGAGGTTTACCTCTGCGTTCCGTTTGGGCTGGAGGCCCTATTCCCCCTGCCCCTTAAAATCGCAGCGAAATCAAATAAAAACTACCCCAAGAGGGTACCCTCACCCCTGGTGACGGAGAATCCCTCGCTGAGCATCCACGACCAAGCTACTTTACTCTTCCTGAGCGTGGGTGCTTAGGCTGCTCCGCGTATTCTGGGGGAGGGGGGGGGGATTGTGCTCGCGACTAAAACTGCTAGGAGCAAGCGAAGCAATAAGACCAAAGTGACCCCAGTCACGCTATCCATGAATTTTTGCAACATCAGGACACTTCATTCCAATCTTAATGGTGTCCACTACCACCCGGAGACGGCGAAGCCGGCCTTGCTATTTTTAACCGAGATGTCCTCTCCGGCTGATACTTCATATCTCTCCTACCTGGGGTACAGATTAGAACACTCCTTGGTGCCCCCGGCTGCAGTCTGTTCTATTTTGCATTTAATAAAATATTTTTTTTCCATTTAGAAAAGTATATTTTAAATTTCTTGGATTTTTTATTCCAACTAGTTTTTTAGTATTATGTTAATTTATATAATAAACATGTTTTACGTTTCATATGTTGTTATCTATGCTTACATGCTCACTGGATAATCTATCAAGAAGACTTTTAAATGATCTACAGACGCTTTCTAAGTGCTTCATCTTTTTTTGAATTGTCAAATTGTTGAAATTTATTAAAACAGACAGATATACTTTCGCATTCGTAGCGCATATTACTCTTATAGTTGTAGCATTGTATCTCGACTTTCAGGAAATTTAAAAAAAAGTGGCAACAATTCTCTGACTCACACAAAGTTATAAAATTGGTTACAGTTTCTTGTTCTAGGTGCGATATCTACCTTTTTTTTACTTCATCTGAGCCACATATGTAATAAAATCATCCATAATAATGTGTATTTACCACAACCACCGATATGTGAAGATGCAGGCCTTCACAAAACATCCAAAAGTAATTTGTCAACATAAAGTATGTCGTGCCAATGTGTAGCATTTGGCAGTAAACCTGAAATGAATGAAAAAAAATATATTAGGCTTGGTGTGGATACGATGGTTATTGTGATCCTCATGTTATAATGATGCTCGTAATAGAACTTATTTATCCTACATCGTGCTAGAAATCTAAGAATCGGTCAATTGATACCGTCATTAGCAGACAAATTCTTCATTATTTAGTATAGCAGTTTATACTCGCTAGTTTAAACTGCTGAACTGAATAGATTAAAAAGTTGCGTAGCAAGGACATTTGACAAGAGAATGGCTGCTCGTGGCTGATTTTAGAGGACGGCATTGTGGATTTTTTCAAATCATTATCATTATTAAAACAGCTCATTACAAATCCAATCACAAGAAATTCCCAAGAACAAATTTCTGAACAACCGACATCCATCGACTTTCTGCATCTCTTATCAGGTCAGTACTTCACCTAATGTGGGGCCGCCCTATATTTCGCATACCGGTGCGAAGCTGCATTTTTTAATTTGTATGAGAAAAATAGAGAAAATCTGAAAAAAAAAACCTGTTTGTTAAATGCTTTGATTAAACAATGTAGCAATGTAAGTTCTGGAAATAGAGATAATTTGCATACCCTCATTCGACAATCCGTTTTTTAAAATAACATACAAAGCCTAAAATCTCTAACCGATTTTAAATTTTGGAAGGTACTTTACAGTTGATGTCGTAAAAGGCGACACAGGGAAACAAATCAGGAGATGGACATCAGTGTCTTTTAAATTGCGACTAGATATTTAAAAAAACGTAAGTTGCCAACCTGGTTGCCAAGCGTGGCAACCATAGAATACGATAATATATACACGTGGCAACTATTGCAAATATTCCCCCTATGAGTCAGTCTGTGTGAAGGCCTATATTCGGCAGTGGACCTTAATAGGTTGTAACTATAGGGTACTTAAATAATTAGGAGAGAAAATTCGCGTGCGGATTTTTGGCTCTAGTCCTCGGTCGGCTTCGCAACTGTTTTAAGATTTAATACACAAGACAAATATAATAAGGTGACAAACAGCTTACAATACACCTTATGCTAAATGGATGCTGTCGTTCGTAGACATCTTCATCTACATCTATGCGTCATCCTAAAGATTAAGATGAAATGCCTTCTCCAGTTCCCAAAGGGTATCCGGTGATCTATCCTCACCACACGAATTACAGCAGAATTAAGCTGCTATTTCAAGTCAGTATTTTGTAAGAACGTGGTCCTTCCCTGGTTTCTTCATTCGTGCTACAACCATAATACAGCTGCGATAAAGCTGTATGATGTAAATAGTTGGATGCAATTAAGTTATTATCAGACAAATGCTGCTGCTTTATTCCTACTTCAGTTTTACTCTGCGACCCCCACCGGACTACTATCTAAAAGGGTATCCGGTTCTCTATACTCAACATACGAAACAGCAGAATTACGCTGGTATTCTGTGAGACACACGGTCCTTTCCCGATCGCACCTACCGAGTCGTGCTACAACTATAATATAGCCGCAGCGAGACTCTAACACGAAAATAAATTTGGATAAGATATTTAAATACTACATTTTTACTGAAATTACGAAATGATTCATTAAAATAAACAAAACATTACTGTTGAATGTAATTTAGTTAAAAAAAACTTACCTCATTGTTCTGGACCACTGCTTTTTTATTAACCACCGTCTTGTACCAAATGATCCATAGTATATTGTTTAGAATGATTGATGAAAATAGGTGCATGTGTATCCGGATTCGACTGTTTTGAAGTGATCTAAATAGAAAAAAAAATTTTATTAATATACACTAATATTAAAAAATTAATTACTGTTTTAAAATGTCAAGAATGTTCTTAGTTAATATTTTGTGTTAAGTACATATATACTTTGTAAACTGACCAGTAAGACAATAATAATAATGTAAGATCAAAATTAAGATTTACGTGTAAAACTAAACAATATTAAAACACTTATAACCTTAGTAAGGAAATAGTTAACTTTTTTATTTGTTTATACTACGAGCACATAGAAAGAACATTAAAGAGGATATTTTAAATGCTTTCAGTTATTCGTTAGAACATTTGGAATAATATATTGTTGGGTATAACGGACCTAGTCAGACAAACAGATGGAACGAATTGTTTAGTATGGACAACGTTAGTTTAGTAATTTGTTCCATTAAAACACCTATAATAACATTCAAAAGATACTTTGAATTTACTTACTAAAGAACTTCAGCCATGTAAGTAATTAAAGTAAGTTAAGTTCATTTAGCCTCATAGTATAGGTAACGTATATTGAGGACAGTTGAGCAAAACTATAATAGGTTAGACTTATGTCAAATGTGCAATTAAATTACTTCTTAGATTATACAGTTTCTTTACTATCAATAAATCGCCGGAAAATAACATTATTTCGAATAAATGTGTCTAAATAATTAGAGATTCTGCGTATTTAGAAGGAAGGGAAGGGCAATTGATTTTATCTTACTGAGGATTACGATTTAACGAGGTTCAAGTTATCGGGATAATTGTATTAAATGTTATAGGATATTGTGGTGAATTTAATTTTTTTTCAATACCTGAAGTACATAAAAATTATCAGTGAGAGCAGCAGCGTAACTAAAGATGTAGCGTAACCTCCTACGTAAATGTCGTTGACAACGTATCGAAACTGCAACAAAAAATAGTATTGAAGTTTTAATAATTCAGTACAAGAAATTATAAAAGCCGTGTAAAGCAGGAAATGTAGAAATAACTCCATAAAAAGTTCTGAATTGGGTGCTAAATAGTATGTAGTTTATTGAAGTTACAAAGAAATTTGTAACCTCCTTCATATAAGAACTACCGTATTAATTCCCCGCTTTAGGAAAAACTTGATTCTTTTATTTGTTTTTACCTACAAACGGTGCTGATAAATTAAGTACACTTTACTTTTTTTAATGATTAAAACTACTTTTACGGACTCTATCGCGTTTATTTATTTTATTTTTAATACCCGACGTTTCGGGTGCTTTCCAGCTCCCATGGTCACGGGGGACTGGATGGGTGCTGGAAAGCACCCAAAACGTCGGGTATTAGAAATAAATAAACGCGACAGAATCCGTAAAAGTAGTTTTAATCAATGTATAGTGTTCGCGTAAATATAAGAAATCATTACTTTTTTAGTTTTAATAATTTCGTACGAATAATAATAAATAATTAGATATTTTTAAAAGGTAGTAAATTCTTTGTTTATCTATAGTTTGGTGCAGTATACTTTATTTTTTATAGTATTAATAATTCCGTACAAAAATAATAAGTACCGCTCAAAGCAGGAAATAATAATCATTTTATTTTAGTTTGTATTTGAGGTGCATTTTTTAGTTTTTCAAATATAATTATTTATCTTGATGATCCCTAACAGTTATATTTATTAGGTTAATGACATGTTAACTGAATTTCATTTTCCACTACATTAACCTCCCAGGTCCCAATATTGTATTGGGCCGACTTATTTAAACCTGTAGTCAGACAAAGATGAATATTGTTATTTTATAAGAATTATAGAACTTTATTCAAAAAACTTAGTCTCGTTACTAAATTAGGAAGATTAAGATTGTATGTGAAATTTAGTGAAATTTATTATTATTAAGAAAATAATTTATTTCAACCTCTCCAGTGCGGCAACATACTACTTTACTATTAGAACTACGTCGGCTTCGTAGATCGATGCAGTTGTAGTACTTTATAGAACATGTAGATGGTGCTGTTGTTTATTTTTAGCGCTGGAGCTGTACTATTCAGAGATAAACAGAAATAAATATAAATCACTTCATCTGCATCGACCTACAAAGCCGGAGTAGTAATCATCAAGATAAATTATATTTCGAAAAACTAAAATACACGTTAAATACAAACTAAAGTAGTTTATAGCAACAAACGTCTATATAGTTGTAATTTATAAGCCAACTTTTTTCCATGTCTCTGTTATTTGAGAAGTCATCCAGTATATTTTAAATAAAGAGTTGCGCGGAATGTTTTACGGTAATCAATACTACAAAAAATAAAGTAGGTAAACTATGTTTACTAACATCGTTTGTAGGCAAAAATGAATAAAAAATCAAGTTTTTATTTTACTATTTTTGCAGATATAAAAAGAGTTTAAGAGACATTACAAAGTAATGAATACTACAACAAACATGCATTTTGTCATTTTTGAGTCAGTGCATGGAGTATAGGGGTAAGGAGGACAATCTCCCTTAGGAGAATAGTTGAAAATGTGTTCATCTGTAAGCAGTAAATAACAGTTCAAAAACTCTCCACAACAGCGCTTGAATAGCTAGAGGGTATGAAATGAACTTAGCAATATGTAATTGTCGACGAAGTGAAATGTGCTGAGTTGAGGAATTTAATTAATTTAGTAAATATAACCTAAAAATAGTCGCCGTAATACACGTTGAGAGTGATTTTGAAAATAAAAATTTTGTAAACAATAAAATAATCATTATAAAAAGAATTATGGTGAAATTCTCTGCAATAAAAAATATAAAAAGTACTTTAAAATTTACACTCTAGCTACAGTGGTGCCAACCTTGTTTAGCGTTTTTCTACGGACACTTTTTTATTCAGAGTTTGTTCTCCTTATCTCTACACTCCTTAAGTCTCTGTTAGTTTAGAAATATTTCTAATATTTCCTGTTTTGCGCGGAATTTACGGAATTATAAATATTACAAAAATATAAAGTATACAACAATCCACTACAAACAATTTAGCATCCTATTTTAAACTTATTATCGAATTATTTCTCTTGCTTTGCGCGGTATTTACTATTTTTTAGGGACTTATTAATACTATAAAAAGATAAAGTATAATAGTAAACTATGAATAATTTGGCACCTATTTCAAAACATTTTTGTAACAATTTCAAAAATTTCCCGCTTTGAGCGGTATTTATTATTTTTTGTCCGAAATTATTAATACTACAAAAAATAAAGTATACTACAATCTATTTCAAAGCTTTTTATAGTATTATCTGGAATATTTGCTGCTTTGCGCGGTATTTAATATTTTTTGTATGGAATTTTAATACTTTAAAAAATAAAGTATAAGTACTACAGTAAACAACAAATAATTTAGCATCTATTTCAAAACTTTCTATGAGTTATTTCCTACTGTTTCAGCGTGATGAAGCTGCTTCCTTGGCGCAGTAACATGGCATTGATTTGCGGATATGAGGCCTGCCGGTCCCAATACCACACGGAACAAGTATTTGTATGGCCTACAAATAATACAGTTCTCGATATTTGCCCGTGTGCAATTTATGTTTGTAAACTGTTTCCACATGCGCTTTGAGTTTCTTGGTGACACTCACTGTCGCTCTCTTCACTGTGATAAAAACCTCACCCTAAAATTTCCATCCCCTACACATTTCCTTCTACTCTTTTTCTATTCAAGTTGTTAGGCTCTGGAACTTCTTAGCACTGCACATTAGAAGTGCAAAGTCTATGAAAAGTTTAAGAAACTTGTCAAAGCGCACTCATTTAATCCTTTCTGTACTCGTATATGTATATAAAATATATTTATCCATATATTTTATATACATATACAATATTTTTTATATAAAAGGTATTTATCCATACTTAATATTATAAATGCGAAAGCTTGTTTGTTTGTTTGTTTGTTTGTCCTTCTTTCACGTCGCAACAGAGCGTCGGCATGGCATGAATTTTGGTATGGGGATAGTTCGGTGGCTGTAGAGTGACATAGGCTACTTTTTTCCGCGGAAAAACGTCTCATTCCCGTTCCCGTGGGAAATATTCTATTTTCCTACGGGAATGAGATGTTTTTTTGCGGAAAAAAGGAGCCTATGTCACTCTATAGCCTCATTCCCATGGGAAAATAGAATATGTTGCACAAGTTTGTCCTTCTTTCATTTCACATAGGTTACTTTTTTCAGCGGAAAAACATATAATTCCCGTCGGAAAATCGAATATATTGCAAGACGGACGACGGTACGATGGACGAACACAGAAGGTCAGAATATCTGGATTATTATGTCTTTTTACCAAAATTAAGATAAAAAATGTATGGATCTGTATTTTTCCACGCAGAACCGGGAAGAGAGCGATAAAAAACATAAAATTCACCAGCTGATTTTCTTCAAACGTTTTGGTGCATTGTAATTCACAGAATAGGCGATAACCTCGCAGATGATATTAAGTAATCCGTTGATGCTCTGCCTACCCCGCAGCGGTTACAGGCGTGATTATAAGTATGGATAAGAAATACTATCACCACCTGTCACGCTTTCACCCTTAACTATTACTTAACTGTGGTAGAAACAGTTCTTAGTAAGCCTTATTAATAAGCCTTAGTAATATTTATTGAACGGAAATGAATACAGTTCTTATATGTGGTTATGAATGAATCGGTATTACAATAAGAAAAATTGTGCAAAATTATAAGAAAAATATTTTTGAGAGTTCTTATTAACTAACGTAGACATAGTTTAAATTGATTCCGCTAGATGTTGTTACTAGGTTTTTAAAACGCGGTAACGAAATGTTTCCTGACATGTACTTAACTTCCGCCGTTGAGCCGCGCGTCAACTTATAGTGCATGCGGTACCTATACGCTTAAATTGTGTCAATTTCGCAGCTAATTCGACTACCTGATTTCGATTTCGGTTGTTTGTTATTTGCTTTGTGATTTGGTTAAGATTGAATGGATTTATATTGGCTTTCATTTTCGGATTTGTATATTTTCTTGGATCGGTTTTGTTGATTTGGTTGGTATTCCTTTATACATATTTAGGCTCTGGCTTTGATTTAGAATTTTGTTTATTTAGAATCGTGAATTGGTTTTCGTTGTTTTAGATAGATATTTCAAAGGAATATTAATTTTATAGATAGTGTATACGGTACCTATACACTTACTTCTTTTTTCGTTGGTTATATTTATATTGACTACTGCTTTCGATTTCGGTTTTCTGCGATTTGTTTTGTGATTTGGTTTAAGTTGATTCGATTTTTTTTTTGGCTATCGTTTTCGGATTTGTGTTGTGTCTTGAATTGGTTTTGTTGTTTTGATTTTAAAAAATATTTAAAAGGAATATTTATTCCTTTTAGATATTTTGGATTTGATTTTTAAAAAAATATTTAAAAGGAAATTTAATTCCTTTTAGTTATTTTAACGTTTTTTTATGAATAGGTTTTTTTTTTACTTCATAATTCCTCGCAAATGTAAGTCCAGCCTTTCAATAGTATCTTCTCAAAGACATGCGAAAAGGTTAGCTCGATCGCTAGAATCTTCAGAAGATGCTGAACTGAGAAGGCAAGAACAAGCAGAGCGTCAGGCTGCTTTTAGAGCATCTGAGACACCTTCTCAACGTCAGCAAAGGTGTCTTGAACAGACAGAGCATCAGGCTGCTTTAAGAGCTTCTGAAACACCTTCTCAAAGTCAGCGAAGGCGTCTTGAACAGGCAGAGCGTCAAGCTACTTTAAGATTTACTGAAACACCTGCTCAAAGTCAGCAAAGGCGTCTTGAACAGGCAGAGCGTCAAGCTACTTTAAGACCTACTGAAACACCTGATCAAAGTCAGCAAAGGCTATTCGAACAAGCGGAACTTCAGACCGCCTTAAGAGCCGCGGAAACACCTGATGAAACTCAACACAGACTCATTGAGCAAGCTGAACGTCAATCTACTATAATGGCATCTGAAACACCAGAACAGAAACAGGCGCGTAGAGATGCAAATGCACAGCTCCAAGCTGAACATCGAAAAAATTTTCAAAGAAACAATTTGTCGGTTTTTAATGACGCAGCATACAATTATGATCCGTTGATTGATTATAAAAATCACAGGTTAGTTGTTATCGGACTGATGGACAAGGCGTGTCGATTTTGCAGCACTTTAAAATGGAAAGATGAGACCGCAGGCATGTGCTGTTCCAATGGCAAAGTGTCTCTTCCGTTACTTGGAGAACCAGAAGAACCTTTGAAAACTCTCTTTTTATATGATGCTAATGAGTCAGGGCGCTTTTTAAACAGGATCCGGAAACATAACTCATACTTTCAAATGACGTCCTTCGGAGTTGACCGGGAAATAATAATACCGGAATTTTCGCCTACATTTACGATGCAAGGGCAAATTTACATATAATAGGTTCACTTTTTCCAGCTGATAACGAAGAGCATAATTTTTTACAAGTATATTTTATGGATGACGAAGAAATTGAGATAAACCGTCGCTGCCAATTTATCCAGGAAGTTGAGAGAGACACAGTGTTCAAAATTCAAAGATCCTTGCATGAACGTAACATTTTAGTAAAAAAATTTAAAACTGCTTTAGAAAACCTACCTGAAGAGGATTATAAAGTCGGCATTCACGCAGATTAGACCCCTCGAGGAGAGCATGAAAGGCGCTACAATGCACCTTTGATAAACGAAATAGCAGCCGTAACTAGTGGTGATCAATTTTCTTCACGAAACATTGTCTTGCGAGCACGTGATGATACGTTGCAACGGGTAGCTGATACACACAAGTTTTATGACGCTCTGCAATACCCATGGATTTGTTGCAAAGGACAAGAGGGTTATCATTTTCAAATTCCACTCATTAGTATCATGTATGGATTTTTATGCGCATCATACGATGTTGCGAGAAAATGATTTTAACCTCTTAGCCCGGTGTAGTCAATTATTTCATAAATTTTTGGTAGACATGTATGTGAAGGTAGAAAGTGAACGTCTCCGTTATATATCTTTAAATCAAAAAAGCTGCGCGTTGAGAATTATATACATTTACAAGATGCAGTTTCTAGCGACGCCAATGTAAACCCCAGAGATTTAGGTAAAATGGTGATTCTGCCCTCATCAATCGTTAACATTCCCCGCTACCTACATGAGTACATACAAGACGCATTCGCCTATGTACGAACTTACGGAAGACCTGATCTTTTTGTTACTTTTACTTGACAGACACGACTTAGTTGCTAGAGTGTTTAGATTAAAAGTACAAAAATGTATGTATGTAATCAACAAAGGGAAAATTTTCGGAGAGGTGCAGTGCTTCATGTATTCAATTGAATGGCAAAAAAGAGGATTACCGCATGCCCACATTCTAATATAGCTTAAAGAGAAGTTGCGGCCTAGCCAAATAAACGACATAATAAGCGCCGAGATTCCGGATCCTGAGCAAGATAAAGAATTGTATGATACCATCGTCCGAAATATGATTCACGAGCACGAAACTCAATATCGCTATGTATGAAAGAAGGAAAATGTACAAAGAAATTCCCTAAACGGCTATTAAAAGAAACAGTGCACAATGACAATGGCTACCCTTTATACAGACGCAGAGCTCCCGAAGATGGTGGCAGGAAAGTTACAATAAAATACCTCGCTCTGGAGCGTTCGAAACCTTAGATAACAGCTGGATTGTCCCGTATTCGCCCATTCTATGAAAATGTTTAATGCCCACATTAATGTAGAAGCATGTAGCTCTGTCCGCGCAATCAAGTATATCTGTAAGTACATAAATAAAGGAAGCGACCAAGCAATATTTAATCTCAGGAGTGAAGGTGAGGCAAATCCCGTTAATGACGTACTGACCTTTCAAGCAGGGCGTTATGTCAGCAGTAACAAGGCAGCGTGATGTCTCCTTGGCTTCCCTTTACACGAAAGGTACCTAACAGTTACTCACCTTGCTGAGCACTTAGAAAATGGAGAGCGTGTATATTTCACCGAAAGAAATTTCCAAGAAAGAATTGCATCACCGCCAAAAACTACACTAACAGCCTTCTTTCAACTTTATTTAGCGTTTTTCTACGGAACCTACCTGAAGAGGATTATAAAGTCGGCATTCACGCAGATTGGACCCCTCGAGGAGAGCATGAAAGGCGCTACAATGCACCTTTGATAAACGAAATAGCAGCCGAAATTAGTGGTGATCAATTTTCTTCACGAGACATTGTCTTGCGAGCACGTGATGATACGTTGCAACGGGTAGCCGATACACACAAATTTTATGACGCTCTGCAATACCCATTGATTTATTGCAAAGGACAAGAGGGTTATCATTTTCAAATTCCACTCATTATTATCATGTATGGATTTTTATGCGTATCATATGATGTTGCGAGAAAATGATTTTAACCTCTTAGCCCGGTGTAGTCAATTATTTCATCAATTTTTGGTAGACATGTATGTGAAGGTAGAAAGTGAACGTCTCCGTAATATATCTTTAAATCAAAAAAAAGCTGCACGTTGAGAATTATATACATTCACAAGATGCAGTTTCTTGCGACGTCAATGTAAACCCCAGAGATTTAGGTAAAATGATAATTCTGCCCTCATCAGTCGTTATTAGTCCCCGCTACCTACATGAGTACACACAAGACGCATTTGCCTATGTACGAACTTACGGGAGACCTGATCTTTTTGTTACTTTTACTTGCAATCTCACATGGAAAGAAATAACCGAGGAGCTAATGCCGGGCCAAAAAAGTACTGACAGACACGATTTAGTTGCTAGAGTATTTAGATTAAAAGTACAAAAATGTATGTATGTAATCAACAAAGGGAAAATTTTCGGAGAGGTGCAGTGCTTCATGTATTCAATTGAATGGCAAAAAAGAGGATTACCGCATGTCCACATTCTAATATAGCTTAAAGAGAAGTTGCGGCCTAGCCAAATAAACGACATAATAAGCGCCGAGATTCCGGATCCTGAGCAAGATAAAGAATTGTATGATACCATCGTCCGAAATATGATTCACGAGCACGAAACTCAATATCGCTATGTATGAAAGAAGGAAAAGGTACAAAGAAATTCCCTAAACAGCTATTAAAAGAAGCAGTGCACAATGACAATGGCTACCCTTTATACAGACGCAGAGCTCCCGAAGATGGTGGCAGGAAAGTTACAATCAAATCGCGCTCTGGAGCGTTCGAAACCTTAGATAACAGCTGGATTGTCCCGTATTCGCCCATTCTATGTAAAATGTTTAATGCCCACATTAATGTAGAAGCATGTAGCTCTGTCCGCGCAATCAAGTATATCTGTAAGTACATAAATAAAGTAAGCGACCAAGCAATATTTAATCTCAGGAGTGAAGGTGAGGCAAATCCCGTTAATGACGTACAGACCTTTCAAGCAGGGCGTTATGTCAGCAGTAACAGGCAGCGTGACGTCTCCTTGGCTTCCCTTTACACGAAAGGCACCCAACAGTTACTCACCTTGCTGTGCACTTAGAAAATGGAGAGCGTGTAAATTTCACCGAAAGAAATTTCCGAGAAAGAATTGCATCACCACCAAAAACTACACTAACAGCCTTCTTTCAACTTTGTTAAACCAACCCCTTTGCAAAAACGTTATATTCTGAAGTCCCCCGCTATTATATTTTGAACACATCTATGAAGGAGTGGAAACGCCGTATTCAAGGCGCGCCTATTGCAAATTGGCCCGGCGTAAAGTCATCAGATGCTCTTGGTCGTGTGTATACCGTCCATGTAACTAATTTTGAATGTTTCTGTTTATGATTGCTGCTGCACCATGTTCGGGGTCCTACAGGATATAAAGACCTTAAAACTGTCAACGGTCAGGAATGCGCAACTTATAGAGAAGCATGTGAAGCTCTGCATCTTTTAGAAAACGATAATCACTGGGATGAAACCATGGAGGAAGCTGTGCAGTACCAGTCACCAGCCAAAATTACGGGCTATGTGCATTAGACATGAATTGTGGGACAAATATAAAGAGTACATGGCGGAAGATATTTTGCGAAGGTTACAGCAGACACACGCGAACATGACATACAATGAACACATTTATAATGAAGCATTTGGAAAATTTGAAGAAAAAGTAATGGCAATGGTAGGCAAAAAATTAAGCAACTTTATAATCATAAGCCCTCAGCGAACAATCGAAAAAGATCTAAGTGATGAAATTATATGTGAAACAAACTACGATATACTAACTTTGCAGCAGCAAGTAGCCGAATTTGTACCCCGCTTGCTTCCCGAACAAAAACGAGTTTTTGACAAAGTATTAGGGCAAATTGAATCTGGAAATGGTGCACTTTTCTTTTTAGATGCCCCTGGAGGAACTGGGAAGACATTTTTGTTAAATTTATTATTAGCGCAAGTACGGAAAGATAAAAACATTGCTGTGGACGTAGCTTCCTCTGGTATAGCCGCCACGCTGCTAAGCGGGGGCCGCACTGCACATTCTATTTTAAAACTCCCTCTAAATCTAGCCCAGGAAGAATCGCCGATCTGCAACTTTAGCAAATATAGTGCACGAGGTATAATGCTACGACAATGCAAACTTTTAGTGTGGGACAAAAGTACAATGTCGCATAAAAAAGCTGTAGAAGCACTAAATCGAACGCTCCAGGATTTGTGCAGCAATACCGATGTAATGGGAGGAATGGTAGTTTTACTGGCTGGTGACTTTCGCCAAACTTTATCTGTTATTCAAAAGAGCACACCTGCAGATGAAATTAAAGCATGCCTCAAGTCGTCTATTTTATGGAACAAGGTGACAAAATTACGAATATGAGGGTGCATTTGTATAATGATATCAATGCTGGAATCTATTCTGACACACTATAAAAAATTGGCGATGGGCGGTTGGAAACGGATGCTAAGAGCTGCGTTAAATTGACGAGAGATTTTTGTAATTTAGTACAGAGTCATTCTGAATTAATTGCGAGCTTTTATTCAGATTTAACGAACAACATGCATGAAGACAAATGGTTATGTGAAAGGACGATTCTTGCACCAAAAAATGAGAGCGTTAACAAAATAAATTCAGATATATTAAGCGAAGTAGCAGGAGAAATAACGGAGTATTTGTCAGTAGACACAATTATGGACACAGAACAGAGCATTTCATATCCCGTAGAGTTTCTAAATTCTCTAGAATTGTCAGGTGTTCCCTCACATAAGCTTCAATTCTAATTAGGCACCCCAGTCATGCTAATGCGAAATTTAGATGCTCCTCGTTTATGCAACGGGACAAGGCTGCGTGTGACACATCTTGGACGGAACATAATCGGTGCTACAATTTTGACAGGCGTAGGAAAAGGTGAAAATGTTATTATACCACGGATCCCTATAATTCCCACAGATCTTCCTTTTCAATTCAAAAGGTTGCAGTTCCCTATTAAGCACAGTTTTGCAATGACAATTAATAAAGCGCAAGGGCAAACGTTACAGGTAGCGGGGGTCAACTTAGAAAAACCGTGCTTCTCTCATGGTCAGCTGTATGTAGCATTCTTTCGCCGAATGGAAAAAAATATAACATTGTGTACAGTAGCGTCTTAAAATAGTGTTCAGTTAGTTTTATTTTCCAAAATTCCCACAATCAATTAATCAGAATTCCCACAGATCTTCCCTTACAATTCAAAATTTCCTATTTAGCTCAGTTTTTTTCAATTCCAAATACTGCACCTCTGGCGAACCTATTAAGCTCAGTTTCCTTTCAACTCAAAAGGCTGCATCTCTGACGAATCTTTTATTTGGCTCAGTTTCCTTTCAATTCAGAAAACTGCATCTCTGACGAATCAATTTAGCTCAGTTTCTTTTCAAAAGTCTGCATCCCTGACGGATAATTATGCTCAGTTTCCTTTAATTAAAAAAATACTCCATTTCCATTTTGAATAAACAGGCTATTTTCATGCTTTCCTATACGCTGTATTTCAAAACATTTAAATATGCTGACGAATCAGTTTTGTTCAGTTTCCTTTTAATGGCTACATTTCTGACAAATCTATAAAACCCAGTTTTCTTTCAATTCAAAAAGCAATGGATAGTTCATTTCCCAGTGACCATTTGGGCGAAGTCGCGGGTAACAGCTAGTTTATTATATTATGTATGTATTTATCAATTATATAATTAAATTTATATCGTGTATATCTTCCAACAATCTACGTATCACCCTCTCTCACAGGTCACTTCATACTTTGCAATGGTTGCCGTGTATAAAGATCGCTTCTAAGCGATACGGCCGCCAATTGTGTCTTTAAATAATTTGTTTTCTTTTTCTCTCTCATATGTATTTCTGATGTACAATAAAGTATATTTCATTCATTCATTCAGTGCATTTTTACTGTAAATTGTGTAAATATTTTTGACTCATGAAATATAATTATTTATTTAAAAAATAAAAAAAATAAAAATAAAAAAATATTTGATGTTGACAGGTGACAGGTGACAACTGTCGTATATTTTAACCAAATATTTTAATTAAAATATATTTATATTTTATTCCTGAAATTCCGAAAAATAATGTTTTATGTAAATAATATATTTCAATATTAATGAATATGTGATATATTTACAAGTTCGTTTGCCTTAAGTGATGACACGAAATAACGATGGCCGAATACACCAAGAATATATTTTATTTTGCAAAATTAATGCCAGGGAGAACTTTAAAGAAATATTAAATGAGTAAATAGAACAATGTCAAAATAACAAAATCAATGCTCACTACATTTCTACTGATCCCAAGAAAACAACGAATTGAACTTCAGCGTTTTATTGAGATTGTCACCAAAAGAAGCTTTGAAACCATCAACTGTAAGCGGTTATAGTTGTAGGTCACTTTAAGATGCAACGCCTGGTGATTCATCGTACAAAATATTAATATTAGATTGCTTTAAGGCGATAAACAAAGCTCGAGAACTAGGTTTTCCTTTTAATTTTCAAGATATTGATTTATACTAAATTATAGACTTTTGAGTGCTGTAGATATATTTTTACATTTTTAATTTTTTACATTTTCTATGAATATTATCGCTCCAATACATTCACAGCCGGATTTCCTACGATGTCAAAATTGTACCGACGGTAGGCTGTTTAAAGGTAAAAAGGGATTAAATATACACATTAAACGATGCCATAGTAAAAATATTTCGGCTTCACAGCCTACCGTAGAAATTCATGACTCTTCTGATAATATACCTAATGACACAAATTCTTCATTTTTTAAAGAAAACCAAAACCAAGGGAGATACTTGCTAAAGATTATCATTAACTATTCAAAATTGTCTAACAATTGTGAAAAAGTTGGCAAAAATTATTTACATTCGCGTATTCCACTTTCATTTTAGTAAAAAAATAAATAAATCAATTACGTCTCAACTAAAAGAAAATTCTTTTCAAAATTTGAATTACCCGGTTAATACTCATTTCTCTCGACCTTATCCTAAATTTGATTTAAAAAAAAGTAGTTGAATCAAAAGTAATGGACGGCGACTTAAAAAGTGCACCGTATTTTATTCTCAGATGACATCCTCGCTCCTCGTAATGTCGAAACTCTTGAAGGCCTTCGTCAGAAACATCCTTCAGTCAATCCTTCCCAGAATTTACCGCTGCCTCCCAATACTTCTATGCAACCATTACAAGTTTCCGAAAAAGACACTTTAGACGCAATATTGTCATTTTCGAATGGCTCTGCCGGCGGCATTGACGGGATTAGGCCTCAGCATCTCAAAGACCTGTAAGCGTATCTGCCGATGACGCCGGTAGGGTACTTCTTAATGACATAATAAAATTATGTAATTTTATGCTTTCTGGTAATGTCAATCCCAATTTCATTCCCTACTTATATGGGGCAAGATTGTGTGCCTTAAAAAAAAAGGATAACGGTATCCGTCCTATTGCTGTTGGTTCTACATTTCGACGTTTAACTTCAAAATTAGCTTTTAGGCACATAATCTCAAACCTTAAGACAAAATTTCAACCTACTCAACTAGGCTTTGGAACCAAAGGTGGCTGTGAGGCGGCGGAACATTCGGTGCGTACTTTCTTAACTAATTCCAATGTAGATGTTCTGAAGGTTGATCTTAGAAATGCTTTTAACTCAATTGATAGGATAACCCTGCTGAAAGAAGTCCACAATACCCCCGAAATATATCATTACGTTTGGCAATGTTACAGTCAAAATTCAAACTTGTTCTATCAAAACCATATTATTGAGTCTGCTGTCGGTGTTCAGCAGGGTGATCCATTAGGTCCAGCTCTTTACAGTTTGGGAATTCAACCTATTATTTCAGATTTAAAATCCAAGCTGAATGTCTGGTATCTGGACGACGGTACACTGGGAGGTAAAGCAGATGACGTCCTCAATGATCTTACTCATATTTTTCAAAATTTTAAAAATAATGGTCTTGAACCAAATACAAATAAATGTGAAATATTTATTTCTAATAATTTATCTAATTCTAACAGAGATACCTTAATTCAAAATTTCAATCAGATTTCTCCAGGAATAAAAACTGTCAATTCGGAATCGCTTTACCTGCTTGGTGCTCCGTTGTTTTTCGATAGTATTAAACCTGTTTTAAAAACAAAATTTGATCAATTTTTAAATCACTTCGATAAATTATATATTTTAAACCCCCATATTGCCCTTACCATTTTAAAATATTGTCTCCTTGTACCTAAATTTACATACTTGTTACGCTCAAGTCCAATCTGGAAATGTTCGGATATTTTAAAAGATATTGATAGTAATCTTAAAATTGCTTTAGAAAACATTCTAAATTTGAGATTAAATACAATAGCCTGGAATCAAACCACTTTACCTATCAAATTTGGTGGAATTGGTGTAAGAAATATTTCTAGCGTCGCATTGCCTGCTTTCCTTGCATCCGTGCATAGTGTCAATGACCTATGTAACACAATTTTAAATAATAAAGTAGACCTGTGCTTTGCTTCGGAGGCAAAGCAAACATGGCTGACGCTCTGTCCCGGCGAAAATATCCCACTGGAAGTTAACCAACAAAAACAGTGGGATATTCCGTTGGTACGGAGTATCCAGAAAAATTTATTTCAAAATTTCCATATTCAACAAGATCAGGCTCGCCTTCTAGCTGTTTCGACTAAGGAATCTAGCCACTGGTTACATGCTCTACCATCAAGTAATCTCGGCACATTGCTTGATGGGGAAACCTTGCGCATCGCAGTAGGAATCCGGCTAGGAGGGGCTATTTGTCAACCTCACCAGTGCCCCTGTGGTAGCAGCGTCGATGAGTTTGGGCTCCACGGACTTTCATGCAAGAAAATTGCACGTAGGTTTTCCCGTCACGGTTCTTTGAACGAAATCATCCGAAGGGCTCTTGTCTCTATAAATATCCCCTCGGTTTTAGAGCCTAGCGGGATATTTAGAGACGATGGCAAGAGACCCGACGGTATGACTTTGGTCCCTTGGGAGAGAGGTAAAGCCCTAGTGTGGGATGCTACTTGCGTTGACACTTTGGCGTCCTCTCATCTCAAGGGTACCTCTTTTAGAGCCAGGGCGGCGTCAGAGGCAGCCGAATTTAGTAAATGGCGCAAATATGAGTCTTTGAGAAATGACTAAATATTTGTGCCATTTGCTATAGAGACTATCGGTCCGTGGGGTCCACGTGCAATGAAGTTTCTAAAGGAACTGTATCCACGACTGGTCGTCGCTGCTGGTGATAAGAGGGCTGGTTCTTTCCTCGCTCAAAGGCTAAATATAGCTATTCAGCGAGGAAACGCAGCCAGCGTTCTTGGCACTACACCACGGGGAGCAGGTCTTTGTGACGATTTGAATTTTTAGTTTTAGATTTTCTATATTATAGTTTCTTCTTTTATGTTGTATATAATTAGTTTTAATCTTTAATATTATAATTTTAATTATTATTTTAGTTAAGTTCTTTATTATAATTTTTGTAATATAAATTAAAGGTTGTAACACCATTAAATATGTAAAGTGTAAAATAAAAAAGAATAATAATTAAAATGAAAAGATAAATATACTTAAATATCAATAAAATAATATAAATACAAAATTTAAAAAAGGGAAAACAAGAAATTATAAACTCATATGACAAAAATTAATAATCAAACGGATAATATTTATTTAAATAGCATTTATTGGATTATGTATTTAAAACAATATGTTATTAGGGCGCGAGCTCATTACCCAGAGTTCTTTTTTTTATAGGATAGGGTGACAAACGAACACACAGTCCACCTGATGGTAGGTGGTTGCTGCGGCCCATAGACATCTACATCTATCTTCGATTACAAATGAAAATGCAGATGCGTCATCACCCGTGAGGACTAAGAATAAATGCCTCGTTTCCAGTAAAACGGGTCTCCGGTTCTCTACACTCACCATACGAAACATAGCAGCATTAAGCTACTATTTTACGCTAGTATTCTGTGAGAGCGCGGTCCTTCCTCGGTCGAGAGACCCATTCGTGCCACAACTATACTACTAATATAACTGCAGCATGGGTCTATCATGTATAAAAAGAAAGTTTCTTTAAATACACACTTAGAGTTTTACATAAGAGAGCTAAGATCTTTACCGTATACTTAATAGTATACATAAGCATTTGTTTATGTGTACTATATACTTACATTTAAATCTTCAACATCTATGCAAGTAGTGTAGTTGGTCCATGGTTTGCTGGTATTGGGATGGACCAACCATGTGCCATTTTCAGTGCATCTGAAAGTAAGAAAATTATTTAACTTCTTCGAATAAACAGTAAACTAAGAGTATTAGGAAGTGTTTAGTATTTTGTTTAAATAAATATAACGTTGTTATAATTAATTAGTACAAAAGCCTTGCTATGGATAAAATATATAAAATACCTTTTTAAAACATTGCGCCCAGAATCCGACCCAGCGATGAATTCCGGGCAGGCCTGCGCAGCGGTGGTTCCTGCCGGTGTCTCGTCCCAGCACATCCAGCCGTCAAATGTACGGGGACAGTTAACATTCGGATCTAAAAAGAATACAAAATGTATAAAGTAACATAAAATAAAGAGTCACGAAAATGTAATCATCTTATACACCGTTATCCCATCAAAAACATACATTTGAAACAAAAACATTCATAGTTGTCGGCATAGCGGATAACACAGTTGAGACCCGATCGGGCGCCAAGTTCTATAGCAGTAGCTTAAGTCATAGGGTTTAAAGGAATTTACAAATTTCTTGAAACAAAACCATGGAACTTGGCCTTTTTCATATAAAAATTATTGGTAACATACTATTATATTTGAAAAAAAAAGTTTTATTATTTTATTGATCTAAAGAAATACTAACAGTATTGTTGTATAAGTTATTTGACCATTAATATTTGCACACCACTGAGGTAGAATAAGTAGAACGAATTATACTGAAAAACCATTGTACAACCATATTCTTGCAAATAAAGAATATTATTATTATTATTACATGACCCTTAACGTTTGTTTATGAATTAACGCTTCACTGTTTTCAACTTTTAATTCAGACTGTAAGAATTAAATATCGACAAAGAAGGTGAATAATTTGTAGATATCAATTATTGTTCTTCGTATTCACCGAATGATCTTCTTGGTCAGTGAGTAACAAAAATGGCGCTTTTTATACATTAATAACTAAAAACTTTAAGAAGATTTTTTACGACTACATAGATAATAATTTAGGTTTCTAGTTAAAACAAAAATCTTTAATAAATATGTAAATTTACACATATGTATGTGTAAGTTTTTGAGTTATGAGGATATTAGTAACTATTTATTGAAATTGGCTCGAAATAGTTCAATTATAATAAATACATGCACGTACATACAAGTTCATGTATACATACACTGCGTCGCAACGCCCTTTCTTTTTTGAACTTGGATGACATAAGTACTGCCCTGTGTCTAGGCACGCTAGCAACATAAACTCGATTTTTTCAGGTGATGATTTATCAGGTGCACGTGTATGAAAACATCGTGAGAAAATCTACACTTTTTTAATTTTTATTTCGAGGATATGTGATGTAGCCTTCTTATTGCATATTATGCTTACATATACATATTACACACTTATAATTTTTACATTACCACCCCTACTTTATATATATTATTTATATTATAAATCTATTTACAAAATTATGTAATGTCAATATAAAATTACATATTTACTTATATCTACTAATACAATTGCAATCATCAAATAACATAAATTCCATAGTTACAAAATAATCACAATAAAAATATAATATTTAATGAAACATTGTTTACATTAGCCATTTTGTGAATAGGAAACGCGCTAAACAATACCGTTAGAATGAGGATCTCATTCTACGCCGCGCACCGCGCTTGCCAGTCTGCTTACCAGCAGATAACCATGTCGCCTGGCTAACCGTAGTGCGCATTTGTCGTCTTGCGAATATCAAGTTCTTATAATTTACTTTGTACTATCGCTTTCTGCTCCTTCAATTTTATATAGCTATTAACTTTTATATTGTGTCGTGTGGAGCTATAGTGATTAAATGTTAACTTTACTGTTTACGCTTGGATTTAATTAATTTTTGTCAGACTGTGACTGTGTTACTCCGACTTTTTTTTATATAGAATAAGGGTCAAATGATGGCTATACGACTCACCGGATGTTAAGTGACTGCCTCCGCCCATGAAAAACTGCAACACCAGGGGAATTTCAGGTGCGTTGCCTGCCTTATGGAAATGAGTAGTTGAGTAGGGGAGACTGGGGATTGTTAACTAATTTTCAGTATAGACGCTTGTATTTTCATTGTTTTAGTGTACATTATCGTAAAAACCAATACATATGATAGGTAAACTATTCAGCTTTTAAAAAAATTACAAAATTCTTGCCATCAGTTATGATATACAAGCTTCATTTTGTAGAACACGAAATACCAGTCAACCTACCCCATGCCCGGGGTTGGTTAACTATTCACTAGGGGTAAGTTGACCTAGATAAGTATAGGAATAAATTGGATAAAATAATTAAAAAGTATTTGTAATTATCTTTTTTTTGTACCGAAACTAAATTTTAAATGTTGACTATTTAAATAAACATAAAAATGTAATATATATATATATATATATATATATATATATATATATATATATATATATATATATATATATATATGTATTCTCTTCTGTCTGTCTTCTCTTCGCAGCGCCGGTGAATAGAGCCGATCGGAAAGAACTCGTACGTCGACGATTCAAGGCGCACTGCACTAGATGCGGTCAAGTGGAAGGATCTGGCACTGGGGAGCCGGCTCAGAGATGGGAACATTCCATGTGAGGTCGAACCTGCGCTTTGTTCAGATCGGCTTTCTCCTTTGCGGCATGGGTCAGTGAGTCGTCCTCCCTGTACAGAGATGCTGACAGAAATTCCCTTGGACAAACTTGTCCGGAGAGACCAGAATGATTTCAAAAGAAAGGCGAACTGGTTTCTCTCTAATTTTGCCTATGTGCTTCGATTTTGCCTTAGTAATGATTCTTTTGAAGCACCTGGAATCAGAATTATATTTCTTTTTTAGGGCGCTGGTTAAGAATAAGGGTTGTTGATGCCTCAGCCCAGGCTTGGTAGCACTTCTTCTTATAGCATGATGCTATTTTACAGGAGCAACCAAACCATGACTAAGATATGCCTCTGATAGGCACCACAGAGGAAGAAATGAAAAGTTCTGTAACCTTAATTAACACATTAGCGACAGAATCGGGAACAACGTTGGGATCGTCCGGCGAGAAGAAAACCTGACGCCAAGGGTAGGATGCAAAGAAAGACCGCATCCTATCTCAAATAGCCAACCTAAAATGCCAAACATGGCAGCAGCCTGCAGAATGAAACCGCGTTTTCAGTGTGAGTGGCACCAACTCCGGACTTAAAATTGGTCCGAAAAGCAAATCACGAGCGTCGACGGAATCTGTCTGGATATGGATGATATGGATGATGTCTGGACCTGTTGAACCTTCTGCTGACCTCAGCAGAAGGTTCAACAGGGAAGATGCATGATCCTCCACATCTAGATGTTCAATAAGTGCAACGTAATCTGAAAACGCAACTAACAGCCTTTGGAAACTACAACTTCAAGCCCTCGTTATTATCCTCAAGAACCCCCCACCATTCACTCCTGAGAATTGTCTTCTGCAGTCTTCAGTTCCTGCAAGCTAGTCCAACCTGTCTTCATCTCGACTCAACCCGGATTTATAGGGTTCTGGCGGTTGCTCCAGTACATAGTTCTCACCGGCATCACTTGCAAGTGCGTAATACGACATGCATTACACACCGTCCTTCACACCGGCGTCGCTTGCCCTTACTCACGCAGCATGAGTTCCCCACCGGCATTAAGGACGCTTCGGCAATCAGACTACACTATCGAGCTCCAGTATGAATAGGGGGTGATGTGGCAACGTTGTCGTTCCGCTACAAGCAAAACATATCGAAGCCTAAATCGCGCCATCAAAGACCCGAAGTAAAACAGTATATATATTAAATAGCTCCTAACTACCACTTGGAACGTTGACTGCTCCCCAGGCAGAACACCTTGCCCGGTGGGAGATCTCCCTTTTTTCTTCCACGGCCACAGTTGTGACCCCGATAACGATACGAAGATTATTATGAGTGATAGCAATGATTCCGCGAAAACGGTTGAATTGCGCCACGATGCCAACGTCACTAGACGACGGACACACCCAGTGCACTTTTCCATTGAACGTGAAAATAAATATATTAAAGTTCTACCGTTCTAACAACGCTTACTAAAATTATTGATAAGAATAATAAACTGCGTAATATGACAAGAAAGTTTTTCGTATTCCAGAACGTCTTATATATACATAAACACTCACGCCTGTCACCCAGAGGGGTAGGCAGAGACTACAGACTTCCATTTGGCACGATCCTGACACACCTCTCTCGCCTCCTTTACATCCATACACCTACGCATACATGCTCGTCGGTTAAGGGTACTCCTAATTTGGCCCGTTTTCAATAAATCGCCAATTTGGTCGATAAATTTTCGCCTAGGACGTCCCTTTCCGACTCTGCCATTCACTTCTGCAACACAAATTTTCTTTGTCACTCTTTTCTCATTCATTCTTTCCACATGACCAAACCACCGAAGCATTCCTTTCTTAATTCTGGTCACAACATCATCTTGCGAACCACACTCTTCTCTTATTACGCAATTTCTTACCCTGTCGTTCAGATTCCGCCCTAACATACTCCTTACCGACCGCATTTCTACTGCGTTGATTCTACTCTCGTACTTCTTCTGCCACACCCAACTTTCACTACCATACGTTAAAGTAGGGACCAACACAGCATTGTGAATTGCCATACGTGCCTTTTTTGACACATTTTGACTCTTCACAATAGAGTGCAGGGCCCCATTTACTCTATTTCCCGCATTCACTCGTCGTTCTATATCCTTATCATATCTCCCATCCCTGCTAAATACGCAGCCCAAATATACAAACTCATCTACTTGCTCGATCAACTCCCCTTCTATTCTTATTTCACAAATCGTTTTACTTTCTTCTCTTTCAAAAACCATAACCTTCGTCTTACTAGCGTTTACTTTCATACCTCTTTCTTTTAATGATCTGTTCATTAATGTAACCATCATTTGCAACTCGGCCGCCGACGACGCAAGGATAACTTGATCATCGGCGTACAAAAGGCATTTGACGGTTAACTCACCCATTCTTAAACTGCATTCTTCAACTTTCAAATTTTGCAAACATCTGTCCATAAATAGGTTGAACAGCCACGGGGAAGCCACACAGCCCTATCTGACCCCTTTATGGATGTCAAACCAGTCCGAGTAGACCCCGTTGATCCTAACACAAGCACTAGAGTCCCTATAAAGAGACTCCAATGCCTGTATCAAGCCAGCGCTCAACCCAAATGAGTTTAGTGTTTACCATAGCACATCCCTATCCACTCTGTCATAGGCTTTTTTCAAGTCCATGAACGCACAAAAAACCTTTTGGTTTTTGGTTAAAAACTTCTCCGCGATCATGCGCATGGAAAAGACTTGATCTGTACATCCCATTCCCTTTCTAAATCCCGCTTATATCGTTTGTTAAACAAGTTTCTTTTCCATCAGGTAGACTGGGGATATAATGGGTGTCGCAAAATCTTCCTGATCACAACTCAAAATAATAAAAAATACGCTTGCCAATCTGCCTGCCAAGTTTGGCAACTGGCAAGTATCTCCCATATGATGCAATCTATATATTGGCTTATATTCCTCAGTAGGCATTTGATAATCTGTGATCAATGAACATTCATAAAATTTAGTAGTATTTAAATTCTTGGAACAGCCATTAGAATATAACTATTTTGAATATCTGTATTTCTGTACGTTGGAAAATGTAAACGAAGCCTTCATACTGTTGTGGACTATTACATAGTTGTGGTATATTCAATTTTGAAAAAAGTTAAAAAAACCTGGTTAAAAAATTTTGGAGCGAAGTCATAATAAGTGGAATTTGATATTGAAATTAGCGGGAAGCTCCAGGAATCGCCTGCAAGTTCAACCGATTTTTTTATAGAATAAGGGTGACAAACGAGCATACTGTGCACCTGATGATAAGTGGATGCTATGGCCCTTTTACATTTTCATTTATCCTCTATTACGGTTCATAATGGAAATGCGTTGTCACCCGTGAGGACTAAGATGGAATGCCTCGTTTCCAGTAAAAACGGTCTCCGATTCTCTACACTCACGATATGAAACAGCAGCATTAGTTGGTGTTCCGTAAGAACGTGGCCTACCCCGGTCGAGCCGAAACATCCGTACTATAACACGTATGTTATAGCCCCTACCACCAGAATATAGCTGCAGCGTGGCTCTACCACGTTAAAATTAACACTTAAAATTAACATATTATACATTTAACATTATAAATACAAATATATTTTATTTGTCAAGTATAAATATATGGTATTTATTTTGTAAATATACTATATTAATTATATATATATATATATATATATATATATATATATATATATATATATATATATATATATATATATATATTATCAGACATATCTCACAAACTATTGTGTTCAACGATTCTAAAGTACATTATCATGTTATAATTATATATAATGGCCTACTAATGTAATTTTGCGTACTTAGTAACAGCTTATTGAATATCTAAAATATCCTGAAAAAATCTTTAAGTTAAAGTATTATAATACATAAAATATTATTAGAGATTATGAGTATTTGAGGTGAAGTGCAAGGGCGAAGGGGCGAATTCCCGCAGCGCCGAAGCTGTTGCAGAAGTAACTTCGGGTCAATATTTCTATTTAAAAAGTGAGGTTACAATAATACAAAAAAAATTAATACTCATAAACTATTCATTTCCGCAAGGGGAAAGCTGGGGGGGGGGCTTCTCCTGTACCTCACCTCCATATTAATATCAAAATTACATAAACATGAGTCACTCATTGCAGCTTATATAACTATTATGCTTTACCAAAGTAATTACAGCCATCCAGAATGTCGAAAATTGCCGATTGGTTTAATAATGTTTGCTAGCCATGGTTTGCTGACTAATTATCTATTTCTGCTGCTAGATTACATTTCAATGCTGACAAAAACATGAATAGTTCGAGTATGCTAACCCTTTGAATAGCGCCGTGTATTATTAATCAGACAGATGTATAGCCAATTTTAGATCGAACCGCTCATGCTGAAAGAGTATCAATTATTTATTGTCTTATTTTTAGCGTAATAGTTTTAAATAGATAATTATCGTTATGTTCAAAATTAATTTGTAACAATAAATTAATATAAAGTATAAAATTATATTTTTTTACAATTAATTTTGTTTTCGATTTTCAATAATTATTTATTATGTATTATTGCTTAATATGTTGTTAAAGGGAATCTCAGACATGCAGGTTTCCTCACGATGTTTTCCGCAGTACATGTGGTAAATCAGCGCTTAAATTTGCAATTAACACTTTCATTGGTGCCGGTGGCGATCGAACCCGGGTTGTTGGCGTTCTACGAACTTTACAGTAAGCACTTAGGCCCGGAGTTACTACATATATGTATATTTATATATTTGTTATATGTGCTTACCCGTAACATTGCTTGTTGAATTTGGTAATATGGTGCTGTAGGTGACATTGACATCAAAGAAGCACTTCTTTTGTAAAGAAATTAAATACTGGTTATTCTGATCGTTTCTTAAGTCTTCCTGGTTAATTAAATGTTCCATTGTCAGTTTCGTTTTTATAAATTTACAGTTTTTTTTGTGTAAGTTAATCGAAGAAAATCGAGAGACGTATTCAATATGGCAGCACCTGGAAGTAAACAGATAAATGTATGCAAATGGTTAGGCATTGCGGAGTGATTTATCGGTTTGGAATCACATCCGTTTCATAGTGTGGTTTGTGTGTGTGTGTGTGTGTGTGTGTGTGTGTGTGTGTGTGTGTGTGTGTGTGTGTGTGTGTGTGTGTTTGTGTGTGTGTGTGTGTGTTTTTGTATTTTAGTTTAATTAGTTGCTGTAAAACACAAAAAATTTTTAATTGTCCATAACCAATTTAATTCGATAATCTAAATTAAATGTAAATTACATTCTTATATTATAATAAATTTACTTGACTGTTTATATCAATTACTATTTTTAACAATAGTATTTATTACTAAAATAATTAGCTTCTTCGATTACTGTAGCCCTGAGCTATCACATTTTTAAACTGAAGTTACAAATAATGTTGTAATACACCTGATGGTAAGTTTCAACTAATTTCACATGCCTGAAATTCTACTGGCTTCTCTATACATTTACTAGAGTCTCTAAGAGAGGATTATAGCCGTGCACGCGCTTGTTGCCGGCAGAGATACGTTAGAGGAAAACGTAAAAGAAGTCATATTGATTCTTAAAGAAAGGAATTCCTATCTTCTAGTGGATAATAATATGTCGAATCCCTTAATGCCTTGTCAGTGCATGTTGCTATTTAGAAGAGTTCGCCTTACCGCTACGACGCTTCTACGACCTACCTTCTTAGTATTTTGTTCGTTAACATATAGTTAACGAACAACATACTGTTTATTGTTAATTTTGTATAAACGTTATATAATGTTTCATGAATTGATATTAAACCTGGGTAGATGAGGAGCTGGATGCTCATTTTAAATTTGATGATATGACCTCTCATACAGGCATAATTGTAATCGGGCTTCTTTCAAATTTATCTCCAATTAGACATGTTTTTGAAATCGAATATTAGTTACGGCTTGTTAATATAATACTATTAAGACTTAGAATATTCAGGCAGTGTTCTTTGTAAGCATGAACAGAGTTGACCTATTACATGATATCAACAGTGTAAATAAAACAAAAACAATATAAAAATTACAAAGTTACATACTATATACATCCCACTACTGGGTATAAGGCCTCCTTTCGTTTCTGAGAGAGTTAAATGGCAATAAGTCCGCTGTACTGCTCAAGCGCGTGATCGTCGCCTTCACATGTTAATGAAATATGTCCAATAAAAAAACGTCTCACGAACACACAGATTTAAATATATTCTTTTTGAGATAAAACCAAACACTGTATATTGTAAATAAGCGAGGCCCTGGCTTGGTTTGTATGGGGTCATGTAAAGTGACGTCATTTAGATTTAAAAATCATCAATCATTAATAAAGTTAAAGTTACAGCCTATATAAATCCAAGTGCTGGGCACAGGCCACCGTTCATTTCTGAGAGTGTTTTAGGGTAAGGAAATGTGCATCGCGCTGCGCTGCCCCAATGCGTGTTGGCGAAGGTGATTTTTCACGATGTTTTCCTGCACGTTACCTTAGTGGTAAATGGCACGTGGTAAATCGGCACTTAAAATTGCAATTAACAATTTCATTGGTGCTGGCGGGGATCGAACCTGGGTTGCTTGCGTATCGTGGAATGTACAGTGAGCGATTAGCCCCTGAGCTACCAGGTAGTACCATTGTCAATGACTATTTATTATATCAAATTTTGATTCAAGTCAACGATTTCGTTTTGTTCTTACGTTGAAATTGATGTTGGATATTTGATTGACTAAGGATTCATACCATTTTAGCAGTGAGATAAAAGTGCTACGTCTTAATGACAATGAAACTATGGTCACTTTTGATGTTCAGTCTCTATTTACATGCCTTCCTGTTGAAGACTGCATCTCAATTATAACTAGGAAACTAGAGGAAAATAACATGCCAGCAAAATATGCAGTACTACTCAGACATTGCCTTACATCTGGTTATCTATTGTGGAAGGAGAATGTTACAAGCAAGTAGATGGTGTTGATTTGGGCTCAACTGTATCTCCCACTGTCACCGATATATTCATGGAAGACTTTGACTTTACTGTACCTGTTACACCAAGGATCCACAAGCGGTACGTAGACGATACTTTCACAATTTTACTATCAGACAAAGTAACTGCATTTTTAGAACATCTTAATTCCATAAACTCTAAAATTCAATTTAATATGGAGTTAGAGACAAATTATTTCTTAGCTTTCCTAGATGTGTTAGTCATGCGAAATCCTGACAACACCATAGGTCACACTGTGTATAAAAAAAGACCCATACAAACCAATATTTAAACGGTAAATTTCACCAACATACTTCTCAGTTAGTTACCGTGGGTAAATCTTTGTTACAGAACACGAGGGATCCGTCACAGCAAACACCTGGCCGCCGTGCTTCAGCACGTGAAGCAGGTTCTGTACGACAACAAGATTCGGGTCCCGCGCCTACGTCAAAGTGACCGAGTAAAGCCGGACAGTCGAGCGTGTGCCTGCTGTACTACCATATGTCAGAGATGTCATAGACAAGATTGGCTACATCTTGAAGTGAGCTTCTGTTAGTACATCCTACAATCCGCCGAAGAAGATTAGTCAGTTCTTACCATCCGTTAAGTCTCATATTCCTCTACAAGATTCAGGAGTGTACAAGCTTGATTGTGGATGTAGACCACATTCTTATATAGGGCAAACAAAACGATCAATTGGAACCCGCATAAAAGGACATATAGCTAATGTGAAGCATCAACGTTCCGGGAAGTCTGCAGTTTGTAATCATATCCTAGGCGGCCCCAACCATTACATCAGATTTGATAGACCACAAATCCTCGCGAAAGAACATCGATTCCTACCAAGGATGACACCTGAGGCTATTGAAATTAAAAAACATCCTAATTTCAATAGAGAAAGAGGCTGGATACTACCACCTGCTTGGGCCCTTTACTATAATCAATGGACTCTATAATTAATAAAATTAAAACTAAACCCAAGCATACCACTGCAAGACTTCAAGACACAATCAGTTCATTTTGCATAGATCTGACCATAAACAATAATTAAAAAGCTGAAGGTACTCCGGATTTAACAATGACATCGGGACGTCAGTCATCTCAGTCCCCCTTGACCATGGGTGCTGGAAAGCACCCTAAACGTCGGGAATTAAAAATAATTCAAACTAAATGCGAGTGTATTGTAGTGTTAGTTTTAATCAACGTGTAGTGTTCGCGTAAATATAAGATATCATTATATCAATTTTTCACAAAAAACTTTCCAACTTCTTACGATAAAACTTAAAATACTTCTGACGTTGTTCCTTGTCCGTTGTTGAAGCTTCATAACAATCCGTTCAGACATTCCAAAGATAACAGGCAGACAGACAGACAAAAACTTTACAATGGTTATTTATGTCTTAATGGCATACACATTAAAGGGGGTAAAAATCATAGAATACTACAATACACAATAGAATGGCTATCAACCTTATTTTGTACGAGGAGAGGCGTCACTGGGAGCACACACATAAGCAATTACGTCGTATTATCAGTACTACAAACCCGATTCGCTGTGTTGGTAGACAGATTTTAATACATATTTATTTGTAAATAGCGTGCAATTTGACATTTTCTAAATAATTTGCATGCGAAATATGGAAATGATTGTAACGTCAAAACACATATAATGTTAAGATTTATACGTGTAAATTGACGTATTAGTGACATTTTAGTGGCTACACGGGCTCCGCTCACTCCCCGTTCTATTAAGTATGTAATTATAGTATTCTATGATAAAAATCGCAGTCGGAGCTCAATAAAAGGTAGTTATATATCTCTTTGAAATAAGTTATATTTCAAAGAGATACGAGTACTTCAATTATATTTGTGTGTATTTTAATCTTGTACCTCGATTTAGATTTGAAAAAGCATAAGTTACAGAAAGCTAAAATTTATATTAAATGTATGTGTTAAATACACTAAATTAAATGAAATAAAATATACATTGTTTACGTTTATGCTGTCAATGTCAAATACTCTTTTGTCGCTTGGATAACAATATTGATTCTTCGACTAAAATGCAGGTACATTAAAATGCAGGTGTGTTTTTTTTATTTATTATAAAACTTTATTACGTCACTTTAGGAAAAAGAGGATACAAAGGGCCGACTTAATGCCAAAAGGCATTTTCTACCAGTCAATCCATGGAGATGTGAGTTTGTCGTAGGTGTAGCAATTCAAAGAAAAGGAAAAAAAGATAAACTAAAATTAATGAACACATAAAATTAATAAACACATTATATGTAACCAAATTGATTACGATATAGGTAATTTTATACTATCGCGGTCTCTTCATTTTTTGGCTCAAGAAAATCGAAAAATCATTCGATTTCGATGAATTTTTTTTTAAATCTTTTTTAAAAGTTGTTATGGCGGATTTACGAAAACAATTAGAGGAATAAAATAAATTAAAACTTATATTGGTTTCCAGGCTTTGTATTTTCATGAAAATGCACTCATTCACGTATAATTTTTGATAACTTTTTAACAAATAATCGAATGAAGTTGTTATATTTTTTCATGATCTACACAAACAAACAAACATTTAAATAAAACATTGAAAAATGTTTGTTTATTAATTTTTTACCTGACTCTCTCCCGTAGCGCAGTCGAATGAATCACGCTTGAAGGAGTGATTTATTCGCTCGCTACACTCGCTCACACTACCCCGCCATCTCCTTCTAGCCTAACTTGTCCGAACTTGTGTAACGAGTCGGGATGCCCAAAGTCCCGAGCTTGCTTCGTTCGATCTTACACTCAATAAAATACCAAAATATTAACTTTTATAATTATTTCGATTTTCTAGAGCGTTTATGATAAGATTTAAAGGCAGAAAACCATATAATTTTTTCTAAGTGGGATAAAAAATTAATAAACAACCATTTTTCAACGTATTTTTTAAATGTTTGTTTTTTGTGTAGCTTAACAAAAAAAATATTAACTTTGTTTAACGCTTTGCAAAAAAGTTATGAACGATTATATTCGAAGAAGTGCTTTTATGATCACATTTTAATACACATAAATGCGAAGTTAATAGATACATATAAACACGACTATTTAACAATATTGTAATTCTAATAATTATTCAGTAAGCTCGCGTAGCATCCTTTAAAAAGATGGTACGCGAGCATTTACATGTTAGGCGCTTTTCAGTCAATTAATTCCAGAGAAGTGCAGCCTGAACAGTGAATGAGTTACCATAGAACCCGGTGAAATGAGTAGGAATATAAATCTTGTTGTTAAAGGAAAGATCGAAGAACCCTATCATGACAAGAAGAGAGATATTGAAATCGTTCTTTGAGGTAAGAAGGTGAATATGGATCATTTGAAATTGAAAAAAGAACAAGTAATATTCTGGAGTTACGCCTTTGCCTTATGATAAGCTACTTAAGCCGAGATCTCTAATGAGAAATATGCTCATACTTACGCAGAACAAAAATTAATCTAATACAGTTGTTAAGCAGGCATTCTAGTTTTTCCAGAAGTTCTTGGGGCAGGTCGGATTAGCACACATCTGCGTAATCAAAGATAGGTAAAATAAGAGTTTGAACAAGCATGAGATTACATTTAATAGGAAGGAAGTATTTGAGACGATAGAGTGAACGTAAGGTGGCAATTACTTTCCAACTTAAATCGATAACCTGCGCTTTCCAGTTCAGAGAGCTATCAATATACAGGCCAAGGTTTTTAACGGACTCACTAAATGGAATAATAATATTATCATAGCAAATAGGAGATAAGTCTGTGTTGTTACTCCTGGGGACTCAGATGCTCTCCTTTCCATTCATATAACTATGCATACATGCTAGTCGGTTAAGGGTACTCTTAATCGGGCCCATCTTCAAAATATCACGAATTTTGTCGGTAAACTTTGGTCAACGGCGTCTCTCCCTATTTCTGCCGTTCACTTCTGTAACATAAAATTGCTTTGTCACTCCTTCCTAAATCTTTCTTTCTACATTACTACACTACGTAAGCATTCATATCTTAGTCCTGGTCACAACATTATCTTGCAAACCACTATTCTCCTATCACACAATACCCTACCTTAAGGTTACTATTTGCTTTAAGTGTAGATCAAAATTTAAATATGGTACACTTAGATGTTCCAACTGCATTTCACACAGCCCTAACATACTCCTTAACGACTGCATACTTGCCCTTTTTTACACATTTTACTTCCCCAATAGAGTGAAGAGCTCCATTGCCTAAGTACTTAAGAGCATATGTTCGATTGTTTTATGGAACACCTATCAAACACAAACATTTAGTAGAGATGTTTAAGACAAAATTAAGATCAAAAAGACTCAATAAAGTTTAGCAGGCGCCCGATAAAAATTTAAACGTTATCATAACGTTTTCATTTTTACTTTGCTGTTTTCTGGCTTTTACTGGCTTGGCGATAAAATGTTCACCTAACTTTTCGTCTCATTGTGATATGTCCAGATTCCCTTTTTTCAGGTGAAGAGATTGTGAGGACCTGTTTTAAAAAGTAAATTTAACAATAAATATCATTAATTATAATTTGTAACCATCTATTTAGAATTCAAATAAATGAATGAATTTAAATGAATGTGGCGCATGAGATATGTAGTCGTTTTTATTTATTTAAATCAGCCGGTGCTCAAAATAAAATTACTAAAAATAGGATGCAATGGTCCAAACAGCTTTAAATTTTCATATTTAATTTAATACAAAACATACAAATCATTGGTTTAGTGATAAGTAACTAGAAAGTAAATTAAAAAAGTTTAATAGTATGTGGCCGAACTTTAAATAATATAAGCACACTTTGCCCTCGACCCGTTTCATTATAAAAGCAGGAGGAACTAATACAGCTACTGATTTCATTTGTTGGCATTTAACATTTAACTTATTTTACCGCGTTTCTCTGAAATACTCAAAGCGCAAGAGAAAATATATGCACTTTATTAGTAATATTTTTCATTTGACACCGAATATTTTCATAAATATTTGCGAGTGAATATTAATATATTTATGAATTGCCAGTTGCCAGTCCCATTACATATTCCTATACATATTCTGCTACATAGGAGAATCTAAACAAAAATATATTAATTTTGGTTGTGTTAAGCTTTTATGAAGATATATTGTAGCTTTTTCAAATAAAGAATAGAGAAAATATTTCGTAATAAATTTTCAATTACTAGATTTTTTGTTTCATTGTCTATCTATGTCATATATATCCAATTACAATGTATTTCTGTTCAAAATAACTGCCTTATATTGAACTGAGAGCTCGATACGCTAGTATCAAGCTATCAGTTCTATATTATATATAAGTCAATGAAGCTTGATTATTTCGATGTCATTGAGGCGTGAATAACCTGTGACAAAAATTGTCTGTGTAAATTTCTACCTGTCCATCAGTCATTCCGGGATTTTTGGAAGGGCTGGATGATTGAAATGAAACTTAACGAACAGTTAGAGAGCAATACCAGGTGTGATAAAGGCTTTATGTTATCTGAAAAACTTTTTTAAAGAATAAATGTGACGAATGAGCATGCGGTCCATCTGATAGTCAGTGGATGCTGTGGCACACAGACATCTACATGAAGGTGCCTTCTCAAATCTGAAGACTGAGATGAAATGCCTCGTATCCAGTAAAAAAGCTCTCCGGTACTCCACACTCTCCATACGAAACACAGCAGCATTAAGCTGTGAGTTTACGTTGGTATTCTGTAAGAGCGCGGTCCTACTGCAGCTTATATCTATCACGTAGAAAACTTGAGAATGTTTAAAAATAAATACAAAAAAATAAATGGTAATTCATTATTTTAAATCCAAATAACGCCACCATAATCAATCCTACCCAAACGAAAACAAGGCGGTTCATCAGTTTGCTATAAAATTACCGCGATCGTTCTATATCTGTGCTAAACAGAGCAGCATCTTCCTGATTATGAAAAAGAAAAAACTGCGTAGTAACCATGAAATATTTTTCTAAATATAATATAATCTATGGAGGAGGATTATATTCAACCCAATTGTAATAGTGCATTAAATAGTCAATAGAAGAAAATGTACCATGCGAACAAAGTCTCAAGCATATCTAGTATAACATCAAATTACTTAAAAGGTAGACCGAGGTTATGACCAAGTTTAACGGTGACGGCTAGTATGCTGAAAGTAAAAATTTTAAGTTCGAAATAAACGAAGTTTCGGTAGCATAGAAGAATTAGTTCTAATTAATGGCAAAATAGTTGTACCATTATTGTCGTAATATATACATTTAATTTCACATCTACTTCTGCCTGGGAAAAACCAGAAAACCCAGTTGGATTCTGTTCTTAAAATAAAATATTGGTAGCGCGTTCTGTTAGGCATATATGTACCACTGCCGAGCGTGGGTTACCCCGTACGCTCGGCAGTGGTAATACACATTGAAGTCTAATTGAATAACAAACCATAAACACTGTAGTAGCGATTTCCTCATCATTCCTTGGTGCATAGAGTAACACGCGCTACCGGTGGACCGCAGGCACTCCCCTCTGTCAAAGTTCACGCGGTCCTATGCGTACAATAAAACTAATTGCAGCCACACTGCTTACTAGACCGAATCTACGTTGCGTGGCATGGCATTAGAACCATTCATTCATAAGTAATTTATAATCACATTATTCCTATTTACTTCTTTTCAAACTCAAAAATTATAAGAATGATGGTCGTGTTGTTTCGGATTTGTTTACTAACACAGGCTGCTTGCCATCCTACAATATGCAAATTGATCGAGCGATTAATCCGAGTCTGTATTCAAGTTGTTGTGCAAGTAGCTGACCCTTTGGTCCGTTGATGGCCCGTTTTTTTTTATATGAGAGGGGGTAAACGAGCATGCGGCTCACCTGATTGTAAGCCTACTACTACGACTACCGCCGCCCCTGAACAAATGCAACACCGGAGGAATTGCAGGGGCGTTGCCGCCCTTAGAAAAGAGTGGATTATTTTCCTAATGGTCGCAATCCGGAAAAATGTTGGTAGCAGCTGAATTAACAATAAAATTATGCGAGGAAAAAAGCTGCTGATAATGGGAGAGTGGATGGGAATTGCAGATGCGTTGCCGGCCCTTTAAAAAGAGTAGGCTTCTTTATGGAAGGCACTTAATTCATATCGGTCCGGAAAAATCGCTGCTGGTAGTCGATTCCACAAGGTATTTGTGCGAGGAGCCAAATTTCTTGTAAATTGCACTGTAGTGGACCGCCAGTCATCCAGGTGGTGAAGATAGTATCTTGAGTTCTGTCGCGATGTGCGATAGTGAAATTGAGCGGTTAGAATTAGCTCGAACAATTCCTCTGAGCACTCCTTTTGGTAGTTAAGATAGCTTACGCAAGGAGATGCAACATCTCGCATCCCAAAATCACATTCAGTTTTTGCTCCATATCGGGACATAGAATACCTTAATATACAATCGGGCATATTTTCTTTAAAAATATTTTTTAAAGTTTGGAAACGAGCGTGTCTTGACATTTTGACAATGTCACTAAGACTAAATGACATAAATCCGTAATATATCCTATTGGACAAAAGTAACAGATCACCATTTTGTTGCTGATGTCCGGCTTATTATTAGTACTACTTAAATATCTTTGCGTACAAAGTTTACCTTTCACGTATTTATATATTATATATAATTACCTATGTCATGATTAGTTAGATATTGTACAAAAACAATCTTTAATTTATAATTTCTAATTCGTTTTATTTTTTTTAACATCACAAAACAAAACGTCCAACATTGTGAGCTTTTCATACATCCTCATGATGGGTATAATTTAAAGGGTTTAGTTCTTTCAACAAAAGCTACTATCGGAAACCTTTAACGAGTTTGTCCGACTGCTGGATTGTTATGTGTGATGTGTTATGGTCATTTTTTTCAGTGATTGGTGACTATTTCTAAATATTTAGCTGACTGATTGTAGAATTTATTTACCCGTACTTAGTTATTTCCGGTGAAATAACTAAGTTATAAATTACTTTGTGATCCGAATGGCACGGCACGGTATTGTTTATATCTGTACAAAAACAGAAAAATTAACGTCCTAAGAAATATATATATATACATTATGTATATGCGTACCTAATCCTTATATCACGTTTAATTTTTAATTTATCATTTTAAATTATTAATATCCGCATATTATTAAGTATTCATATAAACAAAACCATCTATATATAACTAGATGTATTAATAGGAATACATATAAATCCAAGTGTATCCTGAACTTAATCCGATTATTGTTAGTCACTCGGATAGATTCTATTGTGAAAATATTGAAAAAAAAACATGGTTATTTAATTAAAATACAGAAAAGTGCAAATATAGCCCAAAAGAGTTTTACTTATATTACCTTTATCATGATGTGATTATATTACGATATGATAAAATAGAATCATGATTTTGACCTATTTAATACCGATAAACAACTTATTTTAAAAGGTCCTGACAGCATATACGTTTGATTCTGTTCTTAATATCATATTTGTTGAGAATTTTCCTAATATATATTGTTTTTTTAGAAAACGCATATGTAAAATAAAACTTATCAATAACATTAAATTAACATTACATTCTCACAATTAACACTATTTACCTGTTTGTTTTCTAAATAAAATCAAAATGTAAGTAAAAATATATGAACCTTGCAGACTTTTCGTATATGTTTATGAAATTTTCATAGCATACATCATGTGAACGCGAGATGTCTATCCCAGCATTTAAAAGAATATTTAACTGACTACCGGAAGTAGTAAACAATAGATGATTCAAAATATTTTATCACTACATATGCTTCGAGTAGCTATTTAAAGATTTGGGTAGTGTGAATTACCAAAGTACTTGGAAGTTGGAGTGACTATATTCCATTCCTTTATTCAAATATTGTTAATAGCACAATTTTCTCAATAATTTTTTTCACAATTTGTTTTAATTCTCTTCTATAAGCTTAAATATATCAAAGAACAGAAATTAAATGAAAATAGTAAATAAGTTAATAAGAGAGCCGTGGTAGCTCAGATGGTTAACGCTCGCTGTAAATATCACAGTACGCTAGTAACCCGGGTTTGATCCCCGCCGGCAATATTGATATAGTTAATTGCAATTTTAAGTGCTGATTTACCATGTGCTCGGCAGTGAAGGAAAACATTGTGAGAAAACCTGCATGTCTGAGAAATAAGAAACAAAATATTTCGAAGACATGTGAAGTTCGCCAACACGCATTGGGGCAGTGCGGTGGACACTTCCTTGTCCTAAAACTCTCTCAGAAATGAGGCAAGGCCTGTGCCCAGCAGTGGGACGTATATATGCTGTAACTTTACTAACTTTAATTTAGTAAATAAATTAGAAAAATCTGCAATATGGAAAAGAAAAAAAATCTTTCGCTAAAACTTAACACCAGTTTTGTTATAAAATATAATGAAATACTTACGAAACGGTTTTAATCAAGTAAACAAGGTTGGAATATAACACGAACAATTTTAAAAGAAAAAATTGTTGTACTTGTTCACTGAAACGTAAACGTGCAACTTAAAAGACTGGCAGCACACACTTTCTGCCTTGACGTCTGAAACTAGACTGAATTAAGTTAGATGCAACTTGTGTGGACTACTGATATTCTGTGATGCACCAAGCGCAGGCGTTACAGCTCTCATTCAGCCAATTATTCCACTCAAAAACTCCCTTCGATTGTTGCGACCTTGCATTTTGTCCATGAGAAAAAACTTGAAAATTTTACGTATATTTAATTTTAGTTAGGAGAATTAATAGTAAAAAATAGATTTAATTTTCCAATAAATTGTTTTTTATCTCATGTTACGTAAATGTTTAAAAACGAACTCTGTAGTTTTTTATAGTATAATGGTGACAAACTGGCACACCACCACCAATCTACTTGATTATAAGTTGATGATGTGGCATACATATTATGTACTATCCTCGATTAAGGATCACAATGCAAATGCATAATCGTCTTTTAGGTGGAATGCCTCGTTTCTAGTGTAAAGTGTCTCCGGTTGCCTATGCTTACCATACGAAACACAGCAGCATTAAGCTTCTATTTTACGCAGATATTTTTTGAGAGCAAGGTCCTTCCCCGGTCGATCTAACCCGCTAATGGTGATTTTATTAATACAGGTACAGCGTTGCTTCGCAAAGGGTATAAAAACCATTAAAAAAGAAATATAAGATTTCATTTAGATTTCTCTTGAGGCTGCGCCTCTTCTGCAGTGCTTGCGGCATGTTTTGCGAGGCTCGCACCAACGGGCTTGACAAGATAATGCGCAAAATAGCTGCATAGCTACTGAGCTGAACTGGGAACAGTGTCAACAGTATTCTAGGGGTAATAGCACAAAAATATGATTGTCCCATAATAAGTATCCTGTGTGGCTGACCTACCTGCGTTTGTGTCATAACACCTCGCCCGCCCACCTATCTGTATGATTATTTATTCCGTGATTTTTCTAGATGATTCGATTCTAACTTCTTTTCTGATATGGATCTCATTTGTTATCCGAAGTAAAGATTTATTATTATTTTGGGTATTTTATTATTTGATTAAAACTATTAGAGAAAGAACGCAGGGCTTTAGCTATGAGAGCGAATATGATCGCCCGTAGATTTGCAGGGTGTAATACAGAAGTTAAACAAACTTTCGTCAGAGCCTATTGTCTATCTTTTTACACCTGCAGTCTATGGGTTGAATATACACAGAGGACGGCTAAGAGAGGCAGAGAATAATGGCTTTAGGATGCTGATGGGGCTGTCCCGGTACTGCAGCGCATCTTTAACCTTGCTGAGGCTCCCATAGACAGTTTCCCAGTTATCATGCCCAAGCGGGTTGCTTCCGAATGGTGCTGCGCCCGCGATAGCTCCAACAGCCTCCTGGCGGCGATTGGGACACGCTATTGCTGTCCTATCTTGAGGCACTGGAAAAGCGTCAATATAGCCTATATTGACCTGCTCTGATTAATTTAAAGCAGTTAGAGTAGGTAATATATGTAGAAAAAAATTATTTATTTACTAAGCCTATCTTATAAGTATTTTTGTAATGAGTAACCCACTATATGCAAAGAAATTTCTAAAATAAAGATTAATAATAATAATGATTTTATCATCTTTTTTATAGGATAAGGTGACAATCGAGTACACAGTCCACCTGAAGGTAAGTGGTTGCTGTGGCCCATAGACATCGACATCTACTCGATTACGAATCAAAATGCAGATGTGATGTCACCCATGAGGACCAAGATGGAATGCCTTATTTCCATTAAAAATGTTAAATGGTAATATATATATATATATACAGAGGGGTAGGCAGAGACTACAGACTTCCATTTGGCACGATCCTGACACACCTCTCTTGCCTCCTTCACATCCATACACCTACGCATACATGCTCGTCGGTTAAGGGTACTCCTAATTTGGCCCGTTTTCAATAAATCGCCAATTTGGTCGATAAATTTTCGCCTAGGACGTCCCTTTCCGTCTCTGCCATTCACTTTTGCACCATAAATTTTCTTTGTCACTCTTTCCTCATTCATTCTTTCCACATGACCAAACCACCGAAGCATTCCTTTCTTAACCCTGGTCACAACATCATCTTGCAAACCACACTCTTCTCTTATTACACAATTTCTTACCCTGTCATTCAGATTCAGCCCCAACATACTCCTTAACGACCGCATTTCTACTGCGTTTATTCTACTCTCGTGCTTCTTCTGCCACACCCAACTTTCACTACCATACGTTAAAGTAGGAACCAACATAGCATTGCGAATTGCCATACGTGCCTTTTTCGACACATTTTGACTCTTCACAATAGAGTGCAGCGCCCCATTTACTCTATTTCCCGCATTCACTCGTCGTTCTATATCCTTATCATATCTCCCATCCCTGCTAAATACGCAGCCCAAATATACAAACTCATCTACTTGCTCGATCAACTCCCCTTCTATTCTTATTTCACAAGTCGTTTTACTTTCTTCTCTTTCAAAAACCATAACCTTCGTCTTACTTGCCTTCTTGCCGCAAGAATAACTTGATCATCGGCGTACAAAAGGCATTTGACGGTTAACTCACCCATTCTTAATCCGCATTCTTCAACTTTCAAATTTTGCAAACATCTGTCCATAAATAGGTTGAACAGCCACGGGGAAGCCACACAGCACTGTCTGACACCTTTATGGATGTCAAACCAGTCCGAGTAGACCCCGTTGATCCTAACACAAGCACTAGAGTCCCTATAAAGAGACTCCAATGCCTGTATCAAGCCAGCGCTCAACCCAAAGGAGTTCAGTGTTTGCCATAGCAAATCCCTATCCACTCTATCATAGACCTTTTCCAAGTCCATGAACGCACAAAAAACCTTTTGGTTTTTGGCCAGAAACTGCTCCGCGATCATGCGTATGGAAAAGACTTGATCTGTACATCCCATTCCCTTTCTAAATCCCGCTTGCACATCCCAAATTTTTCCATCAGTTTCTTTCATGACCCTTTCAATCAGTACCTTAGCATACAGTTTTCCCACAATGCTAAAAAGGCTGATGCCACGGTAGTTTTTACAGTCCTGCTGTGACCCTCTTCCTTTATATACTGGGACTATCACGGCTTTGCACCAGTCTACCGGTACCCGCTTCAGTTCCCAGCATAAATTAAACAAGGTGTGCAGCAGGCCTGCCACCACTTCCTCTCCAGCCCTTAGCATTTCGAGTGAAACTCTATCATATCCGGCAGCCTTACCTGCTTTCATGCTTTTCATTGCTTTCATTATTTCATCTATACTTATCTCGCTACCTCTTTCCTCTTCTTTCGGTGTTTCTACTTCACTTAGTACACACGTTGTCTCCTCACTCATAAACACGCTTTCAAAATATTCCTTCCATCTCTTTAAACTCAAAAACTTCAATTCAAATCAGCTTATGATGAATGCTATAAGAGACGAGAATGGCATATATATATATATATATATATATATATATATATATATATATATAATATAGTGCAATAATTACATGCATATCTCACGTTGTGAGCCAGGTTCAGATATTTTGTTTGCTTATGAGTTTCGACTTTCATGAGGTCCTCTTCCTACGGAACGATAATGTCGACCAAAAATGTCCTTGATGTGCCTGAATGCTGCCGGTCTATCAGCACTATATCAGGCTTATTCGCAAGTATAGTCCTGTCTGTGATGATGGCCCTGTCTCGATCGTGGTGCAGTCATTTTCAAGCACAGCTTCCAGCAAGTACTTTAAATTATTAAAATTTGAATTAATAAGTTTAATTTAAGTTAATAAGATAGTTTCCGGTACATTCTAGCTACTAGGATGTGCCTGTGCAAGTAGCCAGAGCTGAAAAGCGCCGAATAACCGGAGATGACATGCCTAAGTGACTCACTTAAATAACGACAAGTTCGATAAATGTCGACATAGGATGTATTTCCGATAGTTGTTGGTCTTAATAACCCGATCCTATATCGCACAAATAAAACCATCAGTTTTCCCTAAAGAGATCACCAAAACGTAGCCAGGGGACGGAGGCATCTGTGTTTACGAAAGGCTCATATAAAGCTCGGTTACGGGCTCCAACTAAACCCCTCACCCCAGGATGCAACAGTGTCGAACTAGTTGCTCCGACGATTTTTAGAGCCTCTTCTGTTTACTCTGGAAGAGGTAAGCTGGTTGAGCCACGTCGATCTCACGATATAGCCGAATTACACTTTACCCAAGCAGGGATTCTCTGCTTCAGATCGTCTATGCACTGCTGGGTACGAGATGCCCACGCCGACACAAATCCGCTGGTGGGGATGAGGCTTCGGGGACAATCTCATGCGCCAAGTCAAATTATTTTATTTTTTACTATTCTCTGCTTTCACGAGAATCTCACCATGTTATTGCTTTGTGTGTAGTTCGGTCTACCACCACAATGTCAGGTTTATTTGCTACTATATACCTGTCTGTAATAATCGACTGATCCCAGCTGAGTACAGCGTGACACTTCTATTTTCAAGGACTGGCTTTGAATCAGACTTATAAAAAATAATGTCCTTCAGACCGAATTTCGGCCACGGCGGCCTGCCTCAACGGAGGCTAGCCATCGGCGCAGGACAGAATTATAGTGCCCAAGTGTATGTGTAAGCACAGATGCACTCTTTATTCCTCACTCACTCTCTCACTCTCATAATCCGATGGGACGGTAAACCGACACGACCGGAGAGAGATCAGGCGCGGTACCAACTACTTTACGTGTTTACCGAGGCACGGGGGTGAGACACCGCCAACTTCCTGACTCCGGGCAACTACTGAGAATTTCTTGATGGAAAAACTCAATAGTTAATTTTTTGGCCAGCCCCGGGATTCGAACCCATGACCTCATGATCAGCAGTCGCACAACTACAACCACTAGAGCAACGAGGCAGTCATACTTATAATATGGAACTTCCTGTTGAGTAAAACCAAATTTAATGGCAAGCTGCTGGTATATTATCATTCTAGCTCCTTGTTTATGTCTGCGTAAATACTCACCATTCGATAGTTGTGGGTAACCCGAAATTACATATCCAAGGTATTATCCAGGCCGGTGACATGTACGACCACAGAAATCGTAATAACAAGACAATATAAATGAATTAGCGCTCGATTACTTCCAAAACCGATTTCGCCACACATTACCGTATTATAAACATACGCAAAGTACAATGATATCTATTGTTTTACACTACATTGCTTGGCGAGTTTGTCAACGTCGCCTGCGTTAAGTATTACGGTAGAACAAAAGCAGCAATTGTATTTGTACAATACGAAAAGTAGTAAATGAAGTTCACAAAGGTAAATATCTAGTAAAGTATTCATCTTGATGTAAATAAGTTAAAACAATGGTAATTAGCAAATAATCAACTTACCGATGAAATATTATGCCTTTCTTAGTTGAATTACACGACTATGAAGAGTTTTTACAACTGATAATGCTGCAGTACATCATTATAAATTTATAATTACATAAATTCACGTACGACGTTCCCCGCGTAACTAAATCACAAAATGGTGAATTATGTTCGTCAACACATAATAACAGCGTCAATGTCATGCGTCTATGCAACTTCTACTGTCTTATTATTACGATTTCTGTGTGCACGACGCATATCAAACGTTCCATCTCTCACAATGTACTTCCAGTAGTTTTTGGTTTTAATTACTTTGTCTTGTATTGCACACATAAAACCTTTAGCTTTTCCAAAGAGATCACCAAATCGTAACCAATTTATATATGTACATTATAATTATTTTATTATGACCATTAAAATGTTCAAGACTGCAGACTATCACTGTTCAGAAGAACATTACTTTGACGGGTGCCAGGTGCCATTCAGTGAAATGACGTAAGATAAAATTAGTTTTGATTTTTGCGTAGAACTATGAATTTCTTCTGTATCTTGGAGAAATTTCATATAGGCGCATAAACGTGTCTGTTTGTTATCACCAACAAAAACAAAAAAATAAACACAGGAGACCCTCAAGGTAGCAATTTTTAACTAATTTGAGTAACAATAAATGTAGGCCAATATTTGTTCCATGAGGGAATCGATCTAGTGGCCTGCAGCACCGCAGCCAATTTTTTTGCCACTGGGGAACAAGCCAACAATATCGTTAAAACTCGAACGTCTTTCACCCAAAGAGTAGGCTGTGTTTTTATTTGTAAAAATATATTAATAAATTGCAAACAGGTGTGTTCCCTGTATTTCAATTTTCGGTCATAAGTTTATTTATGTTGGTATCTTTAAAGTTACAACCTATCAAAAGTCTACTGTTAAGCATAGCCTTTTCCATAGACTGCCTCATGAGGTGGATATTTACACATAGTTGGCACTCTTTGCAAGCGAGTTGGGAACCGCAGTTTTTATACACTTATTTGTTATTAGGAAGACACAAGATGATGCTGTGACTAGGATTAAGAGAGCAATGCTTCGGTAGATTGGTCATGTAGAAAGAATGAATGAGGAAAGAGTGACAAAGCAAATTTAAGTTGCAGAAGTAAATGGAAGAGTCGGAATTGGACGTCCCAGGCGAAAGTTTATAGATCAAATTGGCAATATATTGAAAATGGGCCAAAATAGGAGTACACCTAAGCGACGAGCATGTACGCGTATATATATGAATGTGGAGGAGCCGAGAGAGGTGTGTCGGGATCGTGCCAAATGGAAGTCGGTAGTTTTTGCTTACCCGTCTGAATGACAGGCGTGAGTGTTTTTAAGAAGACGCTATTGCCCATCTCGTAGTTCGTTTCCGCCTCTCGTATTTTATGACACGCAACGAACGATATGGGGTAGTCAGTGTTTTCGCATATCCACTAAATGGCTGAATGGTAATGTAGAATTGTTACTTATTTATATGTCATTACGATGATAATACAACTACTTCACGAGTGTTAATAGCTTTTTGACGTATATGTATACATTTATATGTATGTATCTGTTCCTTGGTGACCTATAATCTAAGCGGCAGGTGATTTCGAAGCCTGATATTTCGTATAATGGATTGCATCAAGCTACATAATACTGCACTAATATTGACTCAAAGCTTGCTTGAAGCATATTCAGAAGCCCCTTCAGTAAATGTTTAACAGTAATTATTTAACCCTAAAATAATTACCACGCTTGATGAAAAAATGGATTACTGTAGTTGGGATCTTTAATTCAAATTCAAATTCACTTATTTATTTGTGAATACAGTGAGTAATTTAAAGTAGGTATCGTGTATTCTGCTATAGTGTAGTGTATATCTTTTCGTTACAGTTAAAGTAAAATAGACAAGTTAACATAGCTAATATAATAATCGTCAGTATAGGTGTCAAATATTCACATTTAGGGAATATTTTCTGACACTGACTATACTTAGAATAACTGTACTGAGGCTTCCACTTTTATTTGATACTAGCTGTGCTCCGCGGTCTCACATGCGTATATCACGAGTCCGAGCCCCGCGAAATGACATTACATCTAGTTCAAACATTTTAGATAGCAATGTATGAAAAATTAACAAAATTAATGTAGTACTGTTATCTATCGGCATAATTATGAATGTTATAGAGTGAAGTTAAATTTAATCCACTCCCCCCTCCCACCGGGTGAGTGGCATCCCCCTCGCGTCCTATAAAAAGTACCAAAGCGCCATTTTATTTTTCAATTTTATAGAAATCCGTACACGATACATGAGAAATATGTAGGTACAAAATTATTACACATAAAAAAGTAATCACTTGTAGTTTCCCCGCAATCTGCCACGAAATATGAAAATTTTTTTTCATTAATCCATTATTTTTGTTCACAGTTTAGTTTTCTCTCTGAATGTGATTTATGAGCAACAACGTTTTTTCTTACCGACGGACCCTTACAAATGTGTGCGTGCGCAGTAAAATCAGTTAAAATAATGCATTGCCAAGTACGCCGGTAGCCGGTACGAGCTCAACAGACTGAAGCGAAACCCGGATTAACCTACAATAAGGTAACGCTGTGTAAGTGGGATTGGAAGGGCACCGTTTATTATGAGCTTTTACCGCCGGTCAAAACCATCGATTTGAATCTCTACTGCCAAAAATGATAATGAGACTCAAGCAAGAAATTGAGAAAAAACGGCCGAAATTGATCAAGAGAAAAGGAGTGGTATTTCATCATGATAATAACAACAACGCCACACTCATTTTTGATCACTCAGCTAAAATTGAGAGAGCTTGGTTAGGAAGTTTTATAGTCCTAACCTTGAACCCTCAGATTTTAAACATTTCCAGTCTCTTCAGAACTCTTTGGGTAGTGTTCGGTTAACAACACTAGGGGATCGTCAAAATAATGCTCGCATTTTTTTGATCATAAATGTCAAGATTTCTACAGCAATGGGATTATGTCACTATTTACAAGATGGCAACAAATTATAAATATTAATGTATGTGCCATTTGGTTCGATAAATAGTTTTATATTGTAAAACACTCATTTATATTTTAAATCCTTTTGTTGTATGACATTACGTCATCAACTTTCCCTCATTTACACATTTATATTTCATCCTTATATTCGTAATTAATTACTATGTAGCTTGCAATTGAAATGAACATTTTAAAGTACACACGTATCGATGATGCACACTTTGTAATAATATTAAGCCTTTTATATATTTATTCAGCCCAATCAGACGAGAATACTCTATGAATACCCCATGATAATAATAACTCATAAATTACCCGAATAATAATAATAATAATTTTAATAATTGGGCTTTTATTTATTTATGTATTTTTGTATTTATTTTATTTTATTGATATTTTTGTATATTTATCTTTTTATTTTAATTTGTAATTATATATTTATAGAACCCAACCAGATGAGAAAACTATATAGATACCCCACTAAATAATAATAATATATTTTTTAATTTAATTAATTAGAACTATTATTTATATATTTTGTAAAGGTTTCGAGAATTCTACCCTTTTCTTCAATGTGACATTTAAATATTACCAACTGAAAATTAAATATTACCTACTGAAAATATCTACAGCGATTTTTTTTGTCTTTTACGTGCCCTGAGCTACGAAGTAAAGATTTGATGAAAAATATACATACTTTCTATGTATATTTTTATCAATTCGAATCGGTTCCGCCTGGGTGGATTCGTTTTTATAGAAGAGGGGGAAAACGAGCATACAGCTCACGTGATGGTAAATGATTAATACTGCCCTTGAACAACTGCAACACCAGGGGTATTGCAGATGCGTTGCCGGCCCTAAGGAGAATAATAAAAGAATTCAAAACTAAATAAAATTAGGATGTTGAAAAACTAAAACAACACACATTAATTACGAGATGTTATGGTCCTTGTACCAGGCCACAGTCTGAAATTATTGTGTTGTTAGTACGTCTGCAATTTTCGGATTATACAGACGTCTGAAAGTGGATGAAAAATGATATATAAATTTCCATTACATGTAAACATTCACACAAACACACGGGTCAAGCTACATTATAATACAAGTTAGCCTTTAGCAAGCTTCAAAGGCATTCTATTAAAAAATCCATTTTATTTTCTCTTCTTTTACTTTAAAAAAAATGTGTATAAAAATGATCCATTTATAATAAAAGTGTTGGTAATGTAACTGAAGTGTCATAACGGAAGCACAAACGGAAACATATATCGAAAGTAAATTTTAGCGGAGACGGAAACGGATGTAAGTACGAAAGTGTAAATACTACGAAAAAAACCATACAATCGAATTGAGGACCTCCTTCTTTTTGAAGTCCGAAACACTGCCCCGGTCTGCTGTGCACGTCAAGCTTTTTAGAGGCCAATTTGGCCTTCTCTTCCAAGTGACCACGAAACTGCACCTTACTCGATATATCGTAAGCAATGAGTTGTCAAAGTTTTAGCGCAATCTGATAAACGGTATGGCGGCGCATAAAATACAAAAAATTAAACTTAGTTTTTATATAATATGAGATATAATTTTTACCCAGCTACTGATCAATAAAAAAAACCAAACGTTAGAAATTAGAATTTATATTTATCGCTGTTAAATCCCGTGGAATAATTGTAAAATTTTATTAATTACTAGCGATCTGCCCCGGCTTCTTCTGTAAATGATTTATTGTTATCGAATCATAAAATCGGTTCAACAGAGAGACAGGCAAGCAGACTGACAGGTGGGTCGACAGAAAGCTATAAAGTTTAGAAATGGCTTTTTGGAGCGGTGCCTCCATGGCACAAGAAAACGATTCTTTGAAATCTATCTCCTCTGTAACCTGTAGGCCAATTACATAATACATAATTTTTCCGGCAATATTTGTAGCTCAACGCAGACAAGGTTTGTAAACAATAAAAATCTGAATTTGATTTTTTTTCACTTACTTTCTTATCAATTCACTTATTTACATCTGCGCAATGTCACACCATTTGATTGAATCTTTTGTTGAAATAAATATAGTTATGACTTTAGATTTTTATTACGCTCCGTTTATGATACTAGCAAAAGGTTTTACCTTTGCATCTGTATCGGCCCTAGTATGTCGTAATGGGATATAAATAATGCCCTGAGCTCGAATAAAAGGTATTTTGATAATACAGACAGATTTCATTCATTCATTCATTACAGCCCTTCACAAGTCCACTGCTGAACATAGGCCTCCCCCAAGTAATGCCACAAAGGACGGTCCTGAGCCACCTGCATCCATCGACTTCCTGCATATCTTACCAGGTCGTCACTCCATCTAGTGGGGGGTTGCCCTACACTACGCCTACCGGTACGAGGCTGCCACTCGAGAACCTTTCTTCCCCATCGGTTATCGGTTGAAACAAATTATAAGAAGTTATTGCGACGTAGTCTTAACGGAATTTTTCGTATGTTAGTATTATTTTACTAAAAACAAACATAATCCACTTAATATATGCTTATTATATGCAAAGTATTTAGTAGCAAGCTTAAAATAATTGTGGAAAGAATCCTGGAACCTGTAATATGTATATGTATATGTGTATATATATATATATATTACAACTGTCGGTGTGACGTCACGCGGGTTTCATAAGACGCGACAGAGGGAAATAGACTAGGAAGTGGAAGCAACATCTTCCTAAAACAACTAGACAAGCCAACGTAGCCAACCTGCCTGTCAAGCATCTTAAATGTGAGGATATTTATTAATTATTTATGAGCTTTTATCTATATATATCTTTTAGCCACTGTTTAACTGGCTTAACCATCAATACGTGGAGGCTTTTATAGACAATTTTATTGGGAATAGCGTTTGGATGGCAACCACGGAAGTGACCACGTAATATGTAAATTTACATTTAAAGACTAATAGTATCGTTGCATTCTTCTGTACTTTCTACTAGTATCATTAAGATACTAATAGTATCATTGCATTCCAGTCTTTTTATTGATTTTTCTTGTTATATCAATAACTTTAGAGAAAAGAGACTAATTTAATAGATTTTAAAAATAAATCTGCATTTGTGGTTACAATAATGTTGTTTTAAATAATTAACTCACTGCATTTTATTTCACGCTAACTTTATGTTACTACTAGTTTATTGCATTAGTAGTTCTTACCATTAATTCTAACCCAACGATCAGTTCTTTATTTTTAATTAATTGATCAAAACAAGTCTTAAAAGACGGCTATTATAAAGAAAAGGCCAAAATCGCAAGCAACATTTTGAAAACAAAGGACAACGAGGAACTGAAGTATGTTAATGACAAAACGGACTTGAGTCTCCAAAAAAAGAAAACGGATAAAAATACATGATTATGTTTTCCCGCTATTTTGACATGTGTTCTTTGTTGTATCACTGCTCTTTCAACGGATATCTTTATAGAGTCATTGAAAAATAAAAAGGCAGTAAGTGTTATGGTCGCCACAGATGGTCAGTTCAACTGATCAGTTCAAACTAAAACTGTTGATATTTTTTTAAATATCGGACTTTCGATATATCGACAAATAAGCCTATAATATGTAAAACACCGATATTAATATATTTATAATGATCGATATATCAGAAATCCACCATTTTAAAAAATGTCAACAGTTTTAGTTTGAACTGATCAGTTGGAATGATCAGTTGAACTGACCGTGTGTGGGGTTCCTAAGGGACAAGGAAGTTCTTAGAAATTGTGTTTCATATACAACATTTCATTCAACCGCACTTCAAAGCCAGTAATATAACAAAGGCATGCAGAAAATTGAAGTTTAAGATTAAATTTAAGTCGTTAAAGAACCATCCGTGAAGGACGAGCCTTTGAAACGTAAATATCGAAGTAATAACATTGAGTTAAGATTGAAAACTACTAAATTTCTTAGGATTAAACTTATTTCACATGTGCCAAGCATAATATGTCTGAAGACTGATATGTATAACAAATATAAGACATATTTACATTAATTTTACAAATTGAGAGAAAATTAAAAACTGAAATTTAAAAAAATCTAATCTTTCCTTTGGTAGAGGTTAATAATATAGGTTTTGAGACATATTTTAGACGATATACATATTATATTATAGTATTATAATAATTATATATATATATATATATATATATATATATATATATATATATATATATATATAGTCTGTTGAACTGTAACATAAGAACACTCACGGGTCAAGTGGAAGTGTAAAGTATTTTCAGCATCCCGTTTAGCTCAATGTCACAATTATTTTTTGTGTTCTTTAGAATAATTTACAAAAAGTTACGCTCTACGATATCTTCCGTGTAAAGTTCAAATTGCTTATTATATGACGCTAATAACACATCATTACATGAATAAATAAAGTAGCTTAATTATTTATTGAAAACTTATCGTTATAATTTGAGGTCAATATGGAGTAAAAGTGTGTGAATGAAACGGATCTCTAAACCACTTTAGTTTCTGACACAGTGCAAGTTACAATTACAGAGTACAGTCAGGTGAGCTACATGTTCGTTTGAACCCGCTTTTATAAAATAAAAGTTTAGAGCGTTTGACACTCTCGAACAGACAATATAAACCCGAGTATGCGAAAGGCACGGTGTGCTGAAATGAATGCTCTTCACTTTATCTGACTTTAGGATTTATTAAAGCACTGGTCTAAACATGAACGTGACTAGAACTTTATCAGAATTTGTCTATTATATTGAAACGGTAAAATATTTTAAATAGTTGGAAAGCGGAAAACATATTTGAATTAAGCTGTTCTAATTAGAACAGTGCCCTTTAGAATAAATTTCCCAGCTCTCTGATTCGCAGCCTGGTGCCAGAGGTGATCTCAGTGCATTACAGTTACTCATCAGCAGAACTGTGACTCCAATTTCTACCTCCAGTTTATGAGAAGGCACCCTCAGTAATTCAAAGGAGTTGAGAAGCTTGTAGACGCAGGTAGTTTTATCGCGAACGATAATATAACAGTATCTAGCGATGAGTATCGTAATTTTTGATTCACCGACTACCACATATATAATATAATATGTATATTTATTTATTTTATTATCGAAATCATACTATTCGATTACTGACCTTTCACAAAACTAATCTTCGTTATAGATATTATTAATCACACTTGGAAATAACTTTTGCAATAAGTTCGTTTTCTCCACCGCTGTCGCCACTTAATTCACGTGAATATTTAATTATGTTTTATACGTGCGTTTCTAGTTGATCCTATCCTATTTGTAGCAGCTTACTTGCACATGATACACCGATACTTGGTCATTATGAAGCTACATACGCATTCTTAAGATAGATGCTGTTTTCCCCAACATTGATAATGACGGCGACGCCATAAGAAATACGTTAATTTCATCCGCAACCCCCAATAACTGGCTTTGTCTGTCTTTAATCGCTTGCCAGCATTATTATAAGACCACTCATCAGAGCATGGTTGCTGCGGATGTTCTGCGGGCTGCGATTTAAGCTAGAACGCAAGATTAGTGCAATACTAATTAAATGAATAATAATTAAATAACAATTAAAGGAACATGCAGGATTAAGTAACCATTTGAAAACCGAATAAATGTTCACTGCGACAGCTAAGGCCTCATTGCGTTCTTAGTGAAGTTGGTCCTACATTAAGTTTGGAACGATTATTTTGACCGCACCCTCTGGTGTATCCCCGTCTACACAATAAGCAAGAGTGACGCTATTTCATTTACATGTATATCTGTTCACTAATATAGTGTCGCTACAATCGGAGGTGCACTTATTATTTTGCTTTTATTTTAATATTTTTACTATGTTTGTTAAATAAATGTTACTCAATTATAAGGACAAAATGGGATACTATTTTATTCTATTGTTATTATAATAAAATACAAATATAAATAATAAACAGAAGTTACGTATCAAATAGTAGACAGCAAATAAAACATAGAGAGGACACGACGAAGGTGATAACCATCATGCTGCAGATATTCTATGCAGAGACCGTCATGTCTTGGAGACTTACTCTCTGATTTGTTTGGCGAAAAATCTTATTGGTGTTTCTATTAGGTTCGCATTAACATAGACCTTCTATTGTGAAGAACTGAGAAGAGTTTCTACACTAAAATGTTCTATGTACATATTGGCTTTAGCCTCAGGATCATTCACTCGGTTAGCGCTCACACATCCGGTTTTACATTTAATTTATTAGTTTCTTTCTAAAATTTCTGTATGATGTGAAGTTATGATATCCATTTTAATTCTATCTTGATTATTTTGACACTAGCATAATTTTTATTTAAAAATTCTAGTACTTTCTTCCATTTCATCATATTTAGGCCCGTAAGTAAGTCGGTTATAATGCAACCAAATATGAAATTTTAGCCTAGCCTCCCCATGTGCGCTAATGATATGCCTGCTCCACCCTGTTGCATAGTGTTTTTTTTTCTATTATGGCCACCCTTGTCTTTTCTTGTCCATTCTGCTGCCTCATTTAGAATATTAACAATACATTGTACAACTTATCCAAACAAATTTTATGATATGATTATTACAAAATGTTATATATTTTAATTTGATCTTATTATCTCGTTTTCCATATAACTTTACCATGTATGTAATTTGCATTAAGCTGCACTTTAAGATCTTTTAAATTGTACATTTCTACTATGAGCGGATAATGACCTGACAAGAAAACACCATCGTCAATATAGACATTTGCTACCGTTTTTCGCACTGATTGAGTTACGAGACAGTAATTTAACCTT